>JARQOC010000004.1:600994756-601062986 GCA_033576535.1 Allobates femoralis
AACTAGGTTTCATGGCGCCCGGGGCAAAGATCTATTCTGGGCGCCAGAGTAGGTGAGGAGCGGGGGGATTACTGTCAGCCCTAGGAGAGGAGTGGGGGCGGAGGGGGGGGTTGGTGCCGGCGCCCCCCCTCTGAGTTGCGCCCGGGGCAAAGGATCCGGCTGCACCCCCCTAGATACGCCCCTGTCTAGACCTGCGTAACTAGACAGTCCTAATTCCATGTAGGCCGTTCACAGCCAGGAAGAGGTCCTGTAAACTGCAGTTGGACACCTAGAAATGATCCTAGAAGATCAAAGACAGGTAGCAGACGCGACTCCGGAGAAACGAGAAAGTCTGAATACCAAAGAAGCTGCAGACTACCAGGAAGACATCCTGGAAACTACAGGCAGGTTGTGCGATACTGTGAACCGCAGGCAAGTGGACAACTGTGGTAATGGAAGCCGTAGAAGGTTATTGAGGTACTAGAAGCCGCAGGCAAACAGGAGACATCATGAAGACCAAAGACAGGTTGCTGCAAACCAACACACTATTAGTCTTAGGAACATTGAAGTCTTAATACTAAGATAGATATACACTCTTTATATAATACAGTTCTACTCCTTTAAGGGACAAGATTCATTCCAAACCAAGATCCTAAAACTGTAAGATTAACAAATGTTTAATGACACATCAGCCCTTTTGTAATCAGCTCTCTGCCGGCGGCACATATTATCCTCCATTATAATGTTTTCATTAATGAAAATAACAAATCAGTGATCAGACCGTTGTAGTATAACAATTAGCATATTGTGAGCGGTATTATCACATATAATGTCTGATCCTGCTGTCGTGTCGTCTTCTATATTCTATTCCTGACTTTCTGCTAATATATGTTTGGTAGGATACATTGTCGTAACTTGAAGCTCATAGACCCCAATGCGAAAGCTTCACTGGGGTCCCTAATTATTGCAAATCTTTAATGGAATCAGTTTTGTTCCATAAGCCAAAGGGTCTTTTGGGGCCCCCTAGGCTTCAGGGCTCAGGTACGATTACAACCCCTGCACCTGTTGTAGTTACACCCCTGGTAGGATAGGATAGCAAAAAGTAGAAAGGAGTGTGACTGTAGGAGCAGACTACATAGGAAAATGAAAATAAGGTCTGGATGGGGGATGAATTCTCAAAACGTCACCATTACTCCTGCATACCACATTCTAATTACCACTGAAGGGTCGCGGGGTGGATCCTCTTACCAGTCACACTAGCCAACCCATTTCTGCCTTGATTGGCACTGATCTGACCTATCACAAGCAAGTTCCATCAGGATCAGGAGCAAGCGCACTGAAGGGGCTGTACTAGTCTCATCTGCGCACTGCGCATGCACCGTTTGCCACTAGTGATGACTTCTGAGGACGTATCTTTGCCAGGGAGCTGTCAATCAATCTGGAGTGGAGGACAGTTGTGACCTGCGTTCAGTGGTGAATATTACTCTGCTTGGTGTCACTGATTGGAGGCACCAGGGATGGGAACATTTTCTATTAAGGGGATTTTGAGTCATCTAATAAAATAGGATTGACTTTAGATTTGAAAGTTGACTAGGAAAAATACATTTAGTTATGACTGTTGTGGACAATTTGAAAAATAAAAGTTCATGAAAACCTTTTTCTCTAGAAAGTCAAAGCCCTGCTAAAAAACACTAGAATTGACCTTTCCTTTACGGTACCGGTAAAGTTCTAATGCACCTAGACCGTAACACCGGCAATCTTCATGCCAGTCTTAATGAGGACTTGGGCTTCTGATTCATTAAGACGCGAATGCTAACCCTGCCCACACCCCTGATTAGCATGTAAATTATATATTGATATTCACCTGCTAATCAAATCTGCTAATCTGAGTTGGGGCATAGTTGTACAAGAATGCAGGCGGGCACCTAGTCTGGCTGTGATGATCTCCTGCTGATAAAACACTTATTATATTGAAACAACAGCACACAGCCTGGTAAGGGGCACATCGCTGGAATCAGTTTCTCAGCCTCTTATTCTACCCTTAGATTACATAGCAAAAACCTGCTGGCAGATTCCCTTTATACTGCGGCTGCTTTATAGCTATTAAGATGTTGGTATGTTCATTAGTAGGAAATGAATAACTTACTATCATGAGAAAAGATCTGAGTTGTCTGGTTTTAGGGCCGCACAAGAGACATACCACAGAGGAGAACACATGCGTTTACTTCTCCCTTTCCTTTTTCCCTTGCTATGCTTAGAACTTTTCTTTGGCGTTTCTTCTTTTTAAGTTTTTCTTAGTTTTCATTCTAAATTCTCCTGTTAGCAATTGCTGCAGACAAAACCCATTAGCCGGCCCTCAATGGGTGAATATTTCAGACTTTCAGATTTTTTGCTAATTAGGTAAAGACATTTTAATGCAAAAAAAAAATATTCCCTAATCGATTGTGAAAATGTCATTGAATATTACACTTTAAGTTGTGCGGATCTTCTGCTTGCCGCAAATCATCATCTGTAAAAATGAAGGCATTACCGTTTCCTGATATAGGATCTTAACTGCATTAATGATATTTCACTTATTTTATATTTCATTCTACTGTATTGGTTTACTGATGCAATCTAAATATTTTATGGGTATCAATTCTAGCCGTGACACCTAAAAGCTACACTGTGATCTAGAATCATCCAGCAAATATAGGGGTTAAATGTGAATAGGGGACAGGAACTAGTTAGCTGAACCCCAAGGGAGTTCTGGGAATGGGGATTGGTGTCCATGATAACTGAGGGAGAAGTTATGTGAGAGAGAGACGGAAAACAGACAAACTGTTGTGGCAAGTTGTGATGATTTTATGTGTTGGAAAGAAGCTGGAATAAAACCTTGAGAATCAACCCCAGTTCAGACCAGTGTTATGGTGGGTTTACATGTCGCGATATCGGCATCCAACTCCGACCCAACTCCGACCAAAAGTCACGTGGTTCGGGAGTTGGACCCGATATCGTTCGCGCGTTGTACGGTTTGAACGTACAACGCAATGCTGGAATGATGCCAAAACGATATCGGGGTTGAATGACCGTGCTATTCAACCGCCCGATATCGGATGCCAGTTGTAGCCGCATCGTCCCGTGTGACTGCCCAACTACGATGTGTACGCCCACGTCACCCATTCACTCCCATGTTAACTGGTCGTTCCTGGATTAGGGGGCGTACACATCGTCGGGACGTTGTATCCCGATATCGGGCTGTCTAAACCGGCGATGCGATAGCGGGAACAGCGCGCTCAAAAAGCGCGCTCCCACGTTGTTGGCTCCGTGTAAACCCACCATTATAGTTGTGCCTGAAGATTGTGCTTCCCCTCTACTGTGCACAAGTGTAATTAATGGTCGCCCTGTGTAAGATTTCCCCAGGATTTCAGAAGAACTCATGTTCCAGTGTATAGCCTTCACATACTGAGCATTTACCAATGTTTGCATTCCGCTTCTGAAACTTAAATTGCATTGAAAAGCAAACATAGGGTGAAAATTTGGGCTAAAGTAAATCAGCAAAGTCAAGGACTAAGGGTACCGCTACACGCGGCAATATTGCTTGCAATTTCACTGGCAATTTGCTGGTTGCAGTGAAATCATGGACACATTGTTCTATTTTGTTGCTGTGTACAAATGTAACAATGTGTCCATGATTTCAGTGCAACCAGCAAATTGCCAGTGAAATTGCAAGCAATATTGCCGCATGTGATGGTACCTTTAGTGTTTTGCAAGTCTTCATGAGTCAAGAGGCTAAATCTGGGCATAGCCATATCCATAAAGAAGAAAATTAGTGACACTCACTGGGAGAAGTGTAAAATCTGTGCCTTTATTGATCCATTAAAACACGGCAAGCAAGGCAAAGTGGCAGGGTGAGGTCTGTCTGGGACCTAGGTTTTGTCCCAGACACATGAAGCAATGGCCGAGAGACCACCGAGGTGCAGAGTACAATTACAGTACACAAGATAAGGTAGGAAATGACAAGGGTAAAATTTATTAACAAGTGGGGTTAGGCAAGGGTAAGTCAGGTTCACAGGGAGTAATTAACAGTTACAGCAGTTTCTAGCTGGGCCACTGAGCAGCACGACGCTCCAACTATTACAAACAAAATATACAACAGATACTTTTGAGCAAACAGAAAACTCCACTACTATGCTACACTTACAGCCTCACTGGGACTCTGCTAGTCAGGCCGCACGGCTACCATGCTCTGGCTACTGAGGCCTATGCTACACCCAAAAGTGTGCACACTCTGGTAAAGATTCAGGATGGTGTTGGGGACACAACTCCAGTCCCGGGGTCCGATGCTGTGATGTCCATTGGTGTGCACTTCTCTTTGCAGGACAGGTGGGGGGAAACTCCTCTTCTTCCTTCATAATCCTGGGATTTCGTGGGTCCTGTAGATAATGTATCTGGGTCCTGTTCAGAACCTCCAACCTCAGGAACTTCTCAGTCTGGTACTACTCGGTGGTCACAAGGGCTCTCCCACTGTCCAGACTTCAGTCAATTCGCAGCCGGTACAATCCAGCAGTCTGATCTTTTTCACACACCAAAACAGGCTCCAGATTCCAGAACTAAGCTCTCGTCTCTCCTCAGTCTTTACTTTCACTTTTAGATCTGGATCAGTCAATCTGCACAGTTCAGGAAGGGGGGGGGGGACAACTAGTCCACAACACAGCACACAAGAAAACACTGTCTCTTAAAGACATAGCTTGCTTTAACTGTTCATAGCAGTGACACCCCTACACAGACCTCATCCTGCCACCTTAGCTTTGCTTGCTGTGGTTTAATGGATCAATAAAGACAAAGAATTTACACTTCTCCTGGTGAGTGCCACTATGTTTTCTTCTTTATGGATTTGCATTGGACTCTCTGTTCTGGTTGAGCATGACAAACGGGGCTGTGACCCATTACACCAGTCTAGCTAACCGCTGTATGCAGCCTGGTTGAATTGCTGGAGTAGTCACATTTGGTTGATGGTTTTCTCTTGCTATACATAAATCTAGGCATGGACACAGTTGTTGGCTGAAAGATCATTTGGCCACCAGCTATGTCTTCCAACCTTCGAAGGCTCATCTCAACCTGACCGCTCCTGCGTTCTCTATCAGAAGGCTGCTGCCAGATTTTAATGACATCAGCTTATCTCCCGGCTGAACAAAGCGACTATCCAATAAATTCCAATATCTGAATCCTTTTGTTCCCAGATATCATATGAGAAGTGACAGCGTCCCAATGAGGTTAAAATATCAAAAATCAAGTTCTATATTCTGCCATGGATGCAATGTTTTGACCCCTTACAGGTCTTTTTCATGATTTTGTCGTGAGGAAGAGGCTGGATTGCTTTGAAACGCGTAGACCATTTAACCATATTTTCACCCAAGCCATTTGGAGTACTTTTTCGCCCATTCGAGGCAGTACAGAAAGACTGCATTTTGTCCTTATTTTTTCCTATTTTTGGTAAGTATCACCCATGGATCTTTATCATTGATTGTCACCAGTGGCGGACCTTGTGAAGCCATGTTGAGGAGCACGGGGGGGTGTGCTGGCGGCTGGTGGCCGTCGTTGAGGAGCGGGGGGGGTTTGGCTGTCGTTGAGGGGGGGGTGCTGGTGGCCGTCGGCGAGGTGCGAGGAGGGCGGTTGTTTGTGATGCAGCTCTCCTACCTGCTGAGCAGCGCCGCCGGGTGCACGCAGAGTGCCGCAGAGGAGATGAGGGACGGAATCAGGCAAGGGAAGCAGGAAGCTTCCTGCTTCCCTTGCCTGACCCTCCTCTCCTCTGACATCGGGTTATGGGGGTCGGATGGGGGCAACCCTGCAGACTTGAGGGGCCCCCTAGCTGGTCGGGGCCCTGGTGCAGCTGAACCAGCTGCACCACGGTAGGTCCGCCCCTGATTGTCACACACAACCCATCCAGGTGAGAAGATACTAGTCTCATTCCTGTTCCTATTTTAACCAGTTAAGACCCTATTGCACTTTCATTTAGTGGAACCTGGAACCATTTGTCAAAATACCGTGAAAATAATTTGCTACTTGACTATTTCCAGGACTGTATTCCACCTCTTTTCCAGGGAGGAAATGTAATCAATCCATCTCTAGCAGTCCTATTAGGAATTCATGAAGCAACAGTACATAAAATCAACGAAGGCTCCAATCATATGGGGCTCATAAAGCCCCCATTCTGGGGGTCCAACCGGTCAGATCCCCATGGATCAAGAGGTTGTTTCCTATCACTTGGATATAGGATAACGTGCAAATGAAAATACTCCTATAAATATTAAATCAAGATCTGTCAACTTGGGGAGTATTGGCTGACTATTTAATGCTTATGGGGCCTCCCGACTTTTCCCAGATGATAAATAAGGAATGGATAGCAGCACCTCAATTAATACCCTTTAAGAACAAGGCAACAAGATTGGGCAAGGATACACATCAGGTCCAAGAATCCACTTGGAATAAACCATAGGTAAGGAATAGACAGTGTCCCAATTAGGTGAAAACATCAGAAATTTGAGGCAGCACAGAAGACTATTTTATCCTAATCATCTCCTAGTTACAAAATACAACAAAATGTTATGGTCATACAGTGAAGGAAATAATTACTTGATCCCTTGCTGGTTTTACGTTTGCCCACTGACAAAGACATGAACAGTCTATAATGTTAAGGGTTGGTTAATTTTAACAGTAAGAGATAGAATATCACAAATAGAATCCAGAACATGACATTGTCTATATTATATAAATGTATTGAAGCGAGAAATAAGTATTTGATCCCCTGCCAACCATTAGGAGTTCTGGCTGCTACAGACCAGTTAGACGCTCCTAATCACCTGGTTACCTGCATTAGACAGCTGTCTTACATTGTCACCTGTATAAAGACTCCTGTCCACACACTCAGTCACCTCTAACCTCTACAACATGGGAAGACCAAAGAGCTTTCTAAGGATGTCAGGGAAAAGATCCTAGACCTGCACAAGGCTGGAATGGGCTACAAGAACATAAGTAAGACAAAGCTGGGGAGAAGGAGACAACTGTGGGTGCAATAGTAAGAAAATGGAAGAAATACACAATGAGTGTCAATACACATTGATCTGGGGCTCTATTCAAAATCTCACCTTGTGGGGGATCCAGGATCATGAGGAAGGTGAGAGATCAGCCTAAAACTACACAGGGGGGACTTGTTAATGATCTCAAGGCAGCTGGGACCACTGTCATCAAGAAAACCATTGGTAACACATTATGCCGTAATGGATTAAAATCCTGCAGTGCCCGCAAAGACCCACTACTCAAGAAGGCAGATGTGCCGTCTGTCTGAAGTGTGCCAATGAAATCCTTGGTGGTTCTGACAGTGATTGGGAGAAGGTGCTGTGGTCAGATGAAACATAGATGGAGCTCTTTGGCATTAACTCGCCGTGTTTGGATGAAGAGAACTGCTGCCTAAGATCCAAAGAACACCATCCCCTCAGTCAAGCATAGTGGTGGAAATATTATGTTTTGGGGGTGTTTCTCTGCTACAGGCACAGGTCTACTTCACCGCATCAATGGGACAATGGATGGAGCCATATACTGTAAAATTCTGAGCAAAAACCTCCTTCCCTCCAACAGAACATTAAAAATGGGTCTTGGCTTGGTCTTCCAGCATGAAAATGACCCAAACACATACAGCAAAGGCAACAAAGAAGGGGCTCAAAAAGAAGCACATTAAGGTCATGGAGTGGCCTAGCCAGTCTACAGACCTTAATCCCATAGAAAATGTATAGAGGGAGCTAAAACTCCAAGCTGTCAAGTGACAGCTCCAAAATCGTAATGATTTAGAGATGATCTGCAAAGAGGAGTGGACCAAAATTCCTCCAGATATGCGCGCAAACCACATAATCATCTACACGAAATTTCTGACTGCTGTGCTTGCTAGCAAGAGTTTTGCCACTAACCTGTAGGGTCCTCTCTCCCCTCTCTACCAGTCTGTCACTGTTAGTTTGTTCATTGTATTTTTAACTTGTTTGTATGTAACCCTTCTCATGTACAGCACCGTGGAATCAATGGTGCTCTATAAATAAATAATAATAATTATAACTATTAAGTCTTGTTTGCTAAAGGAATGAAATAAAAAATAGACTTCCCTAACTGTTCAGGCAATTTAAAGAGATTTTCTGATTTCGGTAAACCCCTGTCCCCTGGTTGCATTTTGTTTTAAAAAAAAGCTATCCTGTGATTTACTCACCCTCCCTGGGTCTCAGCTACCGCTCCTTGTGTCTTTGTCTGCAGTGCTGACATCATGATGACAGCACTGCAGCCGGTCAGTGAGCCCAGCAGCTTGTGCCATCAGTTCAGGCAGAGCTGTTGAGCCCAGTGTCTGGTTGCAGCAGCAGAAATGAGGACTGCACTCGGGGAGGGTGAGTAAAGTACAGGTGTTTTAAACAAAACTCTAGCCAGGGATAGGGAAACTCCTTTAAGTATTCTTTAAAGGTCTCATATATGAATACAGCACAACAATTTGAACATAGATATTAAAGGGAATTTGTCAGCTGGTTTTTGTTATGTAATCTAAGAACACCTTGATATAGGAATTGAGACCCTCATTCTAGCGATGTGTCACTTACTAGGCTGTGGTTTGTTGTTTCAATACAATCATCATAGGACAAGTTGCCTCATCGCTCCTGGTCCAACCACTCCCCCACCACTGATTAGCAGCTTTCTGTCTATATACAATGTTTACAGAAAGCGACCAATCAGTGGTGTGGGAAGGGTTATACAGGGCTCAACATTCTGAGCTCTGCTAGAGCTGCAGCAGAGAAAACTGTGATCCTATTACTACAGCTGCACCCAGTAAACTAAGAGATACATGATTGGAATCATGATCTCTGAGCCTACATCATGTTGCTGTCACACTACATAGCAAAAACCTGCTGAAAGATTACTTCTTTTTAAGTTGCTTACATCACCCTGAGTATGACAGTAGTGGAAGCAATGCTCTCTACTCTGCCATGACGTCTCTCGTGCTTCCTCCGGACTCTGGAATTCGTTACACTGATCTGTTAGACTTTCTTCTACCTTTGAAACTTTTAAAGGCCACCTAAAAAAATCCTACAATAATCCAGATGCCATACACAACTATTTGACAGCTCCAACCAACCCTACTATATCCTTATACCGCCCATCGTAGATTGTAATGTGGCGCCCCAGGGTCCAGTTGCCACAATAATAAGCTTGGAAGCAAGGAAAGGTACCCACCTCAAGCGAATCACACACACACACAACACCTTCCCAACTCTAGGCCAGAAGGGGGAGCTCTACACCCGAGTTCAAGGCAGGTCCCCTATAAGTTCTGGTCTGGGGGCAGGGTCAGGCAGTTCAGTTTCTAGGAGGACTGTAGAAGACATTCTAGGGCCGGGAGCTGTGCTAGGCCCAACTGAGGATACTGACTAGCCAGTGTGAGGGACCCAAGGTGAGGGTCTGAAGGAAGTGGAGAAAAGGTGTGAGGAGTGGAGCAGAGCCAGCATGCCCCAGCACCTAGCGCAGAACGGACATCGGAGTCCGAGGTCTCAAGGGACTTTACGTCCAGCAGCCAACACCGGAGGGCGGGTAATTCCAAGTTGCTCACCCACAACAAGTCCAGGAGACACAGCCACATCAAGAGCTTAGGAGATGCAGTAAAGGAGAGTAACACAGAAAGGGCTCTAGCCGCCTGTCACACGGCCACGACAGACAAGTGAGGAGAGAGGGTCACAGCACAGCTTCAAGCAGCCAGGGCTCACAGAGAACAGCGCAATTGGGAGGCCTCAGAACTTGGTGCGGAAGACCTGAACTTGCTTCCAGGCTTCAGACCCTTAACAACACTTGTGAATTGTGCCCTGGATGAACCTGCTTCTGACTTCAGTAAAGGAGACTGTTACCCCTGTGTCTGTGAGTTCTTTCGTGCACTAAACCCTGCACCCCAAATGAACTATCACAGCCATAGACTATACGGTTGCACTGGGGACATGTTCTTCCCGTGGAGAGCGGAATCATCCTTGCTGCTTCCGCCATCCTCCCCAGAGGTCCCAACTGCAGCAGGGCCTATACTGGCCACATTCCACGGGTGGCGTCACGATACTCTTTTGTTTTATTTTTATACATTATTCCAATTCCCCTTTTTACTGCTCTCCCGACGAGGGGATCACGGATCGGGTCACGCTACCGTGACATCCTGCAGCCCCAGATGGCGACGAGAGGGCCCGGTTCTGAGTACCCCATGGTCCCTGCCAGGAGCGAAACAGTAAGACTCTATCGGCATTGGTAAAACGGTTTCTATTAGTGCCAGCCATATTAAGCTACATTGTCCCTACAGCTCGCCATGTTTAGTCATGTGCACGTGGATTTCTACACATTTTGATAAGAGGGGAATCCAATCTAATTCTATGGGGGTAACGTATCTGGTTCCTATAGGGTTGCATTTCACCATGTTGATCTTCTAATGAGTGTATGATCCTTCTTCACACAACCTGCAGGCTAAACTCAACCAAAATGTATGGGTCATCCCTAAATATTAATATGATAGTGAATAAAAAGTCTATTTTATATGCATTTAAAAAAATATCATTTATTTTTGTGCACCTCTCTGCAAGCCATCATTATTCTGTGCAGGGAGGATGTGAACATTGCCGTCTCTCCTGCCGTTTTGCTCCATTTTCTTTTGTCTATAGCTCACACATCATATTTGATAAATGTTCAATCAGTTTGGCAATTATGACTGCTGTGACTACTTTTTGTTAAACCTGTAGTATGTAGTTTTTAGTATTTCCAAGTTAGTTCAAGGCTGCCATAGTGACACAATATCAGACAGTCCTGTTGGGAGTATAATCTGCCAAATGATGATGATGCATGGCAGTGGCTACTATTCTCATACATTTCATTCTTTAATAGAAAGAGTCATTTTATTGTATTTTTCTTTGTGTAGCATGATGCTGATAGAGTTGGGTTCCATGGTATAGCATGGGGCCATAGACCCCTTGGTTGGATCCTTGGAGTGGCTACTGACCAATGGAGTGAGTTGGCAGGGAGTGGTTAATAATCGTGGCAATACCAGGACGTTAGGGATAGGAATGGTTTGCCAGGCAGAAATGTGGTGCCCCACTGGGTAGGCCACCACCAGAGGTACTACACTCCTCCATTAGAGGGTGAGTTGTGCCTCTGATCTCCAGGTGCTGGGAGGGTGCAGTTGAGCTTCACACACACAAATAACACTTAGGACCCCGGGACGGTGGGAGGACCCAAGCGTAGCCAGGAGGGAAAAAGTAAAAAAAGGAGAGAACAAGGAGAGAAGTGCAGGAGTGAGGAGCAGGAGGTGTTAGATCCCGCGGGCTGGAGCATGACTGGAGGAAGAACAGAGCCATGGGGTACGGTGAGAGAAGTAGATCCCTGTACGCCCGTATCTGGTGAGGGTACAGAGGGGCTGGTGGACGAGACAGAGACCCGGCCCTAAATACGGTGCGGATGCTTTACACCTGAACCGTTGAACCGGAGGCCCAAAGTTCCTAACGGGAGCTGTGGCTGAACACCCGACACAAACTTGGAGAAGGCGGCCAAACTAGGGAGCAATGGCTGGAAGGGGTACAACTGAGCACCTGTGGCTGTCGGTACCTAAGCTCTGTGTGTGGAGGCGCTGAGAGCCTGGGGGGCAGAGCAGTGTCACGTTCACCCTAGAAGAGAAACTATCTTATAGCGCTGAAGGAGCACCAGAGAAAGAGACACCAAGTAAGAGAGAGAGAGAGACAGGAACACCAACAGAGGCTTGACTGCCCTGTCCCAGGGACAATGCTGAACCGGAGGTTGGCAAAGGAAGCACCCAGCAGCCAAGCTGTGTGTTTGAGACTTTCTTAAGCGGCGACCACCGGC
This sequence comes from Allobates femoralis, assembly GCA_033576535.1. Taxonomy (NCBI): domain Eukaryota; kingdom Metazoa; phylum Chordata; class Amphibia; order Anura; family Aromobatidae; genus Allobates; species Allobates femoralis. The sequence goes on from JARQOC010000004.1 coordinate 601,006,622, forward strand.
CGCAGAGGCAAGACACCGGGGTGCTGATGACCTAATGAACATCTGGCAAGGTACAAACTGAACCCTCCTTCCAGCTGCCCTGGGGACTGTGCTCCACCTGCGGGGAGGGAAATCATCCAAGTTGCCAGTCACCGTCCCCAGAGGTTCTGAAGCAGCGGCAGCCACCCTGGCCGCACACCGCAGGTGGCGTCACGAATACCCCTTTTCCCTGTCATCCCCCGTCATCTACTCCCATTATTAAATGACACCACCACGGTCACGGTCTCGGTCCCCGTCTGTTTCCGTGAAAAGAACCGAGAGTGAAGAACAACAGCTGCCCTGAGGTTCCTGAGTACCACCGGCCCTGGAGTGGGTGTGTCAGAAAGATTGTCTGAACAGGGGCAAAGGTCAGAAACAGGAATCAAAGAAGACTAAACCAGAGCACATATGCACTATAACTAGTTTAAGTAAGGTGTAGTGCTGTCCTATAGGCAGGAGCTGATTACTCCTGCTGGAGAGTGCAAACACCTATACTGCTAGACTGGCAGCACTACAGGTCCCGACCACACTAGCATCTATGGCTGGAAAGAGCCTGCACCATCCAGAGCTTTTGGTCCTGATGGCTTCTCCATCACCAGTTGCGCCCACAGAATGAATACAGCATCGCCTGATGGCAGAAGCAGGTATTGCAGGAGCAGTTCCACGTGGAGATGTTGTAAGGAGGTGGCCGACGCCAGGAAGATTCCTACCCCTGAAACTGTCGATTGTTTTCATATGCTCTTTTGTAAGACATGTATCTATTGTATATTTATGTGTGAAGTTATAATAATATATGTAACAGTGAATAAGTAGCGTAGTGTTATCAGCCCTAGATGTCACTAGCGTTAGGTTCCCTGGGTGTAGGGAAGTCTAGTCTCTAGAGAAAAGGGGTGACGGAGTTAAAACTGAAGCTGGCCCAAAAGGGAGGGGGATATAAGAAGAGGTGCGATGTAGTCTGACAGGTGTATACATCACATACTACATACTACATACTACATCACATTAAAGAGGATAACTCGCCCTTATGTTGGCGGAATTGTCTCAAAGAAGGTAATTTATCACATATTTTTTGGGACTGTGAATTACTGAAAACATACTGGGGTGAAATTCAGCTGTTAATAAACGAGATCACAAATAGTGACATCACACTAACTCCAGAACTGGTACTTCTTTTACTTGGTAATAAACTCAATCCCAAAAGATCTCAGACCCCTTATCTCTCACATTTTACTTGCCGCCAAAAATCTCATAGCGACGAAATGGAGAGACCCCCAGCCGCCACTGTTTAATGTTCTACTTGAAAAAATTGCCACTCACAACTCCTATGAACTTTCGTTCGCTACAAGAAACAGACTTTATAGAAGATATGAGAATAAATGGCGGTGTTGGAATAGTTACTTTCCTTCCAAATACTTAACTCATCCGTCTATTGTTGATGTTCCTGGCTTAACGCAACTTTAATGCATAGAGAACTACAACATCCCCTCCTTTCCTGATGTATATATCCCTCACTATCCCCCTCTCCTTCATTCTATTTTCTGCACCAAAATTATAATTTCCTCTTCTCTTGTTTTACTATACTACTCTTATATGTTGCAATTACATATCAATTGCTTATATGTTATTTCAGTTATTCATATTTATCCTACTTTGTTCAGGATAAATATCCAGTTAACAACTAAATATTTTATAATGTCTTGCTTTTACACATTGTATTCTAAAAGAATTACTATTGTTTTTTTTACAAGATTGTGTATTGTTACCCCATTTAAAAAATCAATAAAATTCTTTGAACAAGAAGAGGTGCTTCATAGTATAGGCAGGAGACCCTCTTGGGGGATAAGTGAGGTACAAATAGGCAATCCTGCACCCCAAAATTGAAGCTAACTGATGTAAGAGTGGTAGATGGTTGTGCTATAGAATTTACCAGGGAGGGGGGACCCATTCCAGGCCAAGAACCACATACCCAGACAAGTGTAGCTGTGCAGGGTGTCCTGACCGTAATGATACCCATGTAGTTGGGTGCCTGGGAAGCATTGCAGAACCGCCTATGGTTATCCCAGATAGCTGGCGGGACATACTCTGCACGTGAAGCTGTAGGGCTAGACTGTGCGAAGAGGAAGAACCAAGTCTGTATTCTGTCTCATCTGTGGTTGAACTATGTGTGGAATATGTTGCAAGTAAAGTCTGAGATGTTTTCAGCTGTAGTGGACTCTTTCTTGGTAACCTTAGACCTAGAAAAGGCCTACACCCAAGAAGTGTTGCTGATGCTGCCAGACATATTAAGCCTCCCGCTACTACCACCCAAGTCAGTAACATGCCGAGGGCACAGACCCTCTCGCCCATGACCATTGCCCCTGGAACCATTACAGCTGAGCCATGTGTTCAGAGCCTCTATAGTTGCATGTAGCTCTCTACTATGGAAGTGTAAAGGGCCCGTTACAAGCTACGATATCATTAACGATATCGTTGGTACGTCACGGCTTTTGGGGCGGAGCAACGACGTCATAACAACGTCGTTGCGTGTGACACGTAGATACGACCAATGATTAGTCGGCTGATCGTTGATCGCAGGTTTAGGAACAGGACCATGAATCAGTCGTTGATCATTCGATCTGCTGCATCGTCGTGTCTCGTTTACGACTTTGCCTATTCAGAACTGAAGGACGTAGGTGACCGCAAGAATTATTCGCTTGTTGCGGAATCGTTGTTGCGTCGTTCACGATATCTGTACGTGTGACATTTCACTAGCGATCATTGCACGTCGTTCAAGCGATCAAGGTCAAGTTGGATCGTTGGTCGGATCGCTGAGACATTGAAGCGTGTAATGGGCCCTTTAGCCCTATGTATGCCACTGCTTGATATTCTCATATAGCCAGTGGCGGACCTGGAGCCGTGTGGGCCCATGTGCGGCTGGTTCCGTCCCAGGAGAGGAGCGGGGGGTTTTGGTTTGGGTGCTAGTGAGGAGCAGGCGTGGTGTGCCAAGCTGCAGTCCCAGGTGAGGAGTGGGGAGGGTTGGGGGCCAAGCTGCAGACCCAGCTGAGGAGCGTGGGGGTGCTAGTGAGGAGCGAGGGTGGTGTACCAAGCTGCAGTCCCAGGTGAGGGGCTTGGGTGCTGGTGAGTATGGGCTGCCACCCGCGTCTCTAGCATCACCAGGGAGTGGAGAGGAGGGGCGGGATGCACCTCTCCTCTGACACACTATCGCGATCTCCGTTTCCCCCTGCAGGGAGGTGGAGGGGCCCCCCTACTAGTGCCTGAGGGGCCCTCTAGCCGGTCGAGGCCCTGGTGCAGCTGAACCAGCTGCACCGCGGTAGGTCCTCCCCTGCATATAGCGCTGTATTACAAAGTTATTTTTCTTAGGGGAAATGCATCTAGGAAAGGTTATTTCCATAATATGGAATTTGATGACAACTGGCACCATGTTTTTTCTGTTGTGTTCCGACGAAAATTCCTTCATTTGCCTTCAAATAAAATGTTTGAAATCGTAGGTAAATGTGAAAATATATGAAGACACCTGTAGTATGACATAAGAGAGTTTATAGGAAGCCGAAATATTGGCTGTGTACATAAGTTATTAACGGGACTGTCAGGAATTAGAAAAAGAGTCTTCCGTCACCCCGTGTGGCGGGGTCATCCATTTCTGCTTTTGCAGTTACACTCCATTCACTTGACTGGCGATAATCCGCAATACGAGACACTACACAAGGACAAGAGCGGTTGTTGAAGGAGATAAAAAATGGCCGACACTTTTCGTAATTCTAACATGGCATGGAAGAAGTAGCACTCCAATATCTCAAGTGTGTCTTGAAGACTTCATTGATCACTGCACGGTATTTCAGATCCTCCATGGACCCGTTTTCTCCATTGCTCGGTTTTGGCTGAATGAGGATGTTTACTGTCAAAAACCACTAAAATGCAAGTAGAAGCCAGGGGCGGACATATCGTTGAACCCTACCTCATCATACCTCAGCACATTTTCCACACTACACCCATAAACTTAAAGAACCACTTCAGCACTTTTTTCAGCACTGGAGTGATGCTTTAAACATAAGCCCCCTGCCCCCGGTATTATACTGTCTTCATCATTGCTTCGGTGCCCCGCAGTGCAATCTTGAGCAGAAGTCAGAAATTACGTTACAAGCTCTCATTGAAAGTCTATGAGGGCCAGAAGGATGTCAGTTAGTGGCTCTCATAGAGATATATTGATTTGTGACTTTCGGTGCGCTCCATGAAACACTGCAAGTCTTTTGAGGTCTGTCTCTACCAGCTTTGCATGTCTAACAGCTGAAATTGTCGCCCGTTCTTCATCGCTATAAATGTCTGGCTCAGCGAGATTGGATGGCGACGTCTGAACAGCTTTTTTCATGTCTTGTCACCAATTTTCTAAGTAAATCTATTACTAAAGTTTCTATTGACATGAATTTCTCATCAGACGGAAACAACCCATCCAATCATCACAAGCAAAGAAATCAAACCTTTTGTGTTATAATGAGAAATGACACAGGGAAAAGTATTGAACACGTTACTGAAATCTAATGCTTCATACAAAAGCCTTTGTTGATGATGAAGCTCCAGACACCTCCTGTATGGAGACACTCGTCCCTGCATTGCTCAATGGGATTTTGGCCCATTCCTCCACACAAACACTCCGCACATCCTGCAGATCCTGTGGATCCTTCTATGAGCTCTGATCTTTAGTTCCTCCCAGACATTTTCTATTGGATTCAGCTCCGGTGATCCGGTGATTCTAGCAGATTTATTTTCTTTCTGCAACCAATTGTAAGTGTCCTTGTCTGTGTGTTTGGGATCATTGTCTTGTGAAATGTCTGCCCTCGTTTCATCTCCATCATCCTGGTAGATGGCAGCAGATGTTTATCGAGAAAGTCTCTGTACATTTGTCCATTCATCCTCCCTTCAATCATATGAAGTTTTTCAGTACCGTATGCTGATAACAGCCCCACACCATGATGTTCCCACCTCCACACTTCACTGTTGTATGGTGTTTTGGGGTGAAATGCAGTGCCAAACATGGTGTGTATTATGGCATCAAAAAAATAAATTGGTCTCATCTGACCAGACTATATTCTCCCAGTATTTTACAATCTTGTCTGAATGTTGTTATGCAAACTTTAAACATGCTTTTTTGTTCAGAAATGGAATCTTGAATGGTGAGCGTGCATACATGAGCATGCATACAGGAGCGTGCATACATGAGTGTGAATACATGAGCATGCATACAGGAGCGTGCATACATGAGCGTGCATACATGAGCGTGCATACATTAGCATGCATACAGGAGTGTGCATACAGGAGTGTGCATACATGAGCGTGCATACAGGAGTGTGCATACAGGAGTGTGCATACATGAGCGTGCATACAGGAGTGTGCATACAGGAGTGTGCATACAGGAGTGTGCATACAGGAGTGTGCATACAGGAGCGTGCATACAGGAGCGTGCATACAGGAGCGTGCATACAGGAGCGTGCATACAGGAGCGTGCATACAGGAGCGTGCATACATGAGCGTGCATACAGGAGCGTGCATACATGAGCGTGCATACATTAGCGTGCATACAGGAGTGTGCATACAGGAGTGTGCATACAGGAGTGTGCATACAGGAGCGTGCATACAGGAGCGTGCATACATGAGCGTGCATACATGAGCGTGCATACAGGAGCGTGCATACATGAGCGTGCATACATGAGCGTGCATACAGGAGCGTGCATACAGGAGTGTGCATACATGAGCGTGAGTACAGGAGTGTGCGTACAGGAGTGTGCATACAGGAGTGTGCATACATGAGCGTGCATACAGGAGCGTGCATACAGGAGCGTGCATACATGAGCGTGCATACAGGAGTGTGCATACATGAGCGTGCATACATGAGCGTGTATACAGGAGCGTGCATACAGGAGCGTGCATACATGAGCGTGCATACATGAGCGTGCATACATGAGCGTGCATACAGGAGCGTGCATACATGAGCGTGCATACATGAGCGTGCATACATGAGCGTGCATACAGGAGCGTGCATACATGAGCGTGAGTACAGGAGTGTGCATACAGGAGTGTGCATACAGGAGTGTGCATACATGAGCATGCATACATGAGCATGCATACAGGAGCGTGCATACATGAGCGTGCATACATGAGCGTGCATACATGAGCATGCATACAGGAGCGTGCATACAGGAGCGTGCATACAGGAGCGTGCATACAGGAGCGTGCATACAGGAGCGTGCATACAGGAGCATGCATACAGGAGCGTGCATACATGAGCGTGCATAAAGGCCACGGAGGGTTAGTGCATTACTTGTTTTCTTTGGAACAATTGTAAATGCTGATTCCAGGTCTTTCTGCAGCCTCCACAGGTGGTTCTTGGCTGTAGGACAACTCTTCTAATAATTATTTTCAATTCTCTGCCTGAAATCTTGTGGGGAGCACCTGGTTGCAGCGGGTTTATGATAAAATGACGTTCTATCTACGTCCGGTTTCTGGCCCAAATATTCACTAGATATTCAGAAGTTTAGAAATTCTTCTTTAACCAATGCCATCAGTATGTTTGCAACAATAGGAATGTGAAGGTTTTAAGACAGCTCACTGGTTTTACCCATCATGAGATGTTTCTTGTGTGGTACCTTGACCATTAGTTGAAGTAGCTGATATTATTTTTCACTAAATGGCAGGATTACTTTTTAATACTCATAGACTGTGAGCCCTCGTGGACAGGGTCCCTGCCCCTCCTGTACCTGTACGTCCTGATCGCCTAGATTTAGTATACTTCTTCTTGTATCCCTTATCCTCATGTAAAGCGCCATGGAACCTAATGGCGCTATATAAATGAATAATAATAATAATAATAATAATACTAATTACTGATAGATTTCATCCTGGAGACTATCCTGCCTCATGAACTTCCATGGCTTTTGCTCCACGTCATTTTTCATTATTACACATACCTTAATTTACGGACATCTAGGGATTTATTTCTGGGGCTGTGTGGATTGGATGAGTTGTTACCGACATCTGGTGAGAATTTCATGTACAAAAACTACTAGAAAAAGCAGCATCAAAAGTCTTACCATCAATGCCATAGACAAAAACCAATACTGCACTTGCAGGACGCAGTCAGACCCCACTTGTGTAGCAAGCCCAGATGCGGGCTGATAAATCACCTCAACCTACAAACAAGGTGTGGGAGGCGACGTGCCATGCAACTATGGGCCTGCATAGGGCACCATTCACACTGATACATATGGTGCAGAATGTCTGAAAGCTACCCAAACGCTCCGCCGCCTGAGCAATGGGCCGCACAGTACAATGTTTCTGCCCACTAAATGAATGGCGCCCCCTAGGTGCCCAACTACACCCTGAAATGAATAAAAAAGTGCAGAAGCTTGTGAAGCAATCTGGTTTTTAGCATTGGCTCCTATGAGGAGCGTTTATTGATCCGGTTTTGAGCTTTTTGAAAGCTCAAAACCGGATCAGGTTTTTTAAAAAAAAAAACGTAGATGTGACCCTAGCCTATGACCACATTCAGACATCCATGTTTCTTGAACAGAAAAACTGTGTCACCGTTTTAGTCTGTGGGACTCTTCATTTGCAAAATGAATATCTGCTGTAAAGCTAAGGCCGGCTTCACACCATAGTTTTTGAGCTGACAGGCTGTGTCCGGTGTTTTGCAGGAAGCACCAGACACAACCTGACAGCTCCGGACAAACAGAACCGGAGGGCAAATATGCCCTTCGGTCCTGTTTTCTGCCGGATTCAGGACTTTCCAGGTCCTAGCTGCGGTTCTGAAATCTAAGCGGGTAGCTCTCCAGGTGCTGAAGTTCAGCACTGGGCGCTGCTGAACTTCAGCAACCGGTGTCCGGCAGCCGGATCCAATTTTCTGTTGGATCCGGCGCGATCCGTGCCCATAGTCTCCCATGTCTCCAATGTCCTCCACGTCCCCCCCTCCCTCCATTGTACTGTATGGAATCCTGAACGGAATCCTGAAAAGGGAATAAATTCCTAAGAAGCACCAAATGGGTGAGTGCCCTTTTATATGGACTGTTAATGGGCGCTGGATCGTGCTGGATCTGGGAGGATCCGGTTTTGATTAACTTTTGCCCTGGACACAAATATGCTGCAAGCTCAGATTTTGCGCCCGGGGCAGTAATCGAATACTGCTGTACAGGTACAAAACCAGATGGCAATTCATTACCATCCAGCCCTGTCCGGTACCATAGGGCTACAGTATGTCCAAAATCGGGTCCGGGCTGTCAGGTTCAAACCGAACAGCACCGGACCCAAAAAAAACATGGTGAGAAGCCGGCCTAAGGCTAGGGTCACATTTGCGGTTTTGTTTTCAAATCCAAATCCGGTTTTGTCCCTTAAAAATGCCGAAAACCGGAGCCGGATCCGCACTCAGGCAGCAATACAAAAACCGGATCGCCTTAACTGCCTTGCGTTTACCGGATCCGGTTTTCCGATTTGCGGTAAAAATCATGCAGGCAACGTTTTTTCGGGCAGGTTGCAAAACCGAATCCGGTTTTGATAACATGGGTGTCTATGTAAACCAGATCCGGTAAAGCAAGACACATATGAATGCCTGCATTACCGGATGGTCTACTGCATCCTGCACCAGATGCCACATTAAAGGCACATCTGGTACCGCATGCGTTTTAAGGGACACACTTTCCAGTGGAAAATTAGTATGAAGGCACAGGATAATACCGGATCCGGTAATGGATGCGGCTACCGGATTGTGCCTTCCAAATGTGACCCCAGCCTAAGACATCTGTTTTTGATTTGAGTCATGGATCAAACTTGAAAATGTAAGTCTATGGGTCAATGAAAATCTTGTTAGCATCCTATTTGCAGTCTGGTGAGGTCTGATTTCCGCTGACTGATTGCTCGGACAAGTAGGAAACCTTCATTATTATTTTTTTCATATGAGAAAAATGAATGAAACACTGATGGCAAAAACCGAAATACTGATGACAAGATGACAATCTGATTCAGCACAGTAATGGAAATTGGAATTTTTTTTTCAGGTACGAGGATAATCAATGATGACTGAATAGTTCCTTAGGGCAACCATTTTATACAGATGGATACTGTCCATGTAAAAATTGGGTATCATGCTACTGACCAATGTAATTCAATAGCGCTTTTCAGAGAACAGTCACAGCATACAAACGTTTTGGCCTTAAACTCGGGGCCTTCATCAGAGTGCTTTAAGAGTGTCACTAAACATAATAATCTGGAGAGTCAGGAGCTGTGGAGCCACAGGAGAGGTAAACTCAGCATGGGTGATAGAGGAACCGCGGTATCCACCGTTGGGTTTGGGCGAGCTCAGCATTGACGACAGTCCTACTTTTTTTCAGGACTTTTCAGATACAATTTTGGCAAATTTGAAAAGCAGGTGTGACAACGCAATTGGGATAGTTTGCTGCACTATGGAACCTGGGCTGTGCTGAGGTTTCAAGTTGGTGACAGCTCAGTCACCCAATCTAGAGCGGGGGCATGCTGAGCTGTGGGTGTGTTGAATGACAGCTCAATCGTGTAACCTGAGGCTGCGAGGTGTTGGGCTTATTTAGGAGTTCCCTGTTCTCTATGATTGCCCAGTTATGGTTTTACCCATCTGTGCTCAGTGTTTCGATCTGTTGCTGACAGACCATGGGCATCCACTGGCCAACTGTTTGCCTTGTCCCTTTGCTTTAATCCACTATCCATCCTCATTGTACTCTAACCCTTGACCGTAATCAGACTATGCCTTGGTCTTTCTTATAAATTCCCAAAGTGCTGTCTTGATATCTAATCCTGGAACGTTTGACTATCCTGCCTCACGGCTTGGAAAACTAGTGTTAAAGGGAACCTGTCACCTCCTTTGGGCACTTTAAACTGTGTCTACCATATTAAACATGATGTAAATAGGGTTCTTGAAACCCCTCTATGTGCCCAGCCATCCCCCTCATACCTGAGAAATCAACTTTTATTCTGTGCCTCACTGCATCCTAAAAGGTCTGGGAGGTCTGCTCTCTGGCCCCAGTGTATAAGGTCCTCGCCGCCCCTTGCTAGCAAAACTTTGCATTTTCAAAATTGCTGCCCCCTCCTGTGGACGGCCGCTGAGTGACAGGAGCACTCGCGCCTGTGCAATGCAGCAGGTCACAGTGCCTCCGGTTGGCTAGCTGAGTCATTAGTCCACTCCAGTAGTCTGGGCCCGGTGACCCTCTATGGCCCTGGTTCATCCGCTGCCTGCAACCGGCAATAGATGCAAGCCCCACGGGTGGATTTCTCTCTTCGTGTGCTTGTGGGACCCCTTTCTTCACTGGAGCTCCTGCCTTGCTCCCTCTGTCTTCCTTGTCCTGCGGTGAGCTTCTCTTCTCCAATTCCCAGGATGCCTTTTCTCACATCTCTCCTGGGACTCCTCTTCTCCTCACTCCTCTCTCTCTCCTCATGGTTTCTGCTCCACCCCCCTACTTCCTGGTGTGCCTCTCTTACTCTTCCTGTCACTCCCTCTCAGTGACTCCTCTTCCTACCCACCACCTACTCTTAGTCCCATCTCCAGCCAGGGGTGGGGGTTTGAGCAGTTCCCCCACCTTTCTGGTCTGAAGTGCCTAATGGTGCTTGCAGTGTGTGGGTACCGGGTAGATGCCCCTCCTTACCTGAGGTTGGGGGTACCATGCCTCTGACTAAGGTGCAGTACCTCTGTGGTGACTGGTCCTTCAGGGCCGCCACAAATGCGTAGCTATCCGGGTGGCATTAAAATGGAGCTCTATGGAACCCGGATCTGTTTTTTTTTGACTGAGCATACTTAGAAGCCAGTTTAATGTGAACATTAGGGGGCATGTTATTTTTCACCAAATCAGTCAAAAACATACAAAACCTGATTCGACTAGATGCTACCGCACCGGTATTACACCGGATCCATTAACAGTGAGGCTGAAAACGTCTCTGTGTGACCCTTGCCTTAGCCAGCTTTGCACATGGAAGACGTTTTCCTGGTTAAAGGAGTTAGCAGATAGTGATTAGCTCTGCACCATGAAGATCTGTAACCACTGTTATGTGTATGTAAAAGAATGTAGGAGAACAGGGCAAGAATCCAACGGCAGAATAAAACAGCCTGGATCCTGTGTATTGGAATGGAGTAGAGACTAAATGGGAGCTCAGCTGCAGTGGATACGGCCAGTAGCTCAAGGGAGAATAGCTATGAGTTAGTTGGTGACCCTGAGACAGCACAAGTGAAGTGGGACTGAAGAGGCAACGTATTGGCCAGTATTGGGAGTCTATAGTGAATAATTAATAGCCTGGCCAGGCTGGGACAACGGTATCAATCAAGAGGCATGTGGTCAGTGAAAGTAACAGAGTGTTTAGGTCAGGCATGCCATATTTCTGAAATATTATTTACACGTGAAGCATCATCATGTGTAACCGAAATGTCTATGCCTCTGTGTAAAATGGATGAAGATGTGAACACTAAATTTTGTACATACTATCTCTTCTACATATGCAGAGCTCACAACCATCCCGGATTTAGCAGGATTGTCCCAACACTCAAGGATTTTGTCCTGACTCCATCTCACTGTGTGCAGATTACACAGCAGGTACATAGAGATGCATTGTACATTGTAGTGCATTTCTATGTTCCTGTGTTCTAGAGGTAATGAAAAGGTCAGATTTTTTTGTTCCTAAAAACTGCTAAATTTAATGAGAAACAATTACAAAAATATTATTTGTGGGGGTATGGCTTGGGGTGTGACTAGGGGAGTGGCCAAAATGTGCTGTGTCGCGCTGTGCGTTCCTCATAGTTTTTTCTCTCTTTCTGCTCTTGAAAAGTTGGGAGATATGCATGTGTTCCATCAGTAAAGGGTGTTTATTTTTATAAAATAGACTGCTTCCTTCCTTGTGATTGCAATATATTGGGGCGGTTTCTGCACCATCTAAGGGTATGCGGCCAGAATGGACAACATTTGAACACACAAATTCAGGAGAACCCGTTTCCCTGGCATCTGGGGTTGCAGCGCTGGTCCTGGACCCATGCGACCCTAACAGTGTTTTTTTCTTAATTAAACTGAATACTAAGTGGAATAATGAAAATAAAATAAGAGAAGAGAGTGGACACTTTTGAACTGGTGATAGATCCTTTATAAAAGGTGGACTTGGAAATTGGAGATATTGCTAGGCAAGGACAGGGGAGGACACACAATTGTCAGCCGCATAGGTGCCAAGGAGATCAGGGGGCCAACTTCCACCTTCAAAGCAGCAAGCAGCATATGTCACAGACACATTATTGGACTGCAAAAGCCCCATATTCTGTGCTTGCTCAAGGGCCTTCTTTTATCTAAGACCGGGGTAACAGGAGTATGAGGTTTGGATGCTATGTGCTATGACACTCAGCTCAGTCTGCTGCGAGCGTCAGCTGAGTGTAATTCGCTGGGCCCCCAATTGTCAATTGTCTGCATTCAAGAATTGAGGCACAATTGAGAAGAAGAAGGAGAGATTAATCTCTCCATCTTTTTAATTGCCTGTCTTGGGGTTCATTGGAGTGCACTCGGATAACATCTGAGTGAAGTCGATCTTTCACTTGCACCCATAGACTTGTATGGGTACGCGTGACCAGTGGCGGACCTTCAGCCCGGCGGGCCCTGGTGCAGCGTCAGGTGAGGAGCAGGGGGGGGTGGTTTGCTAGCAGCATCTGGTGAGGAGTGGGGGGGTGCTAGCAGCGTCAGGTGAGGAGCGGGGGGGGGGGGGTGCTGGCAGGAGGGAATTGCGTGAGGCTCTTACCTGCGCCGAGCTGCGCACTGTAGATCTGGGAGCCGGGGCTGGACAGGAGAGGAGGGGCGGGAACAGCCAAGGGAAGCAGGAAGCTTCCCTCAGTTAACCTCCTCTCCTCTGACATAGGGACACAGGTGCTTGAGGGGCTGCACCACGGTAGGTCCGCCCCTGCACTTGACCCAATTTGTGGAGGCACTTGCCACATGCAATGATTGCTTTCTCATGCCGAATCAGCTAACATTGGGCAACATTGGTCCAAGTGCAATGTGAGATTTTCTTGCATTGCACTTGTCCGATTCATACACTCATGGGAGCGAGGTCTAAGGGTGTGACTGTGGTGTGACTTAAATGTCTAGGACATGACCATTATCAATACCAGGTTTATACGCCATATACCAGATACATACTTCAATGCTTGGCTTAGCAGAGGGTATCCCAACCCAAACTTACAGCCTCAGATATATTTGTGGCGCCCATGCGACCTGGTCGGCCACAGGGTGAACTGCAGCCAGTTAAGGTAGAGACGGTTGACTGAAAAACACATCCACACAGGTACACACACCGACCCTACGCCTAGGACTCTAGGTTAGGCAAGGGGTAGGAGGGGTTAAGAGTAGTGTGGGTGGAGCGTAGAGCAGCACTGAACAAGTGGGTGGCGAGACTAACAATAGAAAAACCCGGGAACACACAGAGAGGGAGAAGTAGAACAGTCAAGAGAAGAAGAACACCAGGTTGGAGGCAGACATTCCCAGGAGGAGAGGTTCCCTGGAGGATGCAGAATCCTAGAGGCTATATTCCTAGGAGAGAAAGCTCGTTCCATAGCCGGAGGCGAGGGAAATAAGCCGGAAACAGAGACACCCGACAGTGAGAAAGAGGGAGCCTGGTGATCCCACAGGCATATCTGGGACACTGGAGGCTAAGCCGCTACAGCCAGAGAGCCGGCTCTGTAGAAGTGACCGGGGGCACTCTAAGACCCTAATCACAGGACATACCGGCGTGGGGAAGGTACTCTATGACTTGCAGCCTACCTACCACCACGGTCTAGGAACACAGCCATCAGACCAGGGCTAGTGACCCTGACAGATAGGAACCCATCACACGAAAGCACGACGGCCGGACCGAACCCTATGCGCAAACGCAGTGCAAAAGCTGCCATACTGGTGTGAACGCAGTGGAGATTCTCCGTATGTGTTCACATCAGTATGGTGCCCAGCCAGCCAATCAGCTGTCGTGGTGGCCGGAAGAAACACAGTGCGCATGCGTTTGGCTGCGCTTGGTACGCTGCATTCAAATACGCAAATGTGAAAGTAGCCTAAATGTCCAAAAGATACTACTGATCCTAGTCTGTCTTCACATGAATTTTAAGTCCAAAGATTTGCTGGGAGTTTTGGCCATGCTCCAAACATATGTGGTCTCTTAACCATGTGCTCCATGGGAAGTCTGTTGTTCCAGGACCTGGATGACATCAAAGACCATGTGACCCACAACCAGGCACTTGATATCTGCTGAGACACATTCATGGGAGGTATGTGAATGGTCAGTCTCTCCCATTACGTCTGACAATCATGTGAAAACTGTCCTGGCATATATTAAAAGCCACATGGAACAACAAGTCCTGGCAAAACCATTCCAGGTTCACAAGCAGACTCTCGCCTGTGCAATACATACCGGCCTCTTATCCCACTGGCTAAAAGAAAATTTTCCTTTATTGCCTATGGCAAACAATTGCAGAGCAGCTTTTGTTTGTTGTAGGTGTTTTGAAAATGAAAACTGTGATTGGCTTCTATGGGAAACAAATATAATGTTCCTTTATCAAAATGCATCATAGTGGGACAAATAAGATCTCTTTTTGGATGAAGGTTTGGTCGGTTCCCGGCCCCTTGTGTCTTTAATCACGTCTCCCCAGTGGGCTAAGAAGCTCGTTATGGAAGGCACTGAACCGAAATACCTTAAATTGTTTTGTGAACACATCATTCTGATCATTTAAATGGTATAATGGGATGCAATGCTCGAAGGACGTGGCAATATCTTTCCGGTGGTGCAACGTAAAATGAGAATTCTTTGTCGGGGCACACAAAGCCAAAAATTATGTTAATACGTTCCTTTCACAGTTACCAAGGTAACACCAGAAATGTTTAATTATGAAACACTTCCATTTCCAGGAGCGCGATCACATACAGATCCTCACGCTGTATATGACTTTTAATTTTTATTCTACTTTTTTTGTGCGAAATTATAACATGTTCGTCATGTCACCGGGCCCCTCTGTACCTAACCGCTGGAGCTCCTTCAGTAGGCCTCGTGCTGTGTTTAGATACAGAGCGCTCTTAGATTTGCATACACTCTTTGATCTACAGAGAAAAATACAAAATGTTCTTACTGCATTTAAAAATAAGAAAAAAAATCAGCAGGATGCTTTATATTGTAAGACGACTATGGGATATGTGGAGGGATACTGGAGCGAGCTTCCAGGATCTGGAATGGAAACGTCACCTTCATGGTATCTGTTTCTTACCTATGCCTCCAACATATTTGAGGATACAAATAGAACTTAAAAACCTCTTAAACATATTTCCTTAATTTTTTTTTTAATGGGTTGTCTACAGTGATGTAACTTGAAGCTCAAGGGCCCTGATGCGAAAGCTCCTACGGGGCCCCCAATTACTGCAAATCTTTAATAGCAATAGTCTTTTTCTATAAGCCACTGGGACTTTTGGCGGCCCCCCCCAGGCACCAGGTGCAATCGCAACCCCATGCAACGCTCCTGGTTGTCTCTGAAAGAAGCCTCTGAAGAGCCCCGATTGATTGGTGTAGTGGTCGATCCCGCCACTCCATTCATTGTCTAGGAGATTGCCAAGACATAGCCAAGCACCGCGCTCTGCTGGTCTTTGGCACTGTCATTACGAATGGAGTGATGTGAGCATGATCAGCTTCCGCCCCATTCAGACGGAACTCTGGATCCATGGGGATCCCAGCAATTGAAACCCCAGCAATCTGTAAGGGAGGAGGCAAATCTAGGTATTTCTGCAACTGGAGCAAAAATTCAGTTTGGTGCCCCATCCTATACACAGTGTAAATAGTTGAGTATTCTTCATGTGACCGCTGTGAGGTAGCAACTGGCTTTATTGTAAATGGTCAGTATGTATCACACAGGTGGTGGTCTGCCGAAATGTAAAATCCAGGGTGATTTGCCAGAACTTGTTGTTCCACAAATCTGTTGTAGTATTAAGGGTTGGATTTTACAGGCTAGCCAGTAAGAGCTGGGCAGGACTGACTAACAACAGACTTGTTGTTCCACAAATCTGTTGTAGTATTAAGGTCTGGATTTTACAGGCTAGCCACATACCTCTCATAGGTGTGTCTCATGCAATATAGTGAGACTGCTGATGTGTTATATGACCTCTGATGTCGGACAGGTCCTGAAAGGTCAGATGTCCTGTTTGCAGCACATGGTGAAGAGACCATGTGTGAATGTGGAGCCTGCCAGAGATCCTGAGAGTCCAGGAAGCGACCAAGGTTCCTGAGGTTCTGGACCAATGACAGGTTCCAATATGGATCAAGTCCAGGGACCTGGTTGGGGATCCCAGTGAGTGCCTTCCTGGATGGTGA
The DNA here is from genome assembly GCA_033576535.1 of Allobates femoralis. Lineage (NCBI taxonomy): Eukaryota > Metazoa > Chordata > Amphibia > Anura > Aromobatidae > Allobates > Allobates femoralis. The sequence continues at coordinate 601,023,011 of JARQOC010000004.1, forward strand.
GGCTGGCTGGAGCCAGTATGTGAAGCTGGCAACCCCAGAGACTCTATATACAATGTATATAGACAGTAAGATGCTGATCACATTCGGGGGAATGCTTTACTAGTTGACCTCTAGTTTATTTAACCCAACAATGATAATCTCATGAAGCTAAAACAAACACTGCAGGTAAACAACTTCACAAAGTGTGATATGAGATACCTCTGAAATTAGTGTTAACCATTACAACATGCTGTCTTCAGATTTCATAACAAAAACCTGCTGGCAGATCTCCTTTTCTCCTGATGATTTTGTACCTTGGTGTCCTCTCAGTTTAGACTTGGCTTCCGGATGTGCTACTATCCACTTTTCCACCCTATCCTTTTCCCCAGGCTTCCCTGTTTGACTAAGCTCCCTGCCCTGGCCTGCTGCTCACCTATAGGCAGGTACCTCCTGGGCTCTGCTGTAAGTCCAGATCCCTGTACACGGGTAAAGGGTCTTGGAGTTTCTCAGAGTTCTGCCTTACCAGCAGCTCTGCCCGTTGCATAAGACGACCGTCCCATTTGTCTATCACAGTCAATGTACAGGTGAAGAGGGGGCTTACTTCGCTACCAAATTGAGGAGCCACAGAGTTTCCTTCACACACAGCCCTGGTCACATGTCAAGAAGTCGTTAAGAGAATTACTCAATGAGAATAATACCATGGCGCATCAATAAAGTCCAAAATAAAAGTTTATTACTGACATCTCAGAAGTGTGTTCTTATGAATGGCCAACGTAACGTTTCGGTCAACCCACCTTGATCCCGAATGACAAACAGAAGCCACTCCCTGCCACTCTGCAAGCCGTGATCAAGGTCAGTTGACCGAAACGTTACGTAAGCACACACTTTTAAGATGTCAATAATAAACTTGTATTTGGGATTTTATTTGATGTGCCATGGTATTATTCTCATTAGATATTTTCTACTACCATTGAGCCCCATCCACCATATGTTAAGGACCAAGTTGGGAGTGGACCTACCCAAAACCAAGACGGAAGCTTATAGCTGAAGATTGATGGCAGCGCGTTATCTTCCCTGAGGATACAATGATTGGCCATGTTGTAATCTAGCGGTATACACAATAGTAGGATTATATGGTCTTTGTAGTTTGGGTTTGTGTAAAACGTTCAGCTACACTTCATTATCGGGATACAATTTCGAGAATGGATTGAACAGTGAAATGATCCTCATTTATATCATACAGCAGGTACTTAACGCCTAACAAAGAGAAAGCAAGGAATCTGAGGCTCGAGTTAAAAAGCGACATATTTAATAAGCTTCACAGGAGATTTTTCAGGGGTGAGCATTAAGAAGGTATTATTATGTTGGTTGATGACATTAAAGAATTACATCAAGGCTCCTCTTAGCACGTAACACCCGGCATGGAGATTAGGAAACAATAAGGGACCTCGACTTTGTCAGGAAAATATTTCCTTTGAAGGATTAAGTACCAATCCATCTCGGCATGGTAAAATGTATTTACAAGGCATAAACGCATCCAGAATCATTTTACATCCAAGGAAGACATAGACATTCCGGCACCTTAAGCTCTGCCCTTCAAGTAGCCTAAACCTTAAAGACATAGTCTCACAAAGACAACCCCTATGCATATGTCTTGTTACTAGACCCCTGGAAATGAGCATCATAGTGCAAAACCTATAAATTAACCTGTAAAGTGACACCTATTCATATATATATAATGTCTAGGCAATTGCTGAGGTAGTATTTTTCACTATCGAGTTTCTTTTGAATCAATAGATCTTGACCTATACAATTTGATGTGTTAAAACTAAATGTTCATTTGCTGATATGTTATAGATGTGCTCCTGCTATGTACTGTGTAATGGCTGTGTAAGATCGTGCAGAGCTGCTCCCGTTCATGGTCGGTACATACCACAGCTCCTGGCCAGTGAAGAGAGAATAAGTTAATTATAACTGAGTATACAGATGAACTATTAAGAGCTCACAGATGCTGCTTTCTGTGGTATAATTTCCCTGGCTGAGGTAACACATTTCCCTGCCTGAGGTAATATATTTCTTGCCGAGGTAACACATTTCCTGGTCTGAGGTAACACATTCCCTGGTCTGAGGTACCACATTTCCCTGCATGAGGTAATATATTTCTTTGCTGAGGTAACACATTTCCTGGTCTGAGGTAACACATTTCCCTGCCTGAGGTAATATATTTCCTTGCCGAGGTAACACATTCCCTGGTCTGATGTAACACATTCCCTGGTCTGAGGTAACACATTCCCTGGTCTGAGGTAACACATTCCCTGGTCTGAGGTAACACATTCCCTGGTCTGAGGTAACACATTTCCTGGTCTGAGGTAACACATTCCCTGGTCTGAGGTAACACATTCCCTGGTCTGAGGTAACACAGTCCCTGGTCTGAGGTAACACATTCCCTGGTCTGAGGTAACACATTTCCTGGTCTGAGGTACACATTTCCTGGTCTGAGGTAACACATTTCCTAGTCTGAGGTAACACATTCCCTGGCCCGAGGTAACACATTTCCTGGTCTGAGGTAACACATTTCCTGGTCTGAGGTAACACATTCCCTGGTCTGAGGTAACACGTTTCCTGGTCTGAGGTAACACGTTTCCTGGTCTGAGGTAACACATTCCCTGGTCTGAGGTAACACATTTCCTGGTCTGAGGTACACATTCCCTGGTCTGAGGTAACACGTTTCCTGGTCTGAGGTAACACGTTTCCTGGTCTGAGGTAACACATTCCCTGGTCTGAGGTAACACATTCCCTGGTCTGAGGTAACACATTTCCTGGTCTGAGGTAACACATTTCCTGGTCTGAGGTAACACGTTTCCTGGTCTGAGGTAACACGTTTCCTGGTCTGAGGTAACACATTCCCTGGTCTGAGGTAACACATTTCCTGGTCTGAGGTAACACATTCCCTGGTCTGAGGTAACACATTTCCTGGTCTGAGGTAACACAGTTGTGAGCGTCTCTGCCACATCTCCAACCCTCTGAAATTAAGTCTCCTATGTCACAGGAAGAGTGACACAGCAGAAACACTGATTCCTGTGAAAAAACAGACAGGGAAATGTGTTACCTCATAAAGTTGTAGCTATGAGACCCTGCTGCTCCCTCTGTATACTCGGTTATTATAAGTTACTTATGCTTCCTCCCCTTGCCAGGAACTGTGGTATGTGCCAACCATGTACTGGGGCATCTCTGATTGGTTGGTTAACAGAGTAACACAGTACATAGCAGGAGTACTTTTATATGATTATCTCAGCACACTAACTTTTTTAACACATCCAATTGTGGAATGTCTGTTAATTAAAATGTACTTAAAATGACAACACCATTAAGTTTAGCCATGGATGCAATCCCTGCATTCTACGTCTTGTACTCCTCTCCATTGTTCCTCCTCTACTCCCACAGTGAGATGATGGTGAAATTTCAAAGGCATACCTCCTGACAGTCCTAATTTTGCCAGGACACCTTGCAACCGGGGTCTAAAAAGAGGCAGAACCTATCGAAAATACCCACAAAAGTGCCCTTTTTTAGGTGATTTGTCGGCATGTTGGGGGCATTTCTAGGTTTGAAGATGGGACTTTAGTGTACCAGTCTTGGGATGATTCCAAACATTGACGACTATGCACATACAGACTGATCATTTGCATTTTCTGTGTATTCTTTGGCACATTTCCATTCTTCAAGCACCATATTCTCAAGGTTGCCTATTGGCACAGGTCTACTGTGCCGGTAGTTATAACTGGTCCTGTTTATTTCACACAGAACCATCTCGTGACCATACCGTGCCAAAATTATACCTAAGTGTATGGTGTATCATATGTTATCTCCTAATATCTTAGGGTGGCATAAAGTGACATGTGGAATTCATATAGGTCCATAATAAGGACCTTTAGGTACAATATGGCCTATCATACCGACCTATAGACTATTGTGCCATGTGCATGAAATGTAACATGTTGCTTTTCAGTTTTTTCCAATTTGAATTCTATTCTAATGTAAAGGATAATATAACCTAGACCAGTGGTCCCCAACCTTTCTCACCTTGAGAGCCGCATCAGCTGTTAGAGGGGTTCCCAAGCCACATCCGGCTTCCAATGAAGCCCAAATCCCCCGTTACCGGTATAATGACAGCCAAAGCTTTTCCACAAAAATCACACTGAGGCAGTATCCCAAGATCCAGGGGTTCCTACATTACCCCCATCCAGATCTACTCTTCTGTGAGGGCTACTAACAATAGTCACCATTTGTAGACCTGCTCTTCATAGCTGACCCTAAAGGCCCTGTTACACCTTGCGACACCGCCGGAGATGTCGGCTGTGCGCATGTTTTTGGCTCCCCGCCAGCGTCGCCGTCCCACATTTACATGGGGCAACACCTCCGGTAGTGCCCTGGCGAGCTGACAGGCGGCACCGCCGCCGGGGTGTCTCAAAACCCCAGCGGCGATGCAGGACAATAGGAGCCTATGGCTCTCATTGCCTGTCAGCTCACCGGCGGCCGTTTACATGGGGCGATGTGTGCACATCGCCCCAGATCGGCCGCCTGGTTTCACATTACTGATGTGAAACCAGGCGAGCTGTCAGAGCCGCCGACATCACCCCTTTACATTAGGCGACGAATGGGCGATGTCGCCGCCGATAGGCCATGCCCCTACGTTGCCTATGTAATCGGCAGCGATGTGGCCAGGTGTAACGGGGCCTTTAGACCTGGTGCTAATTTAATAAAATGGCAGGCAGCGGCAAGCCACAGATCATGGGCCTGCGAGTCATATTGGCTTCCGAGCCAACTGTAGAAGACCCTTGGTCTAGACAAAGCAACTCAATTGTCACAAGGTGGTTTACCATTGTTGGCCCTTAGCCAGAGGCTGGCATCTCTTTTAGTCCAAGTGAATAACGACTGCCTTCCATAATGAACAGTTCCAAATCTTAAATGAACATAGTCTACCCAGTCACTGACTGTCATCAAGAAAATGTCAGTGTGATAGGGTGTTTTCTGCCCGATTAGAAAGAGATATCCAGCATCAATCTTTGGAACAATGATCCTACTTTATTAGCTATAGGCATACATGTTAAAAGCACAAGTCTACCCCAAGCCCCAGTGGAGCCATGTCTATATCTAATAAAGAAGGGCCGTTTTCACGAAGATTGGTCTGGATATCTCTTTCTAATTCTCCTTACTTGTGGACACCAGATACTTTCCATGGACTAAAGGAGGGCTGAATAGTGAGCTATCCTTAATCCCTTACCTATTATATTGCTTTTTGTCCAACTTGTGGTCCAACCAAGTGGTCTCCCAATGACTGTTGACTTTTACAGTAGATTTCAAGCAGTTGATGGTCAGCGTCCTTAGGTCTGTCCTGGTTAGAAGTCACAATCCAGAACTGCTAAGAATAGTTATCTCTCAATGGCTCTCGCGGATGAAGCAGATCAGCTTCATGACTTGATGGATATTTGTGAGATGGAGCCAGCAATTAGATGCTCAGACTGAATGACTTGATCAGACCGGGCACCATCATCATTCTTTATTTCCAGGCAATAGATTACTATTACTCAGGACACAATTTCTAGGGCATGTGCAGGAGGACCAGCTGCTGCAATCTTTGGGCTCATAAAGAAACAGTCCAGGACTAAATCTGGTAATAAGAGCTGGGTAATGTTAAAAATGTTGAAAACAGGAATCCCTAGATTATCCCTGTCCCCAAGATTACCCTTGAATGTGGGGATGTCTGAATCTCGTACTTTGCAATAATTGTAGATACGACTCACCTATATGCTCCTCTTCCCTCCAAAGGGAGTGAGTGAATGGGTAGAAGTGCAAGGAAGCACACAGACAACCAGGCAAGGAAACAAATAATAAAGGATTCCAAATCTTCTTCAGTAAGAATCTTTGCTGCTGCAATAGAAACAGGCACCTCAGCTGTAGAGAGATGAGCTTCTTCAACATGATTAGTATCCGGCATAGCATGAAGCCAGGGACAGGTAAATATAGCAGAAGGGAGAGGTGAACACAAGCTATAGCTGGGGTTAAAGAAAAGAGAACTCTTAGCTAGGGAGAGTGTTCCTAAAGAGTCCTTAACCCCTTCAACACAGCAAGTAAGTAAATCCACAGAGAATCTGTGACCGAGTAAGCAACGAGACCTCCTGATATCAGGTCCCCCAGAGGTAACATTAGACAACAAGGCAAGGAAATAAATAATAAAGGATTCCAAATCTTCAGTGAGAATCTTTGTTGCTGCAATAGAAACAAATACCTCAGCTGTAGAGAGATGAGCTTCTTAAACATGATTAGTAGAGGAAAACGTTATTCAGCATGGCATGAAGGCAGGGGCAGGTAAATATAGCGGAAGGGAGAGATGAACACAAGCTACAGCTGGGATTAAAGAAAAGAGAACTCTCAGCTAGGGAGAGTGTCCCTAAAGAGTCCTTAACCCCGTCAACACTGAAAGTTAGTAAATCCACAGAGAATCTCTGACCGAGTAAGCAACGAGACCTCCTGATCCCAGGTCCCCCAGAGCTAACAGCAGAACGTTGCACAATCATGACAATAGTGTTATGCAAAATTGTAATAGCATTCTAAAGATCTCTCTCTCTCTTTCTCTCTCTCTCACAAAGTGACTTTAGAACTTAAAAAATGTAAAGCATTAACGTAGTAAGAGATAAATGTAAGGAGGCAACACTGTGGTCCTGAACTGCTCTAGAGTATATAGTTACATACATACAATAGCATCAGAAGGCAGCTCTAGCAGCATTCAACAGCAGTGATGCAAGGTTTAGTGCACATGCACCAGATGATATTTGAGAAGCCTTGTAATGCTGAGACTAAAAGACTGTGGAGAAGACTGCTCCTCTTATATGGAATAGGTCACCAGTTTTTTGCTATTTATTCTAAGAGCAACACAATGTAAGCATAGAGACCCTGATTCCAGGGGCGTGTCACTTGACGAGCAGCTTGCTTTAGTATAATACAGTCAGTGTATTATCAGCAGGAGATTATCACTGCAAGACTGGATGTCACATACCAGGCAGTGATATCATTAGATCATGTCCCTGTTCAGTCAGACACATCCATTACACAGTACATAGCAGGGGCACATATATAAGGTTATCTCAGCACAGGAGATGTGGTATGATCAGACCATGTCCCTGTATGGTCAGACACATCCATTACACAGTACATAACAGGGACACACATATAAGATTAACTCAGCACAGGAGATGTGGAATGATCAGACCATGTCCCTGTACGGTCAGACACATCCATTACACAGTACATAGCAGTGACACATATTTAAGATTATCTCAGCACAGAAGATGTGGTATGATCAGGCCATGTCCCTGTACGGTCAGACACATCCATTACACAGCACATAGCAGGGACACATATATAAGATTATCTCAGCACAGGAGATGTGGTATGATCAGACCATGTCCCTGTACAGTCATACACATCCATTACACAGTACATAGCAGGGACACATATATATGATTATCTCAGCACAGGAGATGTGGTATGATCAGACCATGTCCCTGTATGGTCAGACACATCCATTACACAGTACATAGCAGGGACACACATATAAGATTAACTCAGCACAGGAGATGTGGAATGATCAGACCATGTCCCTGTACGGTCAGACACATCCATTACACAGTACATAGCAGTGACACATATTTAAGATTATCTCAGCACAGAAGATGTGGTATGATCAGGCCATGTCCCTGTACGGTCAGACACATCCATTACACAGCACATAGCAGGGACACATATATAAGATTATCTCAGCACAGGAGATGTGGTATGATCAGACCATGTCCCTGTACAGTCATACACATCCATTACACAGTACATAGCAGGGACACATATATATGATTATCTCAGCACAGGAGATGTGGTATGATCAGACCATGTCCCTGTATGATCAGACACATCCATTACACAGTACATAGCAGTGACACATATACAGTTAGGGCCAGAAATATTTGGACAGTGACACAATTTTGGCGAGTTGGGCTCTGCATGCCACCACATTGGATTTGAAATGAAACCTCTACAACAGAATTCAAGTGCAGATTGTAACGTTTAATTTGAAGGGTTGAACAAAAATATCTGATAGAAAATGTAGGAATTGTACACATTTCTTTACAAACACTCCACATTTTAGGAGGTCAAAAGTAATTGGACAAATAAATATAACCCAAACAAAATATTTTTATTTTCAATATTTTGTTGCGAATCCTTTGGAGGCAATCACTGCCTTAAGTCTGGAACCCATGGACATCACCAAACGCTGGGTTTCCTCCTTCTTAATGCTTTGCCAGGCCTTTACAGCCGCAGCCTTCAGGTCTTGCTTGTTTGTGGGTCTTTCCGTCTTAAGTCTGGATTTGAGCAAGTGAAATGCATGCTCAATTGGGTTAAGATCTGGTGATTGACTTGGCCATTGCAGAAGGTTCCACTTTTTTGCACTCATGAACTCCTGGGTAGCTTTGGCTGTATGCTTGGGGTCATTGTCCATCTGTACTATGAAGCGCCGTCCAATCAACTTTGCAACATTTGGCTGAATCTGGGCTGAAAGTATATCCCGGTACACTTCAGAATTCATCCGGCTACTCTTGTCTGCTGTTATGTCATCAATAAACACAAGTGACCCAGTGCCATTGAAAGCCATGCATGCCCATGCCATCACGTTGCCTCCACCATGTTTTACAGAGGATGTGGTGTGCCTTGGATCATGTGCCGTTCCCTTTCTTCTCCAAACTTTTTTCTTCCCATCATTCTGGTACAGGTTGATCTTTGTCTCATCTGTCCATAGAATACTTTTCCAGAACTGAGCTGGCTTCTTGAGGTGTTTTTCAGCAAATTTAACTCTGGCCTGTCTATTTTTGGAATTGATGAATGGTTTGCATCTAGATCTGAACCCTTTGTATTTACCGTCATGGAGTCTTCTCTTTACTGTTGACTTAGAGACAGATACACCTACTTCACTGAGAGTGTTCTGGACTTCAGTTGATGTTGTGAACGGGTTCTTCTTCACCAAATAAAGTATGCGGCGATCATCCACCACTGTTGTCATCCGTGGACGCCCAGGCCTTTTACAGTTCCCAAGCTCACCAGTCAATTCCTTTTTTCTCAGAATGTACCCAACTGTTGATTTTGCTACTCCAAGCATGTCTGCTATCTCTCTGATGGATTTTTTCTTTTTTTTCAGCCTCAGGATGTTCTGCTTCACCTCAATTGAGAGTTCCTTTGACTGCATGTTGTCTGGTCACAGCAACAGCTTCCAAATGCAAAACCACACACCTGGAATCCACCCCTGACCTTTTAACTACTTCATTGATTACAGGTTAACGAGGGAGATGCCTTCAGAGTTAATTGCAGCCCTTAGAGTCCATTGTCCAATTACTTTTGGTCCCTTGAAAAAGAGGAGGCTATGTATTACAGAGCTATGATTCCTAAACCCTTTCTCCGATTTGGATGTGGAAACTCTCATATTGCAGCTGGGAGTGTGCACTTTCAGCCCATATTATATATATAATTGTATTTCTGGACATGTTTTTGTAAACAGCTAAAATAACAAAACTTGTGTCACTGTCCAAATATTTCTGGCCCTAACTGTATAAGATTATGGCTAGGGTCACATTTAAAACAAGAATTGCATTCACCGCAATGGCGGGCACACACATTTTTTGACAAAAATGTGTGCATAATACCGCACTGCAGTAACCGGATGGCTCAGGATGTGTAATCCGCGTCATGAAAGGGGCGGGGCTACGGAAGCCCCTTTCATGACGCGGCCGCCCTGAAAAGACAGGGTGAAGGCCAGAGGAGGCGGGCATCATCATTTCACGGGCGGCGGCAGAAGAACAAAGCCCCGCTCATACAGGGATGGTGAAAGAACATGAAGAATGACGTAACTATAGAACTTTATTACTATAAGTAATCTGTGGATGCCACATTTAGGGATAATGCTAACAGAGGGGTGCAGGCACCCCTCTGTACAGATACGGGGGGCGGGAGTTGTGGGAATCGGGGATATTGTAGTAGAAGCCCACCAGAGTGGGCGGCCGGTCTATAGAGGGGTCTAAGCCCCCCCTATAGACCTGAAACATTACTTTAGTTAGTTAATTTAACTCTTTACTACACATACTACAGTTTGCTGATCCCGACAATAGCCGGGATCAGCAAACTATGCAGTTGCTGGATGGCTCAGGATTACACATCCTGAGCCATCCGGTTACTGCAGTGCGGTACAGGGAAACGCTGCGAAAACTGCTGCCTGCATGATTTTTAACGCAGGCAGCAGTGCCGGATACGGCCACCGGATGGCTTGTGAAGCAATCCGGTGTTTAGCATTGGCTCCTATGGGGAGCGTTTCCTGGTCCGGTTTTGAGCTTTTTGAAAGCTCAAAACCGGATCAGGATTTTATTAAAAAAACGCACATGTGACCCTGGCCTATCTCAGCTCAGAAACATTTTTTTTAAACATCCAATTGTGAAAATTATTATTATTACAAGATCTATTGATTAAAATCAACTTGGTTTATAGGAAAACCCTTTTAGGTTGAATGGTGCCCTATGTGCTATCCTCTCTTGGTACCACCACCACCATGTAGCAGCACCAGACAATGCTTGAAGTCTGTATTATCATATAGTGTTCAAATTATACTGTAAGCGACCAAAGAACGATACAAAATGTCTGAATAATAGTCGAATATTGGGATTCATAGTGCCTGCTAGACTCTGCAGACAGGCCCCCTGCGGAGCCCCTTTCTCGATGGGGTTACACAGGTCACGTAGGTGTACCCCGCCGCCTTGGCCGTACACATGGATCTCACCCCTGTATTCTCTTACCTTTGTACACATGCTTAGTATACCATATAACGAGAATATACTTTGCCTTCTCCATTAAATACCGCACACGTTACTTGCTCTTTTTACATAACCTCCTTCTTATCCTTGTTTAAAATGGACTGAGACGTCTAAATATACATCCCCTAAAACCATTGTTCATTAAAGTGTAGAGTTTCTGCTTGACGCACACTATATCATTATATTCCCGGGGTCACGCTCTATATTTATCTCCTTCTCGGATAATATACTTTAGGGGTAAATTGCTCTACATTTGATACAATGCATCATGTGTGAGGTATACGAGGCGCTGGCACTTGTCCTGGGGGTAACTGTGGTGGAGATGACCTCAGCTGCTCCATATTCATGTCTTCTATCGTGCGGCTGGAATGACCGAGCTGAACGCTTAAATCACATATTACTCGTACCAAGTAAAGTCTTCAGATTCTAGGGAAATGTTGGCCCCAGAAGGGATTATCTGCTAGACGTCCTATACCTTGTACAGCAATTAATCCATGTCACCACTGAAGCATGGATTCATAGGAATCGCTTTCTGGGATCTCTCCTAGGATTGTTGTCCTACTTCAAGTCCATCGGTGATTGGGTGGACATTCACCAAATCTCCAAAGGCAAAATGTGATGACCCACATCGCTGTTAGAATAACCTACGAGGCCAGCTACAATAAGATGACACATTTTGGCACAGAGACGCTAAGAATATTGGTTTATTATTCCTCCTTTTTTGCCCCCCTTAAAAAAAAGAGATAACTTGCTGATCACTGGTGGTCTGAGCTCTGGGAACCCTAGCAATCCCAAGATTATGCTCCGCAGCCCTGTCCTTTATGGAGCAGTGCACGTTGTAACTAGCAAAGTGTTGTACTCTATAGTTCCGGTGTTTAGACCGGTGTTCCCCAACTCCAATCCTCAAGGCTGGACACTTGGGAATTTAATCTCCTGCAAAGGGGATTGTTCCAACTGTCAAATGCTAAGGAAATCCTGAAAACATGCACTGTTGGTGGGCCTTGAGGACTGGAGTTAAGGAACTCTACCATGAATGCATGCATGGCCTTCACTCCATTCAGGATGGAGCTGCTGAGCACTATAATCAGGGTTATAATGACCCAATCTCGAGATCACTGGGGATTCCTGAGGTTGGACTCCAATGACCAGTAAACTACTCTCTATCCATGGGATAAGGGATAACATGTTTTTTTATGTCCATAATGGCATGTTATGCTAAGATAACTTGACGAGAAAGTACACGTAATCCATATGTAGCTTCTGCTCCTTCAATTTTCTATGAATCTAGTGGAGCGTAGTACGCAGCAGTCCTCTAGACAGTGCATTCATGCGCAGCTTTCACTCCATTCAGGATCCCAATCTCAGGATCCCAGAAGTCAGACCTCCAAGGATCAGCCACTTCCTCTCTATCCATGGGTTAAGGGATAACATGTTTTTGAAGTCCATGATAGTGAGGGCAGTCAGAGAGTAGAACCGGCTGCGAGGGGAGGTTGTGAGCTCTCCATCAATGGAAATCTTCAAGCAGAAGCTGGATAAATATATAGCCTGAATGATTTAGGAAACCTGTGTCCCTTCCCAGGGCCTTGGGGTACCCGGCTTGCAGTTCACGGAGGGGTTGTCACGGGCGGCCTGTGCCCGGTTCTGTTCCCTGGGGCTGCTTTTAAAAAGAGTTAATATGTTTGTGGAAATAATGAAAATAAAGATGATTGTTCGTGACGCCACCTACGGTTCCGGTAATGCTACTGGCGCTGCGAGACAGACCTCCGGGGTGATGGTGGAGCAGCAAGATGGTTACGCTCCCTGTAGGTGGAGTGGGATCCTCGGGGCAGTTGTAGTGTATGGGAATAGCAGGACAGTCTATGCTGGGAGCAGGGTCAGAGGCCCAATGATTGGAACACACACACACAGGGTTGTGTTTCCGTACCTTTACTGATGGTGTTGCACAAGGTTAAGTACAGGGTACCGTCCGGGTGGTCTGGAAGCAGTTCAGGATCTCCACACCCGAACAAATCAACCCATTAGGAATAATCCTGTTTATTTCAAGGGACAAGGTGTTATGTCTAATTTTTGCCTGTGGGGGCACTGTTGGCAAATTAAACACTCCCTGCGAGATTGACCAACAGAGTATGGCTGATCTGCAGTAACCCTAGCAGTAAGACACCCTGATATCTGTTTATCGTCATGAAACTAACAAAAAGGAATTATCTAAAGCAACAAAGCACACAACAACTTTACATCTACTGTACATTGGACTGTACTTAAATAATGTTTTCCTAAAATGCGTGCAAATGGATTTCTCCTCCACAAAAAGTGTTTTAAAATGTAAAAATGTAATGAAGATTAAATTAAAATAAATTGTCAAATTTAAAAGTGATTGTCCGCCCCTCCAGATAAAACATACATGAACTTAAAGGGAACCTGTCACCTCGTTCTACCCCCCTGACCTATCACTAGCTGTCCCTACACTTTCCTAGCTACTCCCTAACCATCCCTGTCTGCTGTAAAGCACCCTATAAAGATGGCGGGTGGGTGGGCTGCGATCCAGGAAGAGAGAGCACCAATCACCTCCCATCTGCTTTATACTCCTCCATACTCCTGCCCATTTTTCCCCCTCCCGGTCTGAATGCCTGTATATGAACCGCATTTATTCAGCATCATTAACCCTTTCCTCTCCCCACCCCTCTATGTCGTCATGATGCCTGTCTCCCCTATGGGCTCTCTGGCATTTCTGAACGTCATAACCTTATACTGTACAGTATATTGCCTGTGAATCTGTTGAGTTTGGGTGAAAAGATGGGTGAACCTGGCTCAAGTTCCACGATTTACTCATATACTTTGATAACGCCATGTGCCCTGATCCTCTGGTAGCCGCTTTGGTCTGGCAACTTCACTTCCGGTCTTGCGCTCAATGCATAAGAAAACTTATTATGGTCAGTGGGGTCCTCTCTCTCTCCTGTAGAGTGTAAGCTCTTATGGACAGTGAGGTCCTCTCTCTCCTGTAGAGTGTAAGTTCTTATGGTCAGCTGGGTCCTCTCTCTCTTCTATAGGCTGTAAGCTCTTATGGTCAGCAGGGTCCTCTCTCTCCTATACACTGTAAGCTGCAGGGCCCTCTGTCTCACCTGAAGAGTGTAAGCTCTTATGGTACCTTTACACGCGGCTACAGGTAACAGGTTTTCCACAGGTAACTTACTGGTTGCAGTGAAATCATGGAGACATTATTCCATTTGTACACAGCAACAAGATAGAACCTTGTCTCCATGATTTCACTGCAACCAGTAAGTTACCTGTGGAAAACCTGTTACCTGTAGCTGCGTGTAAAGGTCCTCTCTCTCCCGTACAGTCTAAGCTCTTAAGGTCAGTGGGATACTTTCACCCTCTCTCCTGTAGAGTGTAACCTCCTATGCTCAGCATGGTCCTCTCCCTCCTGTAGAGTGTAAGCTCTTATGGTCAGTGGGGTACTATCTCCTATAGACTGTAAGCTCTTGTGATCAGCAGGGTCATCTCTCTCTCTAGTAGAGTGTAAGCTCTTATGGTCAGTGCGGTCCTCTCTCCTTTAGAATTTATGCCACTATGATGAGCTGGGTTCTCTCTCTCCTGTACAGTCTAAGCTCTTAAGGTCAGCGGGATACTCTCACCCTCTCGTTTGTAGAGTGTAAGCTCTTATGATCAGTGGGGTCCTCTCTCTCTCTCTCTCTCTCTCTCTCTCCTGTAGAGTATAAGCTGTTGTGGTCTTCAGATCCTCTCTCTCTCCTCTCCCTATGTGTACTTTTCAGACAATTATAAGCTTTCCAGTATTTAAAATCACACAAATTTATTATTTGCTGCAAATCTAATTTTTTTGGCAGAAAATTTGACGAACTTGGCGAATTTGAATTTCCAAAATATCCTATCATCTCTAGTCTGGATGACTGCTTTTTTCAATAACTGAGCCAGCCCCCTTGTCTCTTATAGCTGATATATAGCCAAAGAAGGGAGGCTGGTGTTGGCAACAGATTATTCATGATACTCTACAAGCGTGTAACAATAACAGCTTGTTTACACAGCAACATTCAAGAACAAAGTAATAAATATTGCAGATCTGGAAGAAATCATTTCTGTGTGTCTGTCTGTGTCTGCAATCAGTTCTATTTGAGTGCAGTCACATGCTCTTCCTGTGTGACCTTCTGGGAGATTTTTTTTTTTTGTTCTAACTTTATAAACAGCATACAAACCTAGCAACTAAACACTCATAGACAGGAATGGAGTTGTTCCACTAAACATATTGCAACAGCTGGCCTTGCTTTTGTCATTTTACTAAGAAGGGGCTGGCCTTGTTTTTGTCTTTTCACTAAGAAGGGGCTGGCCTTGTTTTTGTCTTTTTACTAAGAAGGGTGCTGGCCTTGTTTTTGTCTTTTTACTAAGAAGGGTGCTGGCCTTGCTTTTGTCATTTTACTAAGAAGGGGGCTGGCCTTGTTTTTGTCATAGCACTTAGAGGGGGCTGGCCTTGCTTTTGACATTTTACCAAGAAGGTGGCTTGCCTTACTTTTGTCATTGTACTTAGAAGAGGGCAGGCCTTGCTGTTGACCTTTTACCAAGAAGGGGGCAGGCCTTGCTTTTGACATTTTACCAAGAAGGGGGCTGGCCTTGTTTTTGTCATTGTACTTAGAAGGGGGCTGGCCTTACTTTTGTCATTGTACTTAGAAGGGGGCTGGCCTTACTTTTGTCATTGTACTTAGAAGGGGGCTGGCCTTACTTTTGACATTGTACTTAGAAGGGGGCTGGCCTTACTTTTGTCATTTTACCAAGATGGGGGCTGGCCTTACTTTTGTCATTGTACTTAGAAGGGGGCTGGCCTTACTTTTGTCATTGTACTTAGAAGGGGTCTGGCCTTACTTTTGTCATTGTACTTAGAAGGAGGCTGGCCTTACTTTTGTCATTTCACCAAGAAGGGGGCTGGCCTTACTTTTGTCATTGTACTTAGAAGGGGGCTGGCCTTACTTTTGTCATTGTACTTAGAAGGGGGCTGGCCTTACTTTTGTCATTTTACCAAGAAGGGGGCTGGCCTTACTCTTGTCATTTTGCTAGCACAGGACCTAAAGTGAGACCAGAATGACTTTGGAATTGCAACCAGATAATCAAGATATCTGATGTAAATGATAAGTATACTAGTTACATAACGTTCTATTCAAAGCTCATTTAACCTTTGTATTCTTGGGGGCAGAACAACACTTTTAAAAGATCACAACATAACAGAGATGAGAAACAATAAAAAGAAGCATTTTCATTGGTTTAACCCCATAAACAATAGCCCATACCGGTATATGTACAGTATAACCACATTGTAACAGATTACGGTACCCAAGAAAAGTAGAACGAAAGTTAAGTATTTCCTAAGTCCTGGTTGTGTTGAATTTGTAAGATTTCTGCTTCCATGAGTGATCGTTGCTGACATTTCCATGCACTATAACTGAGTATTGACCATGCCGCCTTTTTCTTTCCTAGGGGAGCTTTCTCCATTGTTCGCAGATGCGTGAAAGTTCTATCTGGTCAGGAGTATGCAGCAAAAATCATTAACACCAAGAAGCTTTCAGCTCGAGGTGAGTGCGGGGTGACAAGCTTTATTTTTTATTCCCTTCTGCCACCGATAGATAAGGTCACAGCTACATATGGAATAAATCTAGATCCTATCTGTGGAAAACTAATTAGAAAAAAAACTGAGGAATGTGGTATGAAAGAGGGCACATGTGTCACCGTGATGGAGAAGATGAGGCCTAACCGATAGAGAGATAAGAAGGAGGTGAGAGCTGAATACATCATACCAGAGGCTCAGGGTCACGTAATTACTGAGTGACATAGATCTCTTGGCGTCTTAGCTGTGCATCAATGACGCCAATTAGGCCGGGCTTTCACTTTTTTGTATTTTTGCATTTCAAATTACATTAAAGAGTTTTAGCAGCATGAACAAGCATTCAAAACATCAAATTCCTTTCTACGTCAATGGGTTCCATCCAGGATCACTGGGTTGTTATGGTGTAGTTATTAAACACACATACTATAGTGGATCCACTCACTCAGCTGCAAGTGCAAGGTAGACACAGGATCTCTTAATTTTCCTCTGGTTCATAAAGCAGCCCAAGCAGGACAAAACATATTTTCTGGCATAAAGAAACTAAAAAACAACATACAAATAGTTCCTATAGTTGAGGGGTCTCCCCGCTCAATTATATAGTTCCACTCTTCACCACAAAAGGTCTGCAACCTCCATACCCAGAACAGTGAGTGAGTCCAGAAGCTTTACATTTACCACAGGCAAAGGAGGATATATGGCGGCAAGCCGTCCAACGCATCTCTTTAGCTGTTCACAAAAAACCCGTCTCTGTTGAAGCCTTAGAACCTAGCATACTGGAGTATACATCCAGGTTCACATCACTGAGGCTAATAATCTCAGTGAAACATATCTCCTCTCTAGGATTTTACTATTGACCATCTTAGGTTGCCTTCAGATTAGCGTTTGCAAGCGCAGCGGACTGAACGCAGCCAAACTCTTGCACACTGCGTTCCTATGTTCAACATGGGAACGCATGTGCCTGCGTATTGGCTGCATTCGGTTGCGTTTGCGTTCGGATGCGGACAATTTGTGCGTCCTCTGAACGCAGCCTGTTGCATTTTTTGTGCGGTCGCGGGCGCTTGTGTCCTCCGCATGAGAGCGCAGGAGAACGCTGCGGATCACATTGAAATCTCTCCCGGTGGCCGCCGATGATCAGTGGGAAAAACACATCGGTCAAAAATGCAGACATGGGCACAGCATTTCTCAAATGTCACAAACTTAGCTTCCATCTCAAAAAATTGAATTTTTTTTTGTGCAAGAAAACAGCACAAAAAATAGAACAAAAACACAGTGTGGGCATATAGCCTTACAATACACTCATACATTATATAGGCTCCAGGTTATGGGATCATATTCAATCCATGCAGGCTGCTCATAGTAGCAAAAGCTACTGGTGTTATGCTGAAAAATGGCTCCTGGGACTCTTTGGAGAAATGGCCCTTAGGGCCACATCAGACTAGGTGACGTCGCCGGAGATGTCGGCGGCGACGGATGGGAGCACGCAAGTTTTTGGCGCCCCGCCAGGGTCGCCGTCCCCCGTTTACATGGGGCGACACCTCCGGCGACGCACCGGCGATCTGACAGGCGGCATCGCTGCTGGGGCATCTAAAAACCCCAGCGGCAATGCAGTACAATGGGAGCCTATGGCTCCCATCGCCTGTCAGATCGCCGTCGGCGACCACTCAAATGCTTCGCCCTCGGCTATTTACATTGGGCGATGTCGGTCGCGATAGGCCACGCCCCAGCGTCATCTAAAAAATTGCCGCCGACGTCGCCAGGTGTGACGTTGCCCTATCTAATGGTTCCACAACCAAATCAATGCAACTCTGAGTTGTTAGTGTGCCAGGAATGAAGACTAGGGATGCGCGAGTATAATTGTTACTATTTGGCACTCGCTGAATAGTACCGATATTCAGGCTACTCGATACTCCGCGAGTTTCTTGTGATTACTCGTTAAGAGTAGCGAGTAGTCCATTCACTTTCACAGTGTATCTATATATACTGCGAAAGTGGAATAAAAGTGAATAAGAGTTGTTAAAAATAAAAAAATATCATACTCACCCATCCGACGGCTGCACCGGGGACCCAAAAAGAAGAAATTCCATGTACGGCTAGGACCTGTCAGTCTGATAGCCAATCAGATGGCTGGTAGCCGATCAGATGGCCTGATGTCTGATGTCATAAACCACATGATTGCTACCAGCCACCTGATTGGCCAGATTGCCAGGTCTTGAACGTGCATCAATGACCTGGCAATCTGGCCAATCAGGTGGCTGGTAGTGATCATGTGGTTTGTGATGTCAGGCCATCTGATTGGCTATCAGACTGACAGGTCCTAGCCGTACATGGGATGTCTTCTTTTTGGATGCCTGGTGCAGCCGTCGGATGGGTGAGTATGATATTTTTTTATTTTTAACAACTTTTATTCACATTTATTCCACTTTCGCAGTGTATATATAGATACACTGTGAAAGTACTCGGTTCTACATTCACTTTCATTGGACTCGCTATACTCGCAACGAGTACTGAGCATCGGGACGTACTCGTTACTAGTATAGCGAGTCCGAATATTTCAGTACTCGCTCTTCCCTAATGAAGACTAGAGTAGTCCGGCTATCGTGCATCATGCCACCGCCCACCATATTTCCTCATATTTCTTTATGGTGTTGTCCATATGGTCTCTAGATCAATCTCCAACTAACATTCCATCCAAGACAAAAGCAGGACTGTTGGCAATGGATCATTCAGGATATTCTCAAAGTGTGTTGACAACAGAACACAGCTTTAATTAGCAATAAACAGCTATGGATTTGATAGGCTTTGTGGAATCAGAAATATACATATCTTAAGTGTCTCTGTGCAGCATCAGCAGGCTGCTTCTCCTCTCATGCACAGACACAGGAAACTGAGTACAGTCACATGGTTTTTCATGTGTGTGAGCCTCTGGGAGAGTTTACATATACAGCAATAGAGTTGTTGCACTAAACATATTCCAACACCCAAATTCAACAACTACTTAACCTGTTAGTCCCATTGCAGTTCTGAAATCCTCAAACTTGGCTGTTGGCAATGGTTTTGTCATATCATCAGCTAACATCTTGTCAGACTTGCAACAAACAAAACTCTAGTACACCACGAGCCACTAAGTTACGTAAGATGTTTAACGTCAATGTGCTTAGTCCTTGCACTAATCTTCTCACTGCTGGAAAGTTTAATACATCCTTGGTTGTCCTCATATACAGAAGTGCCCCCACTGCTTGTCTGTAATTCTCATTGCTGGAGTTTTGATGAATCTTTGGCTTCTGAGAGCTCTTTTTCCTTGTGGTAGCTCTGTAAGCTCCCATGTCTGGAGTTGGTGAAGGGAATCCATCTCTTGATTAGCGGCATTTATCCACTTCTGCTTCTTGTGGACAGGCAGTTTTTGCATTTCTTGCCATGACTGTGACTCTGGTTCAGGAAGTGTTCTGACCATATAAGTAAGGCATATAGCTGTGATACTTTGTTTTGTTTTTCTAATCTCCTGACTGGAGGTTGACTTGGTTCTTCTGTCTCTTCCTTGCTGGCTTCAGAGCTTATCCAGACTTCAGTGTTTTCTTTTTAAGTGTCTGCGTTTGGTGACTGAGATTCTTGCTCTTATTTCTTGTCTTGAATGACTGGTGTAACTTCATGGAATTTGAGCGAAACAGAGTTCTCATTAAGCACTACATCTCTGCTGATTCTTACTGTGTTGGTGTCTGGGTGCAGGATTCTGTATCCCTTTTGAGTTTTGCTATAGCCCACCAGGACTCCATGCTTTGCATGTGATTCCCACTTGGAATGTTTTTCTTTGGGAACATACACAAATGTTTTGCTTCCAAATATCCTGAGGTGCTTCAGGTTAGGCTTCTCACAGTTCCATAGCTCATATGGAGTTTTATTTGTGGCTTTACCTGGCAGTATGTTAGATAGCAAGATAGCAAGCTGTCATGATGGCTTCTCCCCAATACGTTGTAGGTAGATTCGCGTCAAACAACATACTTCTTCCACTTTCACAGAGAGTGCGGTTCTTTCTCTCTGCAATGCCATTCTGTTCTGGGTTGTATGGAATGGTAGACTGAACACGATTCCATTCTTTTTCACAATGGTTTTGCACCTTACCACTTGTATATTCAGTCCCATTATCTGCACGCAGGGCTTTTGGCATTCTCCCAAATTTGTTAAACACTAAGGCAAGATATTCTTCAAGTTTCTGTGGAACTTCATCCTTACTGTGAAGCAGGTAGGCGACTGTATATCTGCAGTAGTCATCAATAAATATGAGGAAATATCTCTTCTTTCTTGGAGTGAGAACACTCATTGGACCACAAACATCTGTGTGTATCAAATCCAGTGGCTGTGCAGATCTAGTGCTGCTTACTTAAGGCTTTTCTGGACATTTTCCCTTTAAGACAGCTAGTGCACTTCATCATTTGACTACATTGCTTGATTTCCATACCATTTTCAAGTTGACCTAACTTCCTTACTGCTTCTGGGTCTCTGTGCCCAAGACGTCTGTGCCATACAAGGATACAGTTCTTATGCAGATCTTGTCTAGCCTTTTTGCATAAGCTTCTTTACTGGCAGAAGATTGCTTTCAAGGCTGGGAAGATAGAGAACGTCCTTTACTGGGATCTTTCTGTTTTGTGCTAAGGAAACTGGACAGTGGAGGTAGCCGTCTCCTACTCCTTCTGAAATCATATAGTAACCATTAGCTAAGATGACCTTTTCTTACTTGCTTTCATCAAGGTTAGTGAAGAAATCCTTGTTATTTGTCATATGGCTGCTAGCACCAGAGTCTATACACAATATATGCTTTGCAAATGAGCCTGTACTGGTATTAAATGTTGCTTCAACACATGCAGAATCTTCCTTTACAGCTGTTTTCACCTTTTGATCACTGTTCTGCTTTTCAAACTGACTGATTTTTGCTTTCCAAATTCTGCAGTTTGCTTTAAGGTGGCCGGGCTTTTTACAGACAAAACATTCACAAGTTTCCCTTAGATTGCTCTTATTTTTAGGAAGGTCCTGTGTCTTTAATGCTGTTTTTGCCCTGGATTCATTACTGCTGCTTACATTATGCTTTTTTCGCTTGAATTCATCTACAAGCTTGCCTTTGACATATTCTAGTGTGAGCTCAGCATCTGACCGTGCATCTAGTGCAGTGACAAGTGTGTCATAACTTTCTGGAAGACCACTTAATAGTAGTGCAGATTCATGATAGTCTTTAATTTCTTCTCCACTACTCCTGAGACGCTCCAAAACCTCTAGGGTGTTTCTCATATAGTCCTGAATATTCTGGCCATCACTTAGCTTAGACTGGTACAGCTTTCTCATTAGATAAAGCTTATTGCTGAGATTTCATCTTTCATGCACTTTCTGTAATTCATCCCACATCTCTTTTGCAGTTGCACACTTGCACATATGCACAATCTGAACATCATCTACACTGAGGGAGATAGTGATTTGTGCTTTCTGATCCTTCTCTACCCAGTCATCTGGTAATGGATGAGGCACTTGTTCCTGCATATATTTCCACATACCTTCTCTTTTGAGCAGCATCTTCACCTTGAATTTCCAGGATTGATAATTCTGATTGGTGAGACTTTGCACTGAGAACTTGCAGTGATCCCTGCTTGTGGACATCTTCTCTGTTGCTCTGCTGCTTTTGCTTTAGGCTTCTGTTGCTGTATTACTCTTCTGTGTCACTCTGTGCTCTGTGTCACTCCTGGAGTTCTGTGGCACGCTAGGCCCATAACCTGTTGGCAGCGGATCATTCAGGATACTCTCAAAGCGTGTTGACAACAGAACACAGCTTTAATTAGCAATAAACAGGTACAGATATTATAGGCTTTGTGGAATCAGGAATATACATATCTTAAGTGCCGGGTTGCTTCTCCTCTCATCCACAGACACAGGAAATTGAGTACAGTCACATGGTCTTTCCAGTGTGTGAGCCTAGGGGAGTGTGTTTTTTTTTTTTTTTTTTAATCTAACTTTGTAGACAATACACAAACCTAGCAATAGAACACTTACATATACAGGAATGGAGTTGTTGTATTAAAACATATTCCATCAAGGACTTACCACTGAAGAGGATAGACCTCCATTTCAGCCTCCATTGCCAACTTGAGGTGCCCCACTGCCTTTGAGAGCAGTTGCATGAAGTCAATGGAGCACCTGTAGTTGGATGTCTAGTTCATAGTCCAATTTGATTCAAATTTTTTCTCATGGTTTGTGTAGAAAATGTATGACACCTTTGGGTAGGTATGTGACATCCTATATCACTTGCAATACACAATGGAACAATCACGAAAAAAGTTTCAACTGTGACCATTTCTTCAAAGAGTCCTGGGGGCTGCTGTGCAATACAACAATACTAGGGCACTTATTGCTGGTGCTACTGTGAACATCCTGCGAGGCCTCATTGTGAACATGCTACCATGGCCTGCAGCATCTCCTGACGTGACTCCCATCAAAAACATCTGGGATGTCATTGGTTGGCAAATACAAAGGGAGCTGCCAGCAGTGGAACTTGATGATTTGCGTGTCTAAGTGCATTCACTAAGACAGGACATTATTGAGCCAGCTACAAAATCCTTAAAAGTACTCCTTCTCTATGTATGAGCTGCCCAATCATAATCAGGCTGCAACTCAGCAGAAAAAAAAAACACCTCCACAATAGCTTAGGTTTCTCAGTGTGTGAGATGTAAGATTACAGCTGTGATCTCTAGATCTAGCCTCCTGCATGGTTTGAAAGTGATGGAATATTAGAGCATAAATGATTCACATATTTCAGATAAGGTCCATAAGCTAACCTTCTATCAGTCCTCCTCCTCTAATAGCACTGTCAGCCATGGGCATACCCAGCATGGGGCAGGGGGGGGCAGTTGCCCCCCCCCCCAAAAGGAAGGGTTGAGCGGCACTGAGCGAACGCACCTATTATAATGTGTGAGCTGAGGCCGGCCACCGCTACCTCCACCTGTGTGTGTGTAGCGATAATGGCTACCTCAGCGCTGTAATCATGGGGCAGCAGGGGCGCAGGGCGGATCTCGCCTCGGGCAGTGTCTGCCGTCTGCCGACACTGCAGATCAGCTCGGGGGGCCAGGGAGTCAAGTGATGACATCATCACTGAGCGCCTCGTCGCTGTGCTGAGTCCCTGCAGTGCAGAGCGGCCAGCAAACAAGCTGGGGAAACTGCTGGTGCTGGAGGCTGGAGCTGAGATAGAAGAGAGGACATTAACAGTTAAAAAAAGATGTAAATATAAACAAAGGTGACCTGGAAGATAATGTTGGGGGGGGAGTCAGGAGCCCTATGGGAGGGCTGTATATGGGAGCCTTATGTGGGGGCTGCGCTGTATATGAGATGACATGTACTCCCATCTTATATACAGCCCTGCCCCCCATAGGGTCCCATATTCACCCTTTCCGTTCTAAAATTTTACAACCTGAACGACCATGGCTTGCCCCCCCCCTAGTTTTGATCCTGGATATGCCCATGCTGTCAGCTCTGCTGTACTGAAACTCACTGTCTGTCTGAAGCTATATCAGTAATCATACTTATGTGTTGCGTTGAGCAAAACGTCTATTAGAATCACTGCACACATACACTTAAGGGTTTTTTTTTGCTTGTTGGTGAAATTTATTGAAACAAGTGCTCTTATAGTGATTGCGACAGAATGACGTTTCGGTCATTCAAGACCTTGATCACATAAGTCGCCTTGAGCTATGTTGTGGTTCATGAAGGATGTGGTCCTTATGGTCAGTATAGGAACAGCGGGTATGCCCTTAGTGGTTCTGAACTGAGGGCTGTCCTGTACAGGGTAATGGTCACTAATGCCTTTAGATTAGCCAGGGTCAGAGCGGTCGCTCTATGTGGGGTGGTGGCACGGCGGTGGAGTGTGTTCACACTCAGTTGTAGCAAGGAGGAGTGAGCAAAACAGATATGAAGTGTAACCCATCTTTAAACAGTGTAGGAGAGGGTAAGTACAGCAGAGCTGACAGTGCTATGGGAGGAAGAGTGCTGATAGAAGGATTTGTAATGTGACACAGCTAAACTCAGCTGCTCCTTCCCCAGGGACCTTATCTGAAAGGTGTGAGTCATCTGTGCCCTTATGTCCCAGCATTTTCTTATCATGCAGGAGGTTAAACCAGGAGATCACAGCTGTATCATTAAATTTCACACAATGAGAAACCTAAGCTATTGTGGGGCGTGTTCTTTTTCTGCTGTGTTGCTGCTTGTTTGTGATTGGGATACTCATACAGGAAGAAGTAGTACACACCCCCAGTGAAAACTATTTATTAACATGCCATTGGACTTAACAAAAGTTAACTGATTGAGTGCCATATAGCTTGAGAATGTCTCAGTGGAGAGATGAAATGAGAAAAAAGCACTGTGTCCTCTGTTTTGTTTTTCCACCTTTATTTTTTCCTCCCCTTCTTCCAAGACCCATGACATTTTTCATTATATTTTTTTAGTTTTTGGTAAATTATACCAAAAATACCAGGTCGGTATAATTTAGGGTTAAACTTAGTTCAAAAATGTATCTTTTTGCTTGTGTCGCCATGTTCTGAGACTCATAACATTTTTTATGCTCTCAGTGCTGATGAGTTTATTGATAACATTTAGGATTAGGGTCTACATTTTGATTGCTTCTTGTTGCATTTTATGCTTTTTTAACTGAGACGAAAAACTGCAGTTCTGGTGGTTTTACAATGTTTACTGATTGGGTTAATCAATTTCATATTTTGATAGAACTGATTCTTAGACACAGTGATACCATTAGTCTTAGTACAGTAGTGACATTATACAAAGGAACTCTGTATAAAATATAATGTGTATAGTGTACAGGTAATATACTGATCGCCGGTGACATTGTACACAGGAGCTTTGTATATAGTGTCAGTGTAAAGGCAATAATGTGATCATCAGTGACACTATTCACAGGAGCTCTGTATATAATATATAGTGTACAGGTAATACAGTGGTCACCAGTGACATAATACATAGGAGCTTTGTGTATTGTGTAAGTGTACAAGTAGTACAGTGATCACTGGTGTCATACACAGGAGCTCTGTATGTAGTGTATAGTGTAATTGTAGATGTAGTACAGTGATTACTGATGACATTATATACAGGAGCTTTGTATGTAATATATAGTATAAGTATACAGGTAATACAGTACTCACTAGTAACATTATACTATGTGCAGAGCTACTAAGTATAAAGTGTACAGGTAATACAGTGACACTGATGATATTAAACACAGGAGCTGTGTATAGTGTACAGGTAATACAGGGATCACCTGTCACATTATACACAGGAGCTGTGTATAATGTACAGGTAATACAGGGATCACCTGTGACATTATACACATGAGCTCAGTATATCGTATATTGTGTACAAGTAATTGAGGGATTACCAGTGTATAGGTGATATAGGGATCACTGGTGACATTAGACATAGGAGTTGTGTATCTAGTGTATAGGTAATACAGTAATCACCAGAGAAATTATGCACTGGAGCTCTGTATATAGTTTATAGTGCACAGGTAATATTAAGAAGCACCCTCATATATGGTGAATTATTAGTGTAAAAAATAAGATGACACTTTAATTGGTGGACACTCTGCTAGAGTGGTTAATGGAGGCATTCCTATAGTACTGTTTATGGGGCACTCTCTGTTATCCAGTGCTATTTGTAAGGGATCTCTGATGGCACTGTTATTGGGGGGTGGGTGAATCCTGATGAAACTGTAAATAGGTGTGCATTAATGGTTCTGTTAATAAGTGATTTTTGATGATGCTCTTATAAATACTCTTATTAACAGAACTTTTAATAAGAACACTCATGGTACTGGTGATGGGGTTTTGTCAGGACAATGTTAATAGGAAAACTCTAATGGCATTTCTATTATAGGGAGACTCCGATGGTCTCATTCTACAAATCACACATGGGAGCGGGAAGGATTTAAAGTGACACTGTCACCAGTTTTTTCCCCTATATCTGCGGCAACCAGCATTATATACAGCATTCTAGAATACTGTATATAAGTCCCCAGGCCGATCTGTATCATTTAAAAAACAACTGCTTTTATACTCACCTGGAGGGAGGTCCAGTCCGATGGGCGTCGCTGGTCTTGGCTCGGCACTTCCTTTCTTCTTGTGATTGTCCTTCTCTGCTTCTATTGGGTGATGTGGCCTACCTTACCCACACAGTCATCTTCATTGCGCTCCTGCACACCCAAAAGTACTGTAATACGCAGGTGTGGGGAAAAGTCAAAGAACGCCCCCCTCCATAGTGTGCATGTGCAGGAGTGCAATGGAGGAGACTGTGTGTGAATGACATCCACATGAAGCAGGGAAGGAAGACGGCAATCACAAGAAGACAGGAGGTGGTGGATCAAGACCAGCAACACCCATTGAACCGGTCCGCCCCCCAGGTAAGTAAAATTAAAGCTGTTTTTTTGCATTATACAGATCGGCCTGTGGACTTATATACAGTATTCCAGAATGCTGTATATTAGGGCTTTCTGCTGGTAGCCTCAGCTTATATGTGAAAACTGCTAATTGGTTCTCTTTAAGTCGATTCCATTTTTATTTCATTACCTAAGTACAATGTCTTATTGGTGTCTCAGAATGTAGAAAATCCCCAAACACCTATCAAGCTATGAGCAGATGAATGCACGGTTTTGTGTCGGATGTGAATAGAGTGATATATGCAGCATGTTGGGTACCATTACAGTGAATTAACATTGTGTGAACGCTCGCTTCCACATTAATAAGCCCACGGTACACACACAAGCAAATATGGCCATCGGCCATTCATAATTGACAACCGCTAAGAATTGAGAGACAGTAAACTGGGAAGTGTATAGTGTAATGCTGATAATATCCATCGTCGGCTGGGGAATTTCAGATACATGGATTTTTCTTGGAGCACAAATGTTTTAAAATAATTAAAGAAATGCATATTTATGGGGTGCTGTCTATTCTATATCCTGTATATATATCCTAATTTCAGAGTATTTAGCAGAAGTACTGGTTCGTCATTTTAGTTTTTATTTCAGAAATCAATAGTGTGCATGAAATTACCAGGTTTGTAATATATCTTATCAGAGAAATCTGCTTCTTTCTCCTCCTGGACGGATCTTTCATTTTTAATTCATGTGTAAAATCTGTATTCAGTGAAGCATTTTGAGAAAGGAGATGGCAGTTGGTGCATATAAAAGTCTATGAAGGGGGAGGATCTAGAAGAAGATACAGACATTCTGCTACAAGGTTACATTGCTCCATAGAACAATATGAGAACCAAGTGTCATCTCCTATCTCAGGCTAAAACTCTTGGGCCACCTAGCAGTGCTTACCATTGGCCTTAGATGACCTTCCTTTTCCTGTATTTCTCACATCCTTAATGCAGCTGGACAATGTTTGGTGCTATGTTGGAAGAAGCTCAGGATACCAACTTTGGCTGATTTGATAGTCTTCTAGTCTTCCACATAGAACCAATATTCAGAAGAATTTGTCCTTGTGGAGTGCTTCACTTTGGTCCTTCTTATCTAATATTCCCTGAAATTCAGCTTTTGTATCTGCATACCTGTTAGACTGCTTTCACATTAGCGTTTTGCTGATCTTTGCGGCAGATGGCACCGCATCTGCCGGATCGGCCCCCTAACGGCCGACTTGCGACCTGCATCCGGCAAGCCCCATGCATTGTCTATGGGGCTTGTGGTCAGGTGTGGCAAGTGCGGCTCAGCTGGATCCGGCAGATCTGGCACTTGTTGCAGTGAAAAAAAACTGCCGCTAACAGTATATGAAGTATCAGTATATAAAGGTATTCAAGGGTAGGTCTCTAGCCCTCCAGTGATTCACTCTGATGCTACTGTGGTGGAACCAGTCGCCACAGAGGTACTGCACCCCAGCCAGAGGAGTAGTGCCCCACTACCGGGTAAGGAGGGGACACTAACTGGCATCCAGACACCGAGACCACCACACACCACTCCGGGTCAGGGTTACGGTAAGATTGCTCCTAAGGAAGAACACAGCCCTGATCCTGTCTGGAGAGAAGGAACCTGGGTAGTGGGCATGTGTGGAGAGTGAAGTTTAGGGGAGCACCCAGGAGGAAGTGAAGTCAGGGAGGACACACGTTAGTGATGCCGGACACGTGACAGTATAAAAGGATGAGAGAAACATCTAGAAAACAGTTGGTGGGTGGCTGGCATGAGCTGAAGGAGTCTGTGAGGGCCAGAGAGTCTGTCAGAGAGGGGTAACAATCTGGAAAAAGACGTCCAGAGGACTGGAGCCAGTAGGAGCTCGTCATAAAACCTGAGAGAGGCAAGACCAGACAGAGGAGCTGAGCGAAAGAGAGAAAGAGAGGGTGCTCCAGAAGATAGAAGGGGTCCCAGGGGACCAGGTAGTGATCAAATCTACCCGGGGACACCCGTATCCACAGAGAGTGAATCCACGTGGGGGGACCAAACTGCAGAGTATAGGGACCGGGCCCTAGACTAATGGAGAAGATCAGGCTTAGCTAACATCCCTGAGGCTGTGGTATCTCCAAGTGCCACAGCCTAAACCACACACATCCGCTGAAAAGGTGGCCACATAGGGTCAAGGGACAGACAATGTAGAGACTCAATGAAGACCCTCGGTCACTGGCTCGGGGCACTGTGTGTGAGGTGCAGGGCAGGTGGGTGAAGAAAGCGCAGAAGAAGAGTCAACCGTGAAAGGACAATAGAAAGGGATACCGATTTAGTGCCACTACATTACCCGGGAGTTAGCTGGATTCCCATCTCCACCTCCAAGGACTCAGGGCTCCACTGGTTGTTGCAACAGTGATGACTGCTATAACCAGGAATGACAAAGCTGTGAGTAGACATCTTGAGACTGCACCCCACTGTGTTGGTGACTTTCTTGCTGCACCCCTGCGCTGTAACATCAGCACCAATGCACAAAGTAACATCTGCTGCCCTGGCGGTAAGCCCTACCCATGGAGGGCATTCCCATCAAGCTGCCTTATCACGAACCCCCAGTAGAATTGTGTAGCAGCGGTGGCCACTATTAGCCGTACCCACAGGTGGCGTCACGTGAACAAGTATTCCAAGTCTGGTACCCCTGTCCCAGAAGCTACCTTCCCTCATCACCGATACCCAAAGCAGAATCCCCCTTCCCCTATTGATTGACGGAGCCACGGACCGGGTCACTCCACCGTGACATCCCGAAAGCGATGTACACAGGCCCAGTACCGAATACCCCACGGCCCCCCGGAGCGAGTCACTACCATCACTTCAAAGGATCACGCTATCTCACTCCAGTCTCAATGTTGCAGTTGCATGAGTTACCCACTACATGTGGCCTTCATGACTTATCTGACCCATACGTCCATACTTGTCACTAGTGGCTCCCTATCTGGTGTTCGACATGGAAACAGTCACTTACACTATGAGCTAGCCCCTCCTATTGTGGGCTACTCCCAACACTTAACCACTACGTGCCTTACAATTCGTAGCTGGCAGAACTCTCTTATAAAACATCTTATCTAACGTCTCTATACCGAATATCTATAAAAATGTTTTTGCTTTATTTATAATAGTGCTACACATTTTACTTATGAACATTACCTTACCATAACAAGCATTTACGCACTTCCTACATAACAGTTCTATATAATTCCTATCATTATGCAAATTATACTTTACATTACTATTCTTATACACTATACAATACATTATGTTATCAACACATATTAACATAGATTACATGACAGTACATACAATACGTTATTTACAATGGCGCATGAGACTATTCACTTTATAATACACTAGTGCAGTTTTTGTCTTCAGGAAGGAACTTGACAACCAGTCCACCTCCTTACACACATCAGCCATACATGTATCCCTGAAGTTGCCAAAGAGTAAATGATTGTTCCTCCCCATTCACTTTGCACCTGGACGTGTAAAAAGGCTTGAGGCTGGAGGCACACTGGGCGAGAGACTCGCACGAATGCAATGCGAGGGAAACTCGCATTGCACTCGGACCAGTTTGGCCCTATCAGGCAGGGCACACTGGTGCGAGTCCCCCGCACTAAACTCGCATTGCACTCGGACCAGTGTTGCCCTATCAGGCAGGGCACACTAGTGCGAGTCCCCCACACCTAACTCGCATTGTGAGTCAGATGCGAGTGCAGTCGCAGCATGCTGCGACTGCACGCGATTCTGATGCGTGTGAGCGCAATGCATGTGTATGGGGGCGAGAAAATCTCGCCCCCATACAGTACACGGTGCGATATTCGCACTAGTGTGCTGCGCATATCGCTTCAAACTCGCCGACTGTCAAAAGCCGGCGAGTTTGAATTTCCCACCATGCGCATACAGTAATAATCATCCTGCCCTGCTGTGACAGCGGTGCAAGATGATTATTATAATGTGCTTTAACACTCATGTCAGCATGTGTCCTGAGACTGTCCAAGCTCCTGGACACATGCTGAGGTCATAAATGGCCAAATGTGTGTTTTATGCCTATAAATCTGCAAAGCCGGTAATTGTCGGCTTTACAGTTTCATTTCCAAACTCGTGCGGCCAGGGCCGCACTGTCCATTTGACAATGTGAGCCCTTTGGCTCAGGCGTCAAGAAGGCAGGGGGGGCGGCAGTGCTGAAGGGGGCGGTACCTGCTGCACCACAGCGCCTGGATGCCGGCTGCGCTGACAGCACCCCACAAATTCCCCCCCCAACCCCACCCCCGCTCCTCACAGGGTCCTGAACAGCTAAGTAAACAGCACAGGCAGACTACTGTGCTGATCACTTAGCTTTTCAGGACCCTGGACAGCGTACATTAAGGCTGGGTTCACACTGGCGTTCCCCTCTGCAGCGTTCTGCGGAGGGGAAGCGCCATGTGTGCGCAGCCAGCACAAGCCCCTATCTTTATAATGGGAGCGCACGGTGCTGCACTTGACTGCGCATGACCGTGCGCTCCCATTCACTCCCATATGTGATTTGTACACAGGCGGACGCCTGCGCACAAATCACACACTCTCCTCCGCACCAGGGACGCGACATGTTGCATTCCTGGTGCGGATGAGACTGTGTGATTTGTGCTCAGGCATCCGCCTGCGCACAGATCACATATGGGAGTGAATGGGAGCGCACGGTCATGCGCAGTCAAGCGCAGCACCGTGCGCTCCCATTATAAAGATAGGGGCTTGCGCTGGCTGCGCACACATGGCGCTTCCCCTCCGCAGAACGCTGCGGAGGGGAACGCCAATGTGAAGGCAACCTAACACTGTTCACTGACAGGAGCCGCAGGATTTTAGAAATGAAACTGTAAAGCCGGTAATTACCGGCTTTGCAGATTTATAGGCATAAAACACACATTTGGCCATTTATGACCTCAGCATGTGTCCAGGAGCTTGGACAGTCTCAGGACACATGGTGACATGAGTGTTAAAGCACATTATAATAATCATCTTGCACCGCTGTCACAGGATGATTACTACTGTACGCACATGGTGGGAAATTCAACATCGCCGGCTTTTGATAGCTGGCAAGTTTGAATTCTCAGACAAATGCTGCCCGCGGTCCTTCAGGACCGTGGACAGCATCACAAACACACGCACCACACACGCACTCACACTCGCAGCACACCCTCATCAATACATGCAGGCACACTCACCACACGCACCACACTCGCACGACACACACCCACAAACACGCGTTACACTAGCATCACTGTCGTGCATCAAACACACTCCGTGTTTGATGCACGACAGTGTGCCTTCAGCCTGAAGCAGATGTCAGTAGACTTGTTATGTCATCAATTGGGTCTCATTTATCTTTATTTGCAGTTAGAAGTTTATAGTGCAGTTTACATTGGACCATCTGCAACAACCACACCTGCTATGGTCACATAATATCACTATTATAATATGCATAATTATTTCATATATCTGTAACTCCACTTAATAGCATAGCAATCAAGGCAAAATATGGATGAAAAGTATTAGCTGTAAATTCAATAAGATGCAAAGTAGTTCTAATAATTATAAGTTATACATCCATCAATCTACAATAAGAGCCTGTAGGGTGTCCAATGATAGGCTCATTAGAAGTAAGACTCATTAGCCTCTGTAATAGCCTGAATGATTCCTTTTAGGGCTCATAAAATGACCAGTAGAAATGATGCTCATGATCATACACAACATGTCGCATATTAGTAAGTATTGAAGTATTAACCCAAAATCTACAATATAATCCATGTGGTCTAATACATACAGAGAACATACTAATGACTATTGTATTTATCTCATTTAAAAAAAAAAAAAAATTTGCAGTGATTTGTAATAGGGCAAAGAGTCCAATTTCACAGAAAAGATGTGTGTTGTACTCTTATGGGGACGTCACACACGTCAATATCGCTGGCAATATCGCTGCTGGACATGACGTTGCAGCGATATTGACATGTGTGACAAGGTGCATCAGGTTTTAGAACCTGCTCTAAAACCTGGCGATGGTCGCCCGGTGGACACGCAGCATCGCTGCGTGTGACTCCGGGAGACGAGCGAGAATCCAGCTCCCAGCGCCTCTCAGCAAGCGCTGGGAGCTGGGGTCCATGGTAAACAGCGCGTAACTAAGTGCTGCAAGGCGCTTAGTTACCCGCTTGTTTACATGGTTAACAGAGATCTCGCTACTACTGATCGCTGCTGAGCCTGCCTGTGTGACAGCTCACTAGAGATCAGCCTTCAATGTCGCCAGCGATCTCATCATTGATGTGTGTGACGTCCCCATTAGGCCGGAAACACACTGTCCAAGTGACATGCGAGTTACTCGCACGAGTCTCGGATCTTTCACCCGGGATGGCCTCCCCCTCTCTGGACGGGAGCAGTAGAGCTACATAGAAAAACAAAGATTCATCAATTACTTGTTCTAAGGCTGTGCAACACCAGGCACCGGGGATAGCCGATAGGCTTATAGCAGAGCTCCACGTGTGTAGTGCCCGGTCAATGGATCTTTTTCTGCATGACTACATAGAAAAACATACCACTGACAGTATCCCGTCCAAAGAGGCAGGGGTCATGCCGAGTGAATGATCCGAGACTCATGCGAGTTAGGCCGGCTGCACACCATGGCTTTGCTGATTCGGGGCTGTCCGGTGTGAACCCGTGCTACTGCACAAGCACGAATGCCATAACTGCTTCATATAGAAACACAGGAGTGGCAGCATAGTTCAGGCAGCAGTGCGGGTTTTACAGGCACAGGGTCGGCTCAGACTGAACTTAGCACGCCCCCATCTGACCATCAAGAGCCAATTACCATACAGCATGGGACATATTAAAAGTTAATTTCTGAGGTATGCAGGGACATGTTTGGGGGTATAAAGGGGTTACTGGAACCCTAATGATAGTATGTTTAAAGTGCTGGGCACAGATTATAATGCACCAAATGGAAGACAGGTTCACTTTAATTTTGTGGAACAATTTCAAAGGTGCAAACACTCTAGGCCATGACTCTATCTATCTATCTATCTATCTATCTATCTATCTATCTATCTATCTATCTATCTATCTATCTATCTATCAATCATCTTTCAGCAGTGCGCAGCTTTACTCACCAACAGGAATAGATTTCTTCAAAAAATAAGTTTTCTAAGAGCGTTATCTAATGTGTCATTGTAGGTGTAGCGATGGCTCCTTATCCCTGTCATGCAGATCTTTAGCATAACATGACATCTTGACAGCTTGTTCATTGCCAGCCTACCTTTCTGTCTATTCTCCAACATAATAATCATCTCACCATGCTTTACTTAGACAGCAACAGAATAGGAGGTTTAGGATAAATTCATACACAGCATTTGTGTGTCAGTTTCTTCTCCGCAACCAAAATGTTCTTGATGTAACAGACCCACACTTCGTTGACCACATATGACCATGGTAAAGGGGCTGTCCATCACTGGACAACCTCTCCTCAGTGGCCTCATTGTGCTGAATAATAAAGGAAAATGCATGATTAAATCCTGAACCGATGCAGCTCCTCAAATTTGAGCTCCGTGACGCCTGGCGTTATTGTGACATTGTTTATCCACCTGCGCTATACACTAACGACTTCCACTCATTTATTTCCCACAATTATTGCACTATATTAATGCCATCTCATTATATATATATATATATATATATATATGTGTATATATACACACACACACACACAGTACAGATCAAATGTTTGGACACAGCTTCTCATTCAAAGAGTTTTCTTTATTTTCATGTCTATGAAAATTGTAGATTCACAATGAAGGCTTCAAAACTATGAATTAACACATGTGGAATTATATACTTAACAAAAGAGTGTGAAACAACTGAAAATATGTCTTATATTCTAGGTTCTTCACAGTAGCCACCTTTTGCTGTGATTACTGCTTTGCACACTCTTGGCATTCTCTTGATGAGCTTCAAGAGGTAGTCACCGGAAATGGTCTTCACTTCACAGGTGCCCTGTCAGGTTTAATAAGTGGGGTTTCTTACCTTATAAATGGGGTTGGGACCATCAGTTGTGTTGTGCAGAAGTCTGGTGGAGAAACAGCTGATAGTCCTACTGAATAGACTGTTAGAATTTGTATTATGGCAAGAAAAAAGCAGCTAAGTAAAGAAAAACGAGTGTCCACCATTACTTTAAGAAATGAAGGTCAGTCAGTCCGAAAAATTGGGAAAACTTTGAAAGTGTCCCCAAGTGCAGTTGCAAAAACCATCAAGCGCTACAAAGAAACTGGCTCTCATGAGGACCGTCCCAGGAAAGGAAGACCAAGATTCACCTCTGCTGCGGAGGATAAGTTCATCCGAGTCACCAGCCTCAGAAATCACAGGTTAACAGCAGCTCAGATTAGAGACCAGGTCAATGCCACACAGAGTTCTAGCAGCAGACACATCTCTACAACAACTGTTAAGAGGAGACTTTGTGCAGCCTTCATGGTAAAATAGCTGCTAGGAAACCATTGCTGAGGACAGGCAACAAGCAGAAGAGACTTGTTTGGGCTAAAGAACACAAGGAATGGACATTAGACCAGTGGAAATCTGTGCTTTGGTCTGAGGAGTCCAAATTTGAGATCTGTGGTTCCAACCCCCGTGTCTTTGTGCGACGCAGAAGGTGAACGGATGGACTCTACATGCCTGGTTCCCACCGTGAAGCATGGAGGAGGAGGTGTGTTGGTGTGGGGGTGCTTTGCTGGTGACACTGTTGGGGATTTATTCAAAATTGAAGGCATACTGAACCAGCATGGCTACCACAGCATCTTGCTATTCCATCTGGTTTGCGTTTAGTTGAACCATCATTTATTTATTAACAGGACAATGACCCCAAACACACCTTTAGGCTGTGTAAGGGCTATTTGACCAAGAAGGAGAGTGATGGGGTGCTACGCCAGATGACCTGGCCTCCACAGTCACCAGACCTGAACCCAATCGAGATGGTCTGGGGAGAGCTGGACCGCACAGTGAAGGTAAAAGGGCCAACAAGTGCTAAGCATCTCTGGGAACTCCTTCAAGACTGTTGGAAGACCAAAAGCAAAAGGTGGCTACTTTGAAGAACCTAGAATATAAGACATATTATCAGTTGTTTCACACTTTTTTGTTCAGTATATAATTCCACATGTGTTAATTCACAGTTTTGATGCCTTCAGTGTGAATCTACAATTCTCATAGTCATGAAAATAAAGAAAACTCTTTGAATGAGAAGGTGTGTCCAAACCTTTGGTTTGTACTGTACATGCATATATATAATATATATATATATATATATATATATATATATATATATATATATATATATATATATATAAATAAAAACTATCCAGACATTAATCATCTCTCTGAGATGATTTGGTGAATCCTGATTTGAGCAGATGGTTGGACCAGATGACCAAGGAGGACCCTTACAACTTTACCTATTCTATGTGTGGGGTACATGCTGCTAAGGGTACTTAAAAAAAATAGAAGAGTTAACAGATTATTTTTTTTAACAATTAACAAATTGGCCCACAGGCCTGCACCCTTTACCACAGTGCTGTTTAAAGAGGCCGTCACATACATCAATATCGCCAGCGATCTCATCGCTGGCGACATTGAAGGCTGATCGCTGGTGAGCTGTCACACAGGCAGACTCACCAGCGATCAGTACCAGCGAGAACGCTGGTAACCAGAAACGTCGCATTACGCATTTCTGGTGCGTCCGGAGTGATGTATGCGCTCTGACTCAGCCCCTGTGCAGACCTGCGCTTCCGGATTTCGCTCCTGTCCACTAGCCTTAGAAGGTAAGGGCGGCGAATGCGGAATGAATCACAAGGGCTCTGCATCTATGCGCTAATGCGCTTGCCTGCACTTGCATGTGAATGCACCTGCGCTTGCAATTGCGCCAGCGCAGGGCAGACAAACACTAGGAGCATAGATGTGAAAAGGGCCTTACACTAGGTAGGACATTTTGCTCTAAAATCTCTTGATAATTGCCTGATTGCATGATTCCTGTGATTCAGTCAAGGCCTCCAGTACCAGACGCAGCAAAGCAACCCCACGGCATTGTGGATCCTCCACCATGCTGAAAAGTAGTTTCTGGCCATAAAACCATATAATATATTGGCAAACTCAGGAGAAACTCCCTAACAAATTAGGCGGTCTATTTTCTCCTATTAGACCTCAAGGAAATTAAAAACATAGTAGAAAAAATAAAAATTTTCATTTTCACAGCTAAATGTCATTCATTTCTGTGAATTAAATGTGCGTTTAATGTTCACTCCACCCTTGGATAAATCCCTTTTGGGGGGTTGGTTTATAATATTTGGTCACTCTTACAGGGTTTTTGCTGATTTGGTACCTTATTGGGTGAAAAAAGTTCAAAGAAATTGTAATATTTCAATTTCACAGCTCAATGTTTTAAAATTCTATGAATCAAATTCTGTTGACTTGTATGTTAGCTGTTTCCATAGCTTCACTTCCAGTATTTGAAGCTAGGACGGAGTTATTATTGTCTCCACCATGAAAGGAGGAGATGGGAATAAGGCCACATGCACACATTGAGTATTTGCTGAGTTTTTTACCTCAGGATTTGTAGCCAAAACCAGGAGTGGGTGATAAATACAGAAGTGGTGACGTGTTTCTATTATACTTTTCCTCTGATTGTTCCACTCCTGGTTTTGGCTACAAATCATGAGGTAAAAATCTCACCAAATACTGATTGTGTGAAAAATGGCCTTACAAATACTGAGGTAAAAAACTTACCAAATACTTAATGTGTGAAGATAGCCTCACCCTTTCGGAAAACAGACTAGTCTCAGGTCAGACATTGAGATGGTGAGTGTATTTGTTCCTTTTCAGGTTCTTAAAAATACTGAGGTTAACAAACTGCTCAAATACTGAATGTGTGAGAATGGCCTAAAACTAGTCCCATTTTCCTAAAGGGAAGAGGCCATGTTCACACCTTGAGTATTTGGTAAGATTTTTTTACCTCAGAATTTGTTGCCAAAACCATGAAGTAATAGCGCCCCTATACATATCAACCTTAAATTTATTTAATGAATAAAAAACAACACTCCAATTGTTTTTGGGATAAATTTATTTAACCTAAATAAACATTGGTAGGGTTTCTTTGCCAAGTTTAATTCATATATCCAACTCATCAATGAATATCATCAATAATAAATAACTGCCATTAACTTGAATAAATAATTGAATCCATAAAAATGTATTTAATTTAATTCCTTAAGGATCCACCCAAATTATTGGATGACCCGGACCTCTGACAAAGAACCCAACCGATTTCATCAACTATCACCAGAACATGGGGCGGGAGAGCAGGGCCTCTTCAAACTCTTGAGGTAAAGTGACGTTCCTGACAGGAACCGTCACCTTATATAGTACTGGCCCCCACTCTTCCCCCCTGTCTTAACCAATCACCGTTCGTATTCTTTAGGCGCGCAAACAGATGTTCACAGCGCCCCTCCCATTTCACTACAAGCTTTCATTAACCCTTTAATGACCAAATAAAACAGTATCTTTTAATAAGAGGCGCATTCCCTCATGAAGTCACCATTTTTATTAATGGTGCCTTTCCATGAAGTAATAGCGCCCCTATACATTTTTTAACCCCATTAAAGCGCATTTGCCATTTAGCAGCCCAAGATTCCAAATGGAGGAGGTGGCAATGAAGAAAGAATAATGCCACCCAGCGGGGCGTGTGCTGCTGCATCGAGGAGGGGCAGAATGGAGCCTGGCGCCGCCTTTTCAGTCCCCAGCCTCAGGGACTTCTGTAAGTTATAAGTTATTTTTCTGCTGTTTCATAGGGCGGATTTAGCTCAGAGAGGGATAAATAGGGAGCAGCTAGGAAGCTGTAGGGACAGCTAGTGATAGTGTAGGGGCTTAGATCCAGGTGACAGGTTCCCTTTAAATATTAGATGTACTGCAGTACCAAGGAATGGCCACTACACAGCACTGCTTTGTTCCTTCTATTGTTTTGTATTCCATACTACAAAACCCCTTTAAATGTGAACAGTCTGTCTTATTACCCATTTATTGATGGCTTGCTGAAGAGGATAATTAGCGGTTTTACTAATTGTTTCTGATGTAAATTCACAGATAGAGCATTTTTGGCATGATGCTTTTGTCATTACTGAGAATGTAAGGAGATGGCTCATCTCATCTCAGACTTTGTTCAGTTAAAGTCTCCTGGCAATAAAACCACGCCGTTATTCCGCTGTGGGCACACAATGGGTTCTGATTGTTCAGCAGAGTCTGAGTCGCCCCACTGTGTGATCGCTGCCTGTTCTCTAATGCAATTACCAGACATTGTAGCTCAGGCAACAATGAAGAAAAAAAAAGCCCTTGGTCTCTAAAATAAACTGTGTAAAGCAGAAAATAAAATTAGGATGGGAATAAAACTAGGGAATAAAACCGTAAACAGAAAAATAGTCTTCATAAAAAGATAAAAAACACGTCAAGATGTATCTAGGCTTTCTCAAATCCTTCAGTCTCTTCATGTAATCCCAGAAAGACTCGATAAAGTTGAGGTAATTTTATCACTTCCAGGACTACCTGCTCGTGTTACTGTGAGCAGCCCTCGTGGGCAAGACTTGATACATCTGGCACGTCATTGGTCGGCAGCAGCCAGCAGCGGATCTTGATGATATACCCAAGTGCATTTAGCATGGCAGAACATTCCTCAGGTGGAGTAACTTATACGAAAGCTCCAATGGGGCCCCCAATTATTGGAAATCTTTAATAGTATTAGTCTTTTTCTATAGGCCAAAGGGACTTTTGGGGCCCCCCTAGGCTCCAGGGCCCGGGTCTATCGCAGCCCCTGCACCTGTTGTAGTTACGCCCCTGATTACTAACATCATTCATAGACACCGAGGCTGCAAGTGCTGGGATTTCTGCACTTGCTGCTCATCTTTGAGGCTTTGCTTCCATTTTTTTCATAATTTGCATATTATTAACCCCTTCACACTGTGGCCATTTTCCATTTTT
>JARQOC010000004.1:601063086-601204807 GCA_033576535.1 Allobates femoralis
TGACCCACCCCAAGGCCTTTGGGTACTCGGATTCCGGGCGTTGATTAAAGGTGCTGTCACTGGTAGCCGGTGGCCGAGGCCGTGGCCCTGGTGGTCGCTGAAAAATGTGTAAAATAAAATAAATAAAATAAAATAAACTTCGTGACCCCACCTACGGTGTCTGGTGAATGCGCCAATGCTGCTCTCAGACCTCTGGGGATGATGTGGTTGCAGCTAGGTGTTGTTGCTCTCCGTAGGTGGAGCAGAATCCCCAGGGCAGTGCTCCGGTACTGGTTGTCGTGGTCACAGGCACAGCGAGGTAACTGTGCAGGCAGAATGCTAGGTGACTTCTCTCCGCGAGAAAGAATGACACACTACACGTTGCTGAGTCTCTGTACTGATTTACTGGTAACCTTCAGGCAATAAACAGGTTACAGTCTGGGGTAGCTGGCCTTGGTAGTTACCAGTGGATGAGGTGTCTGTCTGTGGCTTTCAACGGTGGTTTGTTGCCACTGCTCATGCAAAGCCAGTGGCCTCCAGTTTTCCTGGTCGGGGCCTGGAGCACCCAAAGCAGATTGGGTTCGGTCCCCTCCGGCAATCAGTCCCTCTGCCCCGACTTTGGTCAAGACCGGATTGGGGCACCCAGGTGGATCCCCCACTCCCCTGTCCCCTAGTACTCTCTCATTCCTGCGTCCACTCCGGACGCCCTACCCCAAATTTCTCCCTCTTTCTACTCTTTCTCTCACTAACTGCTAACCCCTCCTCCTGACCAGGAGATGGGGCCCTCCCTCTCAATAGGGTCTGCCCGAATCCCCTAGTCTGGAATTGGGAAGATGTTGTGTTTCGGGTTTGCGATTTCTCTCACCTGGGAACGGTGAGGCCACACCTATGGAGTAGGTGCAGCATCACTGTGGCGACCAGTCCGCTGGGGCGCCACACAGAGGTTCATCTTTGCCGTATTGCCTGTTCACAAGCAAAGTGCTGTCCCCGTAGCCACAATATATATGCCTATGTATTACGCAGAA
Source organism: Allobates femoralis (assembly GCA_033576535.1). Taxonomy (NCBI): domain Eukaryota; kingdom Metazoa; phylum Chordata; class Amphibia; order Anura; family Aromobatidae; genus Allobates; species Allobates femoralis. Next base: position 601,064,091 of record JARQOC010000004.1, read on the forward strand.
CAAAACTTCAAGTATATTTCTTGCTACCCTTTGTACCCTAACTTCTCCTTAAGCAAATAGAATTTAGTTTTTAGTAACTTGACTGTTTCCTAAACCTGAAGACAAAGGGGTCTGATGCTGCTAAGAGTGCAACCAGCCTTAATAATGAAGGCGTCCCCAGTGCCCTCCGTACCTACAGACTCGCTGTGGAGACGAACTTGCCATGGCTACCACCCCGCGTCTCGTTACAGCAATTATAGGAGGCTAATGGCTTCCTACTTGCAGCACAGACTTGTCGCAACCTCCAAATATTTAACAAGATCAGCTCTTCTACAACTTCCGAAAAATCATTTAATGCTAAAATTTTATTTTATTGCAGAACATGAAATCAGGGTCACCAAGAAATGTCAACGGCATCAAAATTGCTTCACAGTATGTGTTGACGAAAAGCATTTACAGAGAAGTGCTTGCCACCCGGGGATGATAATAATATCACTTAATAGGTGCAGAGAAATGTAGATGCATGGAGTCCGCTGGTCTCATAATGGCCGCTTTCCATTTCTCTTTCATACAATTACTTGATGTTCTAAAAAAAAATGTTCTTGTTAAATCTTGTTTCTCTCCATCTGAGAACACAGTTCGATTATTATTATGTTATCCACAGTCTGATCAAAGTGGGATTCATTTTTCTTGGAGGTGAAGATTTAATAAAGTTTCTCCACCTTCTCCATTGTATCTGTTCATCTGAATCAGACCTCACTTGGATGTCATTCGAGTGCACTCTTGATTTTTTTTCACGGACCCATAGACTTCAACGGGCGAGTACCATCCCATTCTCAGAGTCACTGGACACTGTAGCTCCAATGATTAAGGCAACACAAGTGCATGAACATCGACACCGATGCGCAATCACGCAACATGGGGAGGTGATTGGTGGTATTTTTATATGGACACTAATAGAGGGCTCCCACGTCATTTGATGCGCTTGGAAAAAGGGCAAGGTTTGAAAATATGGCGCCCTGTGACAGGTAAAGCCACAGAACCAACTAGTGCACTAAGGGATTTCCACATCAGGTACCTCACCTACACACAACACCTTCCACTCCAGGCCTGTAGGGGGAGCTCTACTGGTTGCTGTTAAGGCAGATCCCCTATAAATACAGGTGCTGGGGGGCAGAGTTAGCCTGAGTGTGCAGTCACTAGAAGAACTGTGAAGTCAGCTCAGTGCCTAGTGAGCAGGACTGGTTACCGGAGCCGTGTCAGGCCCGAAACCAGCACACCGCCAGAGCCAGTGTGAGGGTCCAGAGAGCGAGGGCCGAAGGCAGAGACGAGGAACACTACAGAGGGGGCATAGGAGCCATACCGGCTCACCCCACCAGAACATCGGTCACTGGAGTCCGAGTCTGCAACAGAGAAAGAGATCAGCCCAGCAGAGAATCCAGTACACCATGGAGGCTTAGCTTCCCGGACGCCCACAGCACCCACATTTGAGAGCCAGAGACCGCAGGAGAGATAGCGGTAGCCCAAGAGAGAGAGCCCTCCTCAGTGCAGCAACACAGGTGTGGAGAAATGGGAGGTCAGGCCTGGTTTCATGCCAGCCAGGCTTTGGGACAAGGAACAGAACAAGGAGGCCTATACTCCACTCCGTGTTGAAATCCTGAGGTGTAGCCTTCAGCCCAGAGTGCACCAGCAAGAACATCAGTAAAAAGTACAGAAAAAGACTTTATTGTGTGCATGTCCCTTCTTCAACCTGTCCCACACCACAACGACTACACTGCCCCATTCCTACCGTGCTGCCCTATTCCACCATCATACTTTACAGCCCCGGGGAACCCACTCTTCCTGTTGAGAGCTCCAACACCTTGCTGCCACCCATCACCCCGGAAGTCTCAGCAGCGCCGGTGCCATCACCGGATCTATAGGTGGCGTCACGACTGACAATAACTTTTATCCCTGTAAGTACCCCTTTTTCATTGTCACCCAAGGGCACAGGCTCAGGCACGGACCACCCGTGACATCCCTGCACCCGACCACCCGAGACCTGAGTGCCCAGTCCCTTGTGGCCCCAGACACATACTAATGAGGGCTTCCACATTATTTGATGCGCTTGGAAAAAGGGCAAGATTTGAAACTCCGGCAGTGTGAAGCCAGTGTTTGCAGTGCGCTCGGGTTCCGGCTGCCATAGGGATGAATTGGCAGCGTTAATGCAGTGTTACCTTTCCGGTAACACTGCGCTAATGCTGAAAAATTCTAAGTTTTAGACGGAACCTCCTGAATGCAGGAAGTAATGCAAGTCTGACCGTAGCCTTAGGGGGACACAAGACACAGTGGTGCCAGATCACCTTTCACAATGATAGGGCTGAAATTACAATTGCAACCAGATTACAAAGTTATGATAACAAGAATACATTAATGTTCTGTAGTACCCCACGTTCCCCGCTGGGGCGAGTCACTTGCCTGTGTAGACTTTAAGCAAGAGTGATGCTTCTTTAAGAGGAAGGAGCACAGTATGTTGTGCCTGGTGTTTCGATGAGAGGGGGGGGCTAAGACGTTGATATAAGTCTCTATCCTGTCTCTCACTCTCTCTATCACTATAAGAATTGGATGAAGCATGACCCATCCTCCTACCCTGTTAAAACACTAAGTGGAAATTTTTTATTTAACCATTACTTATATAGTGATGAATGCCTTATTTTATGCGCGGATTTTCATTTATCTTGTACCATATCCAATTCTACCAAGGGCAAAACAACCACCAAGATTTAACCACCTGTAAATCAGTGCAGCAGGTGATTGACATGTGCAGCATGACATCACTATTTGTTTTTTTTTATTCCTCCCCTGTGGGCTTGTCTTTCTGCTCTAAGCCAAACCCATCCAACCACACCCCTGGATGAGTCTGGATGAGAGGGAGGGGAGAGTTGGCTGGCAGCAGAAAGGCAAGCCCACAGGGGAGGAATAAAATAAAAACCTAAATAGTGATGTCATGCTGCACACATCAATCACCTGCAGCACTGATTTACAGGTGGTTAAATCCAGGTGGTAGGTTCCCTTTTAGCCATGAGTCCCTAGACGTTTCCTCTCCTGAGCGCTGTAGGATGACTCTTTGTGAGTTTGAGATTTGCTAAGTTTAGTCCCCTTAATGCTTTTGCATTATAAGTTCACCTAATTGATATAAATTGAGAAAAATAACCACTAAATAGTGTCATATGTGGCTTAGAATTTATAACCCGTCACAGCTTCGTGGAGTAGGAGTCAAGTGGAAGTTGCAGACAAGTTAATTTTAACTCATAGAGGATGTAAACCTCATGGTGGGGAGCAGGCTCTGCTTTGGTGGCCAGTCTAAAGGATGTCGTAATGGTAACGTCATCTGGGGCGGGTACGGTGGTTAAGCACGGAAGTGAGGATAATAGGGTCATTGGTGTCGTGAAAGTTTACTGGCTCTGCTTGTGACTCACCGTAGCCGGGACTTCACGGGGCAGGCGTTTTTCTCCTCCTTGTCACGGAACCGCGCCTGCGGCTGTGGGGCCTGGTGGTCCAGATCAATATTGTTGGCTGAACAGTTAAGGGGTAGTTAATTCTGTCGTGACGCCACCTGTGAGAGTTTCGGTGAGTTCACTGGCGCTGCTTGGGCCTCCGGGGGGTGTGATGCAGCAAGATGGAACGCTCCCCACAGGACGAAGGGGAGTCCCCGGGGCCAGGATCTGTGAGGCAGCTGCGGTACTTCTAACATGCGGAGATGGACAGTTCTGAAAAAGACACGGACACTGATTGTCTCTGTAATGGGTATTTTACTGTAACCAGCAGGTGATACATGGTATACAGATAACGGGTAACGGACCGGGTGGACTCAGCAATGACCGGTGTTTCTCAGAGCTCCGCGGTGTTCCTCCATTCTAACTTATTCTGGGTGAGTTGCCGATGTCGCCTTTGAGTGCCAAGGTCGGGTACAAGGGGTTACTTAAATTTCCCTGCCGGTGTGTATGTTCCGGTGTGAGGGGTAACCTGGGTCCTTTTGGTGGGTACTCCGCTGGCAAGACGGCTGTGTTTGCGGCGGCGGTGGGATACTCCTGTAGAGCGGTCCCTCCACTCCTGGTTTGCATAGCAGTGATAAACGACTCCTAGCTTCGGAACCAGTGATCCGGTTGTAGATGGGCACGGGTATATTTTGACCCGTGGATGGTCGCCCAAGATCCGGTTGTTGAGGCACTGGGTAATGGCGCCCAACCGGTGGTGGCCCGGGGGCTGCACGGAACTGTGCAGAGCCCCCCTCTCCTACGTTCCTCTCGGCCACGTTTCTTTCTCTTTCTCCTACACTTTCCTTCTAACACACTACACCTACACTCTGCCCACCAGGACCTTATTGGCCCTCTATTCTGATGATGCATGTAGGGTATGGAGCTCTGAGTTTTAACCATGTCAATGCTTAGTCAGAGAATATTACATCTGCAGTCTGGGATGCAATACCCTCCTGTGACGCACTCGTTGCGGGGCGCCACACTTGCATAGCAGCCAATATGTGCCGCCCCCTTTATGGCTGTCTGGCCTGGTGATGGATGTCAGACAGCTGGGGATATTACAGTACTTGTGAATGCAAATGTACTAGCACTCCACTTGATTCCTACTGGGATTGTTAATCCTGTGATTTAAATAAAGCTGTGGCCATTTTGACAATCAAAATAATATATTTTGTGTATTTATTCCAGTGTCTAAGATTGCTGTAGATATAAAGTTTAAAGTTGAATTGGGGGTCCATCCAAAATCCAAAAGTCCAGCCTCATGACAAACAAGAGAACTGTGCTATAGATGGCTAGTTCTTAAGGTGCCGCTACACCTTGCGACACCGCCGCAATTTACACATTGGCTACTTGGCTCAACATTAGACTAAAGCTTTCTTGAACATTAACGGCCAAAGACAGACTCGGACCCTATTGTTTGTATAGAAACGTTATCTGGGCATGCTCTAATCTGGGCAAAAGTGATTATGAAGGAAGGGAGAGGAGGATGAGTGGTAGATTATGAGTGATCTTCTGTGTTTAGAAGTGTCACCTTTCACTGTAATCCTGTCTGTGATGATAATGAGCCTGCTGAAAAGTGTCTGTGCAAAAAAAGAGAAGTCTAGTGAAAAATGAAATATTTAGAAAAAAAAATTACATTGAAATTATAGAATTTTTTAAAATCTGAACAATTTTTTATTTTAAAGATACATTTAACAGAAAAAATGTATTTAATTTTCAGATGATGCATTTAAGCACGTGACTCACCGTGGCCGGCGGACTCCGGTTGATACAGGCGATTCTTCTCCTTCCTTGTCACGGTGGACCGCGCCTGCCGGTAGTGGGGCCCGGTGTAGTGCAGATCAAAATTAAGGACGTCTTACGGGAACAGATTAAAGGGGATTTAATTTGTTTTCTTCGTGACGCCACCTATGAGTAGTTCGGTAAGGGTTACCGACGCTGCGGAACCTCCGGGGTGATGGACAGCAGCAAGATGTTACGCTCCCCACAGGCTGAGCGGTGATCCCCGGAGGCTGGAGCTGCTCAAGATGTTGTGCGGCAGCTGCGGTTACCTTTGGTTAATGACGGACAGTTCATAAGGAGACACGGACACAGATAGTCTCTGCAACGGGTCTTTACTGTAACCAGCAGGCAGTACATGGCTTACAGTGGTTGAGTAGAAGACCGGGTGGACTCAGCAGTGATAGTGCTCCTCAGAGATCCGCAGTGTACCTCCATTCTACCTCCTTAGTTTGTTTTGCCAGCGTCGCCCAGGAATACCAGGTCGGGTACGGGGAGGCTGCTTCAATGCCCTATCCATTATGTACGTTCTGGATGCTTTGGGGAGCCTTGGATCCCTCAGTGGGTACACCGCTGGTTAGACGACTGGAGACTGGCTGGTGGTGGGGTGCTCCTGTAAAGCTGATCCTCCACGGGGCTGGTTCGCGTGGCAGAGGTGAACTGCTGCCAGCTTCGGTACCAGTGAACCGGCTGTGAGTTGTGGGCACGGGAGTCTTTTGGGAACCCGTGTAGAAATGCCCAATCCCGGTAGTTAAGGCCTCAGGTGCGGACACCCGACCGGTGACGGCCCAGGGGCCCGCACGGGGTGCGGAGCCCCCGCTCCTCTCCAAGTTCTAGTCTGCTCTCTTCAGGTTCTAGATTCTGACTATACTGACTCTAGACTATTGTGTGTTCTCCTACACTACCCTAACACTCCACCCACCAGGACCTAGGATTGGTCCTCTGTTCTAGGTGTTGTATGTTGGGTTGGATCTCAGAGTTAACTATTGCACTGCTTTGTCAGAGAATATTGCGGCTGCAATACTCCCTTGTGACGCACTCGTTGCGGGGCGCCACACTCCCCCTTGGTTAAATCAGCTTGTCCCCAAGCGTCAAACTACTCACATTACAGAGGTTTTTGCATTTTTATACATATATATGACACACTTTTATTAAAATAGAAAAACAGGTAAAGGTATGCTTTGGTGATATAAGCAAAGAAACAGGTTAACACATTGCGCGGACCCGGCGGGCGGTCGGCTGTACTTTAACTAGAGTCCAGGCTGTAGCCGCAAGATCACACAGTCAATGATTAACGGGAACAGAGTCATTGATGAAAGTTCAAGTTTTAAAGTCACTGGCTCTGAGAACGATGGCGCACCCGGATAGCAAACCACCCATCTGCACAAGCATAGCGCTCGTAGGTGATAATATCGCCCCGGTATAGGTCGCGATCGGGATGTCCTCTTGGCAAGTTTGACTCAACGTCCCGGCGCTCCACAAACACCTCCTCATTCAAACCCACCTCCCAAGCGAACCCCCACCCGGTATTTAAATTAAAGGTGGAAATTCTACCTTCACGGCGGAGTTCATCAGGCAGCGGCGGCTGGCGGCGAGCCTCGGCACGGGCCTCCATGTTGGCGCGTTCACGGGCTTGCCACTCCTCTCGTCGTCTCTGGCGTACATCTCCGTCGTTACGGCTTGGGGTGTAAAGATGAGTAATGGAGCTGGTGGTTTGGCGGGAAGCTTGAACTTGGCGGGCTGTCTGTATCGGAACCCGGTGGAACGGCACAGGGGAAGGTGTCGGCAGTGCACCCGACCAGTGTACCCGAGCTGTGTGCCCGGAAGGAAGTTCCTTGTTGTCTCCCCAAGCGAACCCGGTGTCGAAATCCTCAGCGGTGCTGTGGGTCTCGTCGTCATCCTCTCCGACCTCTTCCTCGATGATCACATCAGGCTGCTCGATGATGAGAGATGTTGAAGCTTGTTCCGTTGTACAACAGGGCGGTGGTGCTGCGGATCCTTCCGTAGGTACGTCCTGCAGGGCTTCCAGGCTGCCTGCCTCTTCATCTGTTTCCGCAGGTAAAGGTGTTTCAATCCCGGTTACCAGGTAGGCCTCGGCAATGGCAAGGGAAGCCTCCGGTACGGGGATAAAACAGGCGACTGTCTCTGTAGTGGTGAAACATGTCGCGGGTTCCTCAGTGGGAACCCGGTAGAGATCGAGTTCTTCAATGGAGCGTGTTATGAGCTCCGGCTCAAGAACGAGATCGGTTGCGATATTGGTCGCTGGAACGGGTCGAGTTGCGGCCTCCACCGGAATGACACAGTCTATTGGCTCTGGTGACGGAGCAGGACAGGTGGTAGGCGACGGTGAGGCGGTCGAGAAGCTGGTGACGTCGTCTGGGCTTGGAGAAGCTGTACCCGGTCGGCTCTGCTGCATCGCATGGTGTAGTCGTCTGCCTAGGGTCGCGCTCCAGCTACGGATCGTCCATTCCACTGTCGCTAGTAACCGCACCCGGAGGTCTTGTAGAGCCTCTAGCCAGAAGTCGGGGCTGCCATCTATGGTAAGGGCAGGATCCGGACCCGGTTGGCTGACGGCTGCTCTGGCCTCCGCCTCGACCTCCCGCATCAGGTCTTGGAGTCTCATGCTGGCCATTCTGCTTGGAGGGAAACCACACCCGTTGAACCGGTAAGACGTTCTGGTTGAGCTGGTGAAGAAGTCTTCTCTTTCTGTCGGTGTGTCTATGACACTCCCATTTCCTCTGGGCTTTTGTAGTCCAATCGTGGGAAAAGTCTTTGGGGTCCGCCCCCATGGTTGATTCGAGCAATCAGGGCGGACAAAGAGTTTGGCGCCTTTTGTCTTTAGCCCTCCCACAATGAGGGGGGGGTTGACTCACTCCTAGGCTTCACGTGGCGGCTTCTTGTGGCGGGAACGCCATCTTGGGCGCCATCTTGACCCAATGGTGTAAAGGCGGGTAAGTTCTTTTTAGGACGAACAAAGTCCAATTGTAGACAATAAAGTCCAGATTATGCACAATATACCCGTTGGATAACGGGCCTGCTCGTATCCTGTTCGTGACGCCATTTTCTGACTCACCGTGGCCGGCGGACTCCGGTTGATACAGGCGATTCTTCTCCTTCCTTGTCACGGGTGGACCGCGCCTGCCGGTAGTGGGGCCCGGTGTAGTGCAGATCAAAATTAAGGACGTCTTACGGGAACAGATTAAAGGGGATTTAATTTGTTTTCTTCGTGACGCCACCTATGAGTAGTTCGGTAAGGGTTACCGACGCTGCGGAACCTCCGGGGTGATGGACAGCAGCAAGATGTTACGCTCCCCACAGGCTGAGCGGTGATCCCCGGAGGCTGGAGCTGCTCAAGATGTTGTGCGGCAGCTGCGGTTACCTTTGGTTAATGACGGACAGTTCATAAGGAGACACGGACACAGATAGTCTCTGCAACGGGTCTTTACTGTAACCAGCAGGCAGTACATGGCTTACAGTGGTTGAGTAGAAGACCGGGTGGACTCAGCAGTGATAGTGCTCCTCAGAGATCCGCAGTGTACCTCCATTCTACCTCCTTAGTTTGTTTTGCCAGCGTCGCCCAGGAATACCAGGTCGGGTACGGGGAGGCTGCTTCAATGCCCTATCCATTATGTACGTTCTGGATGCTTTGGGGAGCCTTGGATCCCTCAGTGGGTACACCGCTGGTTAGACGACTGGAGACTGGCTGGTGGTGGGGTGCTCCTGTAAAGCTGATCCTCCACGGGGCTGGTTCGCGTGGCAGAGGTGAACTGCTGCCAGCTTCGGTACCAGTGAACCGGCTGTGAGTTGTGGGCACGGGAGTCTTTTGGGAACCCGTGTAGAAATGCCCAATCCCGGTAGTTAAGGCCTCAGGTGCGGACACCCGACCGGTGACGGCCCAGGGGCCCGCACGGGGTGCGGAGCCCCCGCTCCTCTCCAAGTTCTAGTCTGCTCTCTTCAGGTTCTAGATTCTGACTATACTGACTCTAGACTATTGTGTGTTCTCCTACACTACCCTAACACTCCACCCACCAGGACCTAGGATTGGTCCTCTGTTCTAGGTGTTGTATGTTGGGTTGGATCTCAGAGTTAACTATTGCACTGCTTTGTCAGAGAATATTGCGGCTGCAATACTCCCTTGTGACGCACTCGTTGCGGGGCGCCACACACGCATAGTGTCTGAGACTACTGTCAGACTGAGCAGAGGTCACAGTGCCATGTATCCACCCCCTCACTTACGGGTCCCTCACACTGGCTAGTCAGTTTCCTCAGACGGGCCTGGCACGGCACCTGACTGTAGGATGTCTTCTACAGTCCTCCTAGGAACTGAACTGCCTAACCCCACCCCCAGACCAGAATTTATAGGGGACCTGCCCTAAACTCGGGCTACAGAGCTGCCCCTTTTGGCCTTAGTTGGGAAGACGTTGTGCGTGTGTTTCCCTGAGGTGGGTACATTTCCTTGCTTCCAAGCTTAATATTCTGGCAACTGGACCCTGGGGCGCCACAGAACACCCAGCACAGCCGCCTGTCAGATGCATTTATTTCTACAGTCCCTGACAAAAGTTATGTCGCTTATCCATGGATCTGGTCTTCAGCCTCTTGATAATCAAGGCTTTGGTCGCAGGGTGTATTTTTGGCATGTTGTCAGAGCTCAAGTTGCAGTTCAAGTGAAGGTTTGGGGTGCTGGGTTTCTTTTTAGACACAGCCACTAATTAACCGGTCATTTACTGAGCACAGGTGAGGATGTAAACTAGGATTGGGTGTATTATATGACCAGGCGACAACACTTTTGTCTTGCCAAAATCTGCCCATTCTGTGTTCATTAAATGATCAATATTTCAGCATTGATGACAATTTATTTTCTTAACCTAAACCACATTTCGGAGGGTTTCAGCTTTCAAAAGAGTAATTTATACAACCAATGGATGAATTTAATGTCAGGTTATAAGCTTTTATCTACATAACATGGATAAGCGACATCAGTGGCAGACCTATAGACCAGAGGGCCCTGGTGCTGCCATTCTAAGGAGCGGGGGGGGTACTGGTGGCCGTCGGCGAGGACCGGGAGCATTCCTGGGAGCCGGGACGGCAGAGGAGAGGAGGGGCTGGAAGCTTCCCTTGCCTGACCCTCCTCTCCTCTGACATCGGGTTACGGGGTCGGCTGGGCACCCCCCTGCAGGCTTGAGGGGCCCCCTAGCCGGTCAGGGCCCTGGTGCAGCTGAACCAGCTGCACCACGGTAGGTCCGCCCCTGAGCGACATAACTTCTGTGAGGGACTGTATATGGCTGCATTCTCCTGTCCAGAGAGCCGATGGCTGTCACGGGTGATGCATTGTGAGACTTGTGTGAGTCTCTCGCAGTCGCAAGTTTGACACCGGCCTAACCCTGTATCCATCATAGAGACTCATTGCAAAATACCATACCGCACAAAATATATATTTTTTGGAGTGACCCTCCTAGAGTTCGTAATATCAGATGATTGTCAGATATCAGAAGGGCTGATATATTCTACATCTATTTCATGTCACCTTCCATCTTGCTGTCACACTTCAGCTTGTCGTCCACACGCGGTTCTCCTGCTTGACGTTACTTTCCCACTCGCTCCCACCTGCGCTCTGACAATTATTGCTTTCTTTCATTATCTTACATGTTAAACGCTGCTAAAATCCGCCTCCGTATTTCTTAAAAACGATCAGCTTGGGACCAATTTGCAGACTACAGATTTGCTCGGAACCTTTTTTAGTTACAGTAAAAGAACTCCGAAATGTCCCCGAACACCCTGGGACTCCGAAACGCAAATCTTACTCATGTCGAGTGGTACCAGTCACAACGAGGAGGGGTAGAGACCAGTGATTTGGAAAATAAACTGGAAATAGAAGCGTAATGGCAGAACGTTCCAAATTTCCTTGAGCTGGTGTTGTGTAATCACGGCGGTGCTCTGTGGAGGGATTTTTAGTTCCCCTCGCTGTGTAAGTGTTAGTGTGTATGATGGAAGAATTAGGCTGCAATTAACATATCCACAGCTAATTGCCAGGCTTCGAGCATACAATTGGGTGTCAGGCTACAGAAATAGCCCAGTATTCCCTCGTTGTTCATTGTCTCAAACGTTGCTATTAACATGTCGCTGTGTGGAGTCCCCCCTCCTACACTGTCCTCCCCTCACAGTGTGGGGTTTTCCAAGGTCGAGAGGGTTAAAGACGATACAATCGGAGCTGCAATTTCGTAATGAAGAGTTCAACTAAATTAACACCTCTCCGGCGCTGCTCACGCTATATTAAAATAGCTGTTATCTAGAGAGAAAGTCTCCAAAATGGGTCTCGAGTGTCAAAACTAGAAGTGAGCAAATCGATTTGATGGCCAGGTCAGCAGGGGCGTAACTACAACAGGTGCAGGGGTTGCAATCGCACCCAGGCCCCAAATGTCCCTATGGCATATAAAAAAAGACCACTACTATTAAACATTTGCAACATTTGGAGCTTTCACATCGGGGCCCATGAGCTTCAGGTTACGCCACTGCAGGTCAGTATGTTGTGGCTACTAAAAGGGAACCTCATTCACTGCCTATCTGCTGGCATTCACATCTCATCTTGTGATCATCCAACCTGGTGCATTGCCATCAGTGCAGAGTGATTCACAGACAACGTTCTGCTAGGCCGACTAGTCACAGGAGAAGGCATGAATGCGAACAAGTAGGGGGTATTTAACAGAGCTACTTGGAATACTGACTGGGCTGCTGGATTAGGGTCTGCTCAATGGGAATTTTCTGGCCTCCCTGAGCTCACCTTGTGCAATATTATGGTTACGGCATGAAGCACAGACGTTGTACCAGGTTGACTAATCAAAGGAGGAGCCAGGAATGTCGACAAGTAGGGGGGTGGTAAGCAGAGGTGCTTTGAATGCTCACCAGGCCACTGGATTGGGGTCTGCTCAAAGGGTGTTTTCTGGCCTCCCTGAGCTCACCTTGTGTGTTATCATGGTTACGGCATGAAGCACAGATGTCGTATCAGACTGACTAATCAAAGGAGGAGCCGGGAATGCCAACAAGTAGGGGGTGGTAAGCAGAGGTGCTTTGAATACTCACCAGGCCGCTGGATTGGGGTCTGCCCAAAGGGTGTTCTCTGGCCATTCTATGCTAACCTTGTGCATTATCATAATTGCAGTGTTATCCACAGTCAACATTGCGGCAGGCCGACTAATCAAAAGAAAAGGCAAGGATGTCAACAAATGGGGAGCAGGTAACAGAGCTACCTGGAATACTGACTGGGCCTCTCGATTAGGGTTTGCTCAACAGGAGATTTCTGACCTTCTGAGCTCACCTTATGCATTATTATTGTTGTCAACTAATGTCCAAAGAAATAAACCGAGCACCACGGGAAACAGCAGGGGCTTCTTTAAATGATTAATACCTGCTATGTAAAAAGGTGTCTGATAACCGGTGTTGCACGTCTAAAAAATACATATGTTCATTCCAAAGTGATGAAGGAAAAAAGCAGACGGCATTCACCAGGTAGATTGTAGTCCTATTATTTGTGCAGCCCTGCACACATTGATGCAGGTCGATCACAGCGAGGAGAGGGAGTGGGGAGTCGGCGGACGACGGCTCGTCATTTCTGGACCTGTTGTCGCGGTAATCCGCGAACCGGTGAGCCGTCGTCTACCGACTCCCCCCTCCCTCTCCCCACTTTGATCGACCCGCATTGATTTGTGCAAGGCCGCACAAATAAAAGGACTACAATCTACCCGGTGAGTGCCATCTGCTTTTTTCCTTCATCACTTTGGAATTATTATTGTTGTGGTATGAAGCACACACAATGTTGTGCCAGGCCAACTAATCAAAGGAGGAGCCAGGGATGCTAACAAGTAGGGGTGGTAAGCAGAGGTGCTTAGAATACTCACCAGGCCGCTGGATTAGGGTCTACTCAATGGGTGTTTTCTGTCATCCTTGAGCTCACTTTGTGCATTGTCTTGTATATAGCATGAAGCATAGTCAACGTTGTACCAGGCGGACTAATCAAAAGAGAGGCATGGATGCTAAAAAGTAGGGGGCGGTAAACAAAGCTACTTGGAATAGTGACCAGGCCACCAGATTAGGGTCTGCTCAATGAGAGTTTTCTAGCCTCTTTGAGTTCACCATGTGCGTTATCATGTTTGTGGCGTGAAGCACAGTGAATGTTGCGCCAGGCCAACCAGTCAAATGAGCAGCAAGAGATGCCCATATTAAGTTGGGCTCCTTGGAATACTGTCCGGACTGCTGGACTAGGGTCCTGCAAATGTATTCGCTAAACCTTAGATAATACCCTACTATTCATAGTTTCTAAGTGATTCTGTAATATTTTTTTGCTATCATCTTGACCAAATAGCGCGTAGGTCTGATAATCTGAAGGCAGATGGGCTGAAAACTGATTCCATTGGTCCTTAGAAACCCCCATTGAAATCAGTCTGAACAATGATCTTGTTGCCTGCTTTTAGAGAACTTAAGGTACCTTTACACGCCGCTACAGCCGGGTGGAAACAACCGGGTTTATGAGACAAATGTGTCTTGCACCGTCAAATCAACCCGAGGTAGCGGCGTGTAAACTAGCTTGTTGCCACCCGTCACTTGCGGCACCTGTTTCAGAGCAGTGCTCTAAAACAGATTGATTTCAACCCGATGGTAGCGGCGTCTAAATACGGTAGGGTAAGGTTTATTCGTCACCTAGATAACTCCCCGGGGCGTGACACAGCCTCCGTGAAACCACCCCCTTCAGCGATCATTGGTGGAAGCTCCTGCGTGCGATTGGTTGTCGCTGCATAGGGCGGCATAGAGCTGACCACTCACACTACACAATTGCTCGAGCGTCATGTATTAGCCAGCCTTCCTGCGATGCCTGCCCAATCATGATGTTATTGCTTTGTCCTGTCAGCGTACGAGCGTCTCGTAATCCACAACTCTGGCACGCCTATGTGTTGTCCATGCTGCACCAGGTCCTCCCATATTAGCTTGTTGTAGCGGCGTGTAAATGGGGTAAGGTGCTCTACAGAAGGTAACTTCTGGCACCCGGCGGTGCCTCCAGAGATAGATTAAACCTTCTGTTGAGCACCTTGTAGCGGCGTGTAAAGACAGTATCGGGTACCGTTTGTAACCGTTGGTGCGTGCTCGTGCACGTGAAGCACCCGGTTGTTTCCACCCGGCTGTAGCGGCGTGTAAAGGTACCTTTATTGATAGAAGGATCTCTCAACCACAATCAAAAGTGTAATGCCTTATTTTCCCTCTGGAGGTGCTGCAGAAAAATGTAACACTTATTGCAAGGATGCCATAGAGTTTATAGCTTATTACTGCTGGTGTCAACAGCATGGTCAGGTTGTCATCATACGACCCTTCTATTAAAAGGGATTGTCCAAAGAGATAATTTATTTTACTGAAATATTTTTCCACATCTTGCGCTTAATATACAGTATAATGAATATATCTTGAACTGAACCACAGGGTGAAAACTCAGATTCATGTGTATGGATTCATGATAAAATGTTTCAATAAAGAAGCCTTATGGGCGACTGAAACCACATAAAAATGCATTAAATTATTTATTACGCTATACTGTGATTTTCTTATGTAGCTGTAGATTTTATTATTTCTAAAGGTACCTTTACACGCCGCTACAGCCGAGTGGAAACAACCGGGTGCTTCACGTGCACGAGCATGCACCAACGGTTGCAAACGGTACCCGATACCGCCTTTACACGCCGCTACAAAGTGCTCTACAGAAGGTTTAATCTACCTCTGGAGGCACCGCCGGGTGCCTCAAGTTACCTTCTGCAGAGCACCTTACCTCATTTACACGCCACTACAACAAGGTAATATGGGCGGACCTGGTGCAGCAGGGACAACACATAGGCGTGCCACAATTGTGGATTACGAGACGTTCGTACGCTGATAGGACAAAGCAATAGCATCATGATTGGGCAGGCATCGCAGGAAGGCTGCCTAATACATGACGCTATTGCAATTGTGTAGTGTGACTGGTCAGCTCCTTAAATATGCCGCCCTGTGCAGCGACAACCAATCGCAACGCAGGAGCTTCCACCAATGATCGCTGAAGGGGGGTGGTTTCCCGGAGGCTGTGTCACACCCCAGGGAGTTATCTAGGTGACGAATAAACCTTACCCTACCGTATTTAGACGCCGTTACCATCGGGTTGAAATCAACCTGTTTTAGAGCACTGCTCTGAAACAGGTGCCGCGAGTGACGGGTGGCAACAACCGCCTTTACACGACGCTACCTCGGGTTGATTTGACGGTGCAAGATACATTTGTCTCATAAACCCGGTTTGTTTCCACCCGGCTGTAGCGGCGTGTAAAGGTACCTTAAATCATCTGGGTTATCACAAAGCGCTGTGCTTGGCTATACCCCGTAAACCCCTAGCTAATGCTCGGCCACCACTCCGTTCCACGGGCATTTCAGAACCACATGCAGAATCAAAAAGTTTCATGTCCCCTATCTGGTGTATGGGTGATGACATTGTTTTTTCCCACACTTTCCATTACTTTGTATCCATTAAGGACCCATCTATAAAGCGTATAAAAAACAAACTATCCTATAAACACATACATTATATTTTAACCACTGCATGACCTTGGATGTAGTGGTATGTCCTTGGTCGCCTCCCTGCCTTTGATTTGGCTCATGTGCCGACCCCGCATCTTTCCCCGGACAGGTAGGCTGACCTGCCTTTAACAGTGGTGGGCAGATCTGTTAACTAGTTAAAGCATGCTGTCAAACTGTGACAGCGTGATCTGACACGCAGCAGTGAGGATTGTGTCGACACCCCTGCCATCAGTGGCCCCGTCAAAAGACAGCACACAGATTGCTCATCCATGTGCAGCCTGGGATTTTTACCCAACCATAGACTTGTATAAGTGATCTTGGTCCATGGCTCAGATAAAACCGGATAGGTCTCCTTGATTTTTTTGTGGACACAAAAGGCCTGATACATTAAGGGTAACGTCACACCTGGTGATGGCCCGGAGATGTCGGCGGAGACGGGCGGGAGCGCGCATGTTTTTGGTGCCCCACCAGCGTCTCCACCTCCCGTTTACACGGGGAGACATCTCCGGCGATGGGTCGGCAAGCTGAGAGGTGGCATCGCCGCCGGGGTATCTCAAAACCCCAGCGGTGATGCAGTACAATGGGAGCCTATGGCTCCCATCGCCTGTCAGGTCGCCGGAGGCCGTTTACATGGGGCGATGTGAACACATTGCCCCAGATCAGCCGCCTGGTTTCACATCAGTGATGTGAAACCAAGAGAGCCCTCAGAGGTGCCGACATCGCCCCTTTACATTAAGGCGACACAGGGGCAATGTCACCGCCAATAGGCCACACCTACGTCGCCTATGTAATCGGCGGCGATGTCGCCACGTATGACGTGGCCTTTAGACTGGTGTTATGAATGCCAATCCTGATAAGGAGGCGCTCTGGAGTCATATGCCACAGATAAACTCAACTGTATTGCCCCCCACCATCACCCCACCCACACTGATCCATGCAAGAAGATGGACCGGGAGATCAGTCTGTCTGACTTTACAGTCTCACACTAAGAAATCTGCTCTAAGCTATGGTGGGGGCGTGTTCTGCTTTCCTTGTGTTGCTGACTGCTTATAATTGGTCAGCATCGTACAGGGTGAAGAAGAACACGCCCCCCAGAGAAAAATGTCTGGCGACACCCACTTGAGCTTAAAAAAGGTAACTCATTATGAGTCAAATACATTGATTGTGAATACCTCTGATCTTTTATTCTGTATTCGGCTTTGTAGCCACTCTTATATACAGTTAGATATGAAATATTTGGTAGAAGGTCCTCTTTGAAAGAAGAACACCCTTTAAAGAAAAAAGACACTAATATACAGTAGAAATGGCCATATAATAACCTATGTGTGTCGCAGGTGATAGCAACGCAAACTAATACTCTTCCAATGTTCATCTATTGTAGATGGCAATATGCATTTTTTATTAAAAAATTATGTTTTCAGTGTACCCCCCAGACAAGTACTGCCGGATTGTAATAACAAGGCAATTTCTATCTGTTGAACATGGATTTCCTTGCATTATTTATTACAGGCTATGCTAATATAATGGGGTATATTAACGTTTGCTGTCCTCCTTTGCAGTGAGACTACATGACAGCATCTCGGAGGAAGGACACCACTATTTAGTGTTTGATCTGTGAGTATGTTCTTTATGTTCACCAGCGGTGTCTCTGCCGTACACGCGGCAGTGTGTGATTAGAATGGCAATGAAGTTCATTTTCAGTTTAATGAAACAATTATCTTGCTTGGCTTTTAGAGAATCCTTGGCGGTTTTACCCTTTGTGTTGTTTACAATCGCTCACTGTCCTTTACCACTTGCAAAAAGGACAATTAACAAGGTGGTAAAATGCCTTAAAAATGACCTGTCATTTGTACAAATAGAATTGAGCTAAATACCTTGTAATAATCCCTCAGATCTCCTGATTTTTTTCATATTTTCCATTTTTTGCTATGTCGCTGCATTTCAGAGATATTCACATTTATTGTTTCTGGAGCACAGTATGTGAAATCTCTGAAGAAACACCCGGTAAAACTATAAGCAGAGTCTTCTCTGGGGTCATGTGCTTTCACCCCTCCATTCCATAAACCGCCAATCATAGATTGGTAGTGCCTAAGGGCCCCGTTACACATAACGATGTCCCAGCGACCCGACCAACGATCGGGGTCGCTCGAACATCGTTATCTGATCGCTGGTGAGCTGTCACATAGGCCACCCGTGTAATGACCTCGACGTCATGGAAAAAAATATTAAATATTCTTTTCTCTACGATGTCGAGGTCCAGCTACGCTGGGGTAAGCGGGAGAACGCTGGTAACCAGGATAAACTTCGGGTTACTAAGTGCAGCGCTCTGCTTAGTAACACCATGTGTACCCTGGTTACCAGTGCGCTGTGCTTAGTAACCTGATGTTTACCCTGGTTACCAAGCACAGCGCGCTGGTAACCAGGGTACACATCGGGTTATTAAGCAGAGCACTGTGCTTAGTAAACCCAATGTTTACCCTGGTTGCCAGCATTCTGCAGCTTAGTAACCTGATGTGTACCCTGGTTACCAGGGAACACATCGGGTTAGCTGGTCGCTGCCCCTGTCACACACAGCAATGCAGCCTGCCCAGCGGGAGGTCGCCGATCGAAAAATGGTCCAGAACAGTTTGTCCCGATCAGCGATCTCCCATCGGGGGGCTGATCGCTGCTGTGAGTCACACACAGCGACTTCGCTGGAGAGGTCGCTGCAACCTCACAAAACCTGTGGCGTTGCAACGATATTGTTAACGATATTGCTGTGTGAAGTACCCCTTAGATTATAAGATCAGCTATTGAGCTGTGATTGGCAGCATCTATGAGAGAATGGTCAAATCACATGCAGCCCAGAGAAGACTGTGAAGAAACGTCCAGTTGGACTGCAAACAGAGATTTCACATACTTAACTTTAAAACAAACAAATGTGAATATCTCTGAAATGGAGCAACGCAAAACAATATGGAAGAGCGGCAGAATCAGGGAGGCTCGAGTATTTTTTTCAAGGTATTCAATTACATTTTTTGGATGTGAGAGGTCCTCTTTTAAGTCAAATTTGTGGTCTACATCACATTGGTATACTATCTGTATTTATGTTTAAGGAGGTTGTCCAAAACTTTACTGATTATCTATTCTTAGGATAGGTCACCAATATCAAATTGGAGGGGTTTGACACCCACCACGCTCACTGATCAGCTGTTTTTAGTTCCTTTTGTGGCCGGATGTACACATTTTATAAAGCCAGTAACCCACAGATCCATACATGTAGTACAGGCTATTGTCGGGTACTACAGCTCAGCCCCAATTGAAGGCTACTGTAAGCCACTGCATATACAGCTCCATTCACTGCGTACATCCAGCCCCAGCTGGCCCCTTGAAGCTAAGTACATCCCATTGACTTGAATGATAACAGACAATTATCAATATATTTATACATTTTCAAGAAGAATAATAGAGGACAACACAAAAAAAGAAATATCACACCATTTTGTTAACTAGGGGGAATACCAAAATTCCGAAAAGAGACATGTCAAAGTGAAGAACAAGTCATTTTAGGAAATAATACTGTTATTTCTGGATAACTATAAGTAAACTTTAAAAATATCAGAGGCTGTAGAAATACACTGATGAGCAAAAGGGTAACAATATTTTGCGCTTTGGACTTTCAGGCTCCATATCTCACCATCCACTACAGCTTTGTAGAAAATAAGACTACCTTCATTTTATAGACAAACGTCTCGGCTATCTCATACATAACTTTGACTTGCAACTATTTAGTATATGGTTACTTATGTAGATTCTTGTCAAGCCACTGCATTGTTACTGTTTGGCTCCTGGTGTTTTTTCTTCCAGTATACTACAAATTACAACCTATTCCCAGATTCCCTGATAGCTCAGAGTTTTTTATTGGGTTGATTCCCAAGTGAAATTTCACTGGTTCAAATCAAGGAGCAGATATGGAGATTTCCCAAGAAAAGAGAAACAGCATCATCTAACTCATCAATAGTGGTTTCCTGGTCAAGAAAATTGCCTCCTGCATCATGTGAGGCCATGACAGTTGGAAGAATATGAAATGACTAGATGGTGGTCCGATTCGAACGCATCGGGTATGCTAGTATTCTAGTGTCGGTGTGCAGCAGTGTTGGTGTACAGCAGTATCAGTGTTGTGCGGCAGTGTCAGTGTGCGGCGCTATCAGTGTTGTGTGGCGGTGTTGGTGTGTGGTGGTGTCGGTGTGTGGCGGTGTCGGTGTACAGCAGTGTTAGTGTACAGCAGTGTCGGTGTACAGAAGTATCAGTGTTGTCCGGTGGTGTCGGTGTGCGACGGTGTCAGTGAGCGGTGGGGTTGGTGTGCAGTGGAGTCGGTGTACAGAAGTATCAGTGTTGTGCGGCGATGTCGGTGTGCGGCGGTGTCAGTGTGCAGTGGTGTTGGTGTTCGTCGGTGTACAGCAGTGTGGGTGTACAGCAGTATCAGTGTTGTGCAGCGATGTCGGTGTGCGGTGGTGTCGGTGTGTGGCGGTGTCGGTGTTCAGTCGACGGGCGAGACGAATCAGTGGGGGCACAATGGAGTGGGACAGGATGGAGCCAGCAGTGCCGGTGTGTGACGAAGTGAAGCGGTGTCTGTGTGAAGCGGTGTCGAAGTGAAGCGTTATCTGCGGTGTATGGCGGTGTCAGTGGTGTGTGGCGGTGTCAGTGTGCAGCAGTGTCGGCGTGCAGCGGTATCAGTGTTGTGCAGCGGTGTCGGTGTGCGGCGGTGTCGGTGTTCAGTCTCCGGGCGAGAGTAATCAGCGGGACAGAAAGGAGCGGGCAGGATGGAGCGAGCGGGGCAGGATGGAGCCAGTGGTGTTGGTGTGAAGCGGTGTTGGTGTGAAGCGGTGTTGGTGTGAAGCGGTGTCAGTGTGAAGTGGTGTGAGTGTGAAGCAGTGTCAGTGTGAAGTGGTGTCTGCGGTGTGAAGTGGTGTCTGCGGTGTGAAGTGGTGTCTGCGTGTCAGTATTGTGCGGTGGTGTCGGTGTTCAGTGGCCGGGCGGACTAATCAGTGGGGGCAGAATGGAGCGGGGCAGGATGGAGCCGGGGGGCAGGATGGAGCTGGGGGGCAGGATGGTGGCGGGGGGGCAGGATGGAGTAAGGAGGGCAGGATGGAGCGAGCAGGGCAGGATGGAGCAAGCTGTACAGGAGGGAGCTGGCAGGGCAGGATGGAGCGAGCGGGGCAGGATGGAGCGAGTGGGGTAGGATGGAGCCAGGGGACAGGATGGAGCTGGGGGAGCAGGATGGTGGCGGGGGGCAGGATGGAGTGAGGAGGGCAGGATGGAGCGTGCGGGGCAGGATGGAGCAAGCGGTGCAGGAGGGAACTGGCAGGGCAGAATGGAGCGAGCGGGGCAGGATGGAGCGAGCGGGTAGGATGGAGCCGGCGGGGCAGGATGGAGCCGGCAGGGCAGGATGGAGCGAGCGGGACAGGATGGAGTGAGCAGGGCAGGATGGAGGCGGGGGAGCAGGATCCCCTCGCCCCCTCTGTTCTCACCCGTCTTCTCCAGTTACAGAGTCGCACTCTGTACAGCGGTCTTGTGACAGGGCGGGCTGATGTGACATCACACAGCCCGCCCTGTCACACGACCGCTGTACAGAGTGCGACTCTGTAGGTGGAGAAGATGGGTGAGAACAGAGGGAGGTGAGGAGGGAGGCGAGGGGGGAGGCGAGGGGACAGGCGAGGGAGGGGGTGGACGAGGACGTTGCGGCGGGTCTCGGTGCCGGGGTCGCCGCGGCCGGACGCGTGTATCCTGGCAATAGCGACGCCCATACGGCACTGTCACCAGGTTACAGCTTAGCGCGAGTTTTGAATGCGCGCGGCTGTTTTGCATATGCTACGCTCATTGGTTGCCGCAGCTGGCAGCGACCAATGAGCGCTGTTGCGCGATTTCGGCCTCAGACAGAAGTGGCCACAAGGCAATGATATAGTAGATGTCAGACTATCCATTCAAAAGCCAAGAGGTGGACATCAGGCAAAACATCAGAGTCAAATAGTCAGCACATCACAAGGTCTAAAAGTCCTGGAGTGACAAACACTTCAGTGGAGGCGGCTCATATGCTTCAAAATAGTGAGATCACAGATATCCATGCAAGCACCGTGTGACAAACATTACACAAGTCTGGAATGGTGGCCCGAAAGAAGATGAAGAAGCCTCAACTTCAATATCGTTATAAGAAGGTTTGGTCAAGTTTGCAAACAAGTAGAAAACGTGAACAGCAGAAGATTGGAAACAGGTGATTTGGAGAAATGAGACAAAAGTCAGTAGACTAGGCTCTGATGCGTGCAAATGGGTCTGGAATTAACCAGGTAAAAGGGGGCTAATGGATAGACAAACTGAAAGAACTGTCAAGTTCGGTAGAGGAAGCCTGGTGATATGGGGTTATTTCATAGCCAAAGGTGTTGGATACTTGACCAGGATCAATAGTGGTCTCAGTGCTAAGCTTCATATGCTTGAATACTATGGCTATAAGCAGGACAATGGCCCGAAGCATATGTTGAGATTAGTAAAGAAATGGGTCAATGACAATGAAGTAGGGGTGATGGATTGCCCCACAGTCTCCAGACCTCAACCCAATCAAATACTTGTGGGTGGTGTTAAAGAAAAAGCTGTATACATACCCAAGTAAGCTGATCAGTATGCACCAACATTGGGAATATGTACCGTGTTTCCCCGAATATAAGACAGTGTCTTATATTAATTTTACCCCCAAAAGTCCCACCCTGTCTTATATTCGGGGTATGACTTATATTAAAAAAAAAAATGACAAAAATGAAAAGTCCCAGCCCCATACAGTATGCCACTGCAGCCCCCAGCACAGTACCGTTAAAACCGCAATTCCGCCGCACAGCCGACTTGCGCCGACTTGCGGCATACTTGCGGCAGGTCCTCATACAATGTACGGTACTGTATGGGACACATGCGGCAAGGTGCGGCAAAGGTGCGGTAACCGAACCTTGCCGCAAGTGTCCCATACAGTACCGTACATTGTATGGGGACCTGCCGCAAGTGTGCCGCAAGTCGGCGCAAGTCGGCTGTGCGGCGGAATTGCGGTTTTAATGGGCAAGTCGGCAAGGAAACATCCTTACTTTTTAGGGTAATGGCGGCCTTGGGCTATGGATTCCTCCGCGGTGCAGGGCGTTTTCCAGATGCTTCTTCATGCAGGAGCTTCTGGCCAATCAGCACTCGAGCCGCTGAGCCAATCAGCGCTCGAGATGCTGGGGAGCCACTGGCTAATCAGAAGCTCCTGCCGGCAGCGGTGACGTCAGGCCGGGGCGACAGGCGCACAAGATTAACCCTATGCCCTCGGGGTTACCTGCGGCTGCACCTGAGGGCAGAGGGAAGCCCACGGGGGACAGCGGACCTGCAGCTGCACCTGAGGGAAGAGGGGAGCCCACGGAGGACAGCGGGGCCAGTGGGACAGCGGGGACACAGGTAAAACATGCAATGGGCAAAAATGGCACTTTAGCGGTACCCTGTCTTATATTCCCCGAAAATAAGTCACCCTGTCTTATAATCGGGGTATGACTTATATTGGAAAATTCTGCGCCAGCCCTGCCCTGACTTATATTCGGGGGTGACTTATTTTCGGGGAAACAGGGTAGAAGAGACCCAATATCAGATTTTGGTCCACACATTCTTAAATCTGATTGAGAAATGACCAAAAGGTTTCATGCAGAGTTGAAAGCCAAAGGTGGACTTACAGGTAAGGGTGAAAAGAGCTGGGATGAGATGCCGCGCTGATCACAAAGGTTTTTTTAAAGGTGGATTTACAAAATACTAACAAAATAATACAAATTAAAATGTAGACTTTTAGGAACAAAACAGTAACAATGGAGTGACATGACAAAAATGTACAGAACTAATCATATACTACGGTATATAGCTGCAAGTCAAATTTATGTATGAGATAACCAAGCTGATTGTCTATAGAATGAAGGTAGTCGCACACTCAAAGCTGTAGTGGATGATGAGATAAGCCGCAAAGTCAAAGTGCAAAACATGGTTATCCTACTGCTCATCAATGTACTATGTAATGTTATGGGGAATGTCTGTACCTAGGTCCTGACATCTGACCTCATGTGCGCTGTGATTTTGCAGGGTCACCGGTGGAGAGCTGTTTGAGGATATCGTTGCCAGAGAGTATTACAGTGAAGCCGATGCCAGGTATGTTCCACAAATATCATTGCGCTTTCCGTGTTTACCTAAGTTTTCAGTGGTCCACCTGACTCTGGATAAGTATTATATTTAAAGGGATTGTCCAAGACTTAGAAATTGATGTCCTATCCTTTGGATATATACGGTAATTAATAGAGATGAGTGAATCAATTCATAACAGACTGAATTTGTTGTAAATTTCTTCTCAATTTCAGAATATAGCATTCAGCTAACCATGATTCTGGGAAAGGGTTAAAATAAAATAAAAACATTATAGTCACTTGTCCACATGCCATATCCCTCACCTGACTCCTTACACCGCCTTTACTCCTCAGTCCTCCTCTTGGGTCTCAATGTTTCCACTTCTGAGGCCTATGTGGTCATGTGGAGTGTGACCATGTCAACTTGATTGCCTTTCCCCATCACCCCCACACAGTGTGTGAAACCAATGACATAAGGAGTCAGTGGAGGGCCTAGCACATGTGAGTATATGATGTACAAGGGGCACCACTGCTGCGAGCAGCCAGGAGATGACCGGCTACGCAGGTCATCTCCCGGCTGGCTCACCAGTGACCGGAGCTCATCCCGGCTACTGCTACACAGAGTTCAGCGGCTCGCCAGCCGGGAGATGACCAGCTGATGTCGTCATCTCCCGGCTGGCTTGCCGCGATCTCTGTGCTGCAGGTAGCCGCGGCTGAGCTCCAGTCACGGCTCTCCAGCCGGAGATGACCAGCTGACGTCAGTCATCTCCCGCTGGCTCGCCGCGGACCTCTGTGCCACAGGTAGCCGCGGCTGAGCTCCGGTCAGCGGTGAGCCAGCCGGGAGATGACCGGCTGACACCGGTCATCTCCCGCTGGCTCACGCACGCTGCGGCCACCGTCGGCCGGACCCACGTATCCTGGCGACTGCAGCCGGGCTGCACATTGGCGCAAAGTTTGAACTTTTAATTCGCCCGCCTATTTGCATAGTCTGCGCTCATTGGTGGCAGCCGGCGGGCACCAATGAGCGGCCCCTGTCTGGCGCGCGATTTCTGTGACCGACAGACGCCTTAGACAATTATATAGTAGATACTATGTTTTAACCCCTTCCCTCCCCCTGGTTATCACGCTTTGAGTCTGTAGAGACGTCAGAGTGTCATGAATGTCTTTTTAGTTTTAGTTCAGGCCTGGTATGTATGGCTGCATCCATTCTGCTGGCTTGAAACTAATTTTGGGAGGTTGACCCATCAATATGAGAATGGTGGGGCCCGGCACCTAGTGCTCCTAGCGGTTTGCACAGTATATGGAGTCAGAACTCAACAGCGCCGAACGCTGTTTAGTGGCTGCTTTTGGAAACTGCAGCTCAGTAAAAATCAAAAAGAACGCTTCTGCACCACCGGTCATGATGATCACACAGTGTTGCTCAATATTTCGTTCAGTTGTAAAAAATCGCCTCCAGCTGTTTTACACAATGATCCCGTGCATAGCGCTCAGCCTTTAGATAATAGTCCACAGAACAACACAAAAAAAGAGATAAAAGAGCGGCACTCACCGGGTCGTATCAACCATTTCTTCTTAATAAAACACACGGACAAACAGGTGGCAGGACAAGGACCTTGTGCTGGACGGCGGCTGTTTCATGCTATTGCAGTGCTTCTATGGGTCAACATTTATTGATGGTTCTGTAACACTTTGTGTATCATCTGGTCACCTTGGAAGCTACAAACAGTTAATCGGAGTGGTTGCAGAGTGCTGGACCTCAACAGATCTCCTATTGATGACTAATCCCAAGGATTGACTAACAGTATCTAAGTAGCGGACAATCCCTTTAACCCCTTAATGACCGCGGTTAATAGAGCCGCAGCATGGGAAACCCGAGATGACGCAGCATATGCGTCCAAGGCCGGGAACGAACTTGTTTCATGACGCATATGCTGCGTCACGGGTCTGGAAGGGGTTAAGGAAGTGTGACTTCAGGGTCAATAGTAAAATCTGTCCAGATCCTACTAAATCTAACCACCAAGGGCCATTTACCCTACTGGTGTTCATTTAAGGGGCAGATGGTCCCTTGAGCCTAGGTGGGTCTACTTCCCCATCAGCCCTATAGTAATGCCCCAAATGTTAGTAGCTGAGACATTAACCTAACTTGCTTTCTTCTGCTATTTCTCTGCATTTTCACTTATGATCAGTCACTGCATTCAGCAGATCCTAGAGGCAGTACTGCATTGTCACCAGATGGGGGTGGTGCATAGAGATTTAAAGGTAAGATGATGGCCTTATTATTCCTTAATTGTTATCTGTATTTTAGTAAATTATATGTTGCAAGTACAATGGTCCCTCAGGTCTCGATATTCACAAAATGCAAGTTTGATGGAAGAACATGACGACGGCTCAGATCCCGAACCTCAACTGCATTGAAGACCTTTGGGATGATCTAGAATGGAGATTGTGAGCCTGGCCTTCTCCCCCAAGTTCAGTGCTTGACCTCCCCAATGCTCTTCTTGATGAATGGGCAAAGACAGACTGCCTCCAATCTTATTGAAATCCTTCCAGAAGAGCAGTAGTTGTGATAGCTACAACCACCTCCTACGATGTAGATGGATTGCCATCAAAGCTCCTGCAAGTGTAATGCGGAGGTGTCATAATACTTTAGTCCACATAGTGTATATACATAGTTGTAAATATTTAATTTTCTGAAATGTATCCAGAAAATTGTCTGTATAGGAATCTTAAAGTGGTTTTCCAGGTTTGGCATAAAACTGTCACGTGTAGACGTTCTGCAGTAGTTTAAATGTAACAGTAATGCCCATGGTATTAGTCGACTGTGGCTGCTGCTGTGTGTGTCAGGTGACATTGTTCACCACTCACCCAACCTTTAAATAATCCCTTTACCCACAGCTGGTGTCGCTGAAAGAGTTCATTCACTCTTTGACCTGTGAGCTGTTATGCAGTGTGCAGTGTCTGCTGGAGTTTTCTTCGATCTGTCTTTTCCTTGGTGTTGCTGTTCCTATCCCAATCCCTGGGTGAAGTTGCTGTGAACTATACTGTGTCTGAGTAGAGTTGAGGGCTTATAGCCTAGGGTAGGTAAGGAGCAGGGCAAGGATGGTGGCTCAGACATCCTCATCATTTCAGGTATTTCTGAGAACAGGGACAGCTAGGGATCCCCAGTCTAAAGGAGCAGACTAATTCCTTTAGGCCATCACTGCCATCCTACTTCCATACCCGTTCGTCTGTTATAGCCACCCGTGACAGAAAGTCTGCAATCACTTGATGTGACTTAAGATTCATGAATCCTCACATTGCATACTGTTAGGGGGTTCTAGTGCCTGTGCCGTGAGTGGGCGGTCCTGTGACCATGCAGTATGTACACTCTCGGCCACATGCCGACTAGTCGTACATGGCTTTGCTCAATACAAGCAATAACTAGCAGCACGTCTATAAATCTGGTCAAGAGTATACATATAGCTTTACATAAAAATGCGGCTGCCTTACTGTAAGAATTAATATTACCCCCAACCGAAAAATAGAAAGGGCTTTTAAGTCCATTTGCTAGAATTTGTTAAAACAAAGAAGACTCATTTGACTTTTGGGAATGTTTCCCTTTTGTAAATATAGGCACTTATAGAATTCTATGTCAATGATACTGGCCAAAAGTAAAGAGAGAAATAAAGTGAGGTTGTCCCCCATCTCCTTTCACTGACTGGCTGACTATATGGTTTGTACATCCCCATAAAGTAAACGAGCTACAGTAGGAATCCTAGAGCTCTCAGGGATCAGTCTTGTATTGGGAAAGGTTCTAGTCAGTGGTGTAACGTCAGGCCTAGGGGCCCCGATGCAAAAGCTCCAACCGGGCTCCCAATTATTGCAAATAGCATTAGTCTTTTTCTATAGGCAAAGGGACTTTTGGGGCCCCCTAAGCTGCAGGACCGGGGTGCGATCGCAACCCCTGCACCTATTGTAGTTACGCCCCTGGTTCTAGGTGCAAAAATAAGTTTTGGAGACCCCCAACATTGTCCATGAGCAATCACCATCACTGCCTACTCTACCGGTGCATGATCCAAATAGAGGCCATAGAGACTGAACTACCGGACTGGGGCAATATGTGCTGTTATGTGTGAGCCAACATGCAGATGTTAGAACATAGCATAAAGCACCCAAGGCATGTACACATTGTAATAATACCTTCATTACTTATTAACACAAGTCTGAAGCGCTGGGTGAGAAGCGGAACAAGAAAATAACACCTTCAAAAGATCCGCTCAAGTATTGTGCCGACAATGAAGGCGTATGGGATGATTACTGCACTGCTTCACTGCAAGGCGTTCATTGTCTACGAGTGCTGACCCCAACATTATCCATAGCGAAACACAGAACAATACACGATACGTAAAATACAAGTGATACCTGCATCTATTGATGTAATGCATGGCAACTTTTAAGGGGTAGCACTAGATTATAAAACCATGACTTCTTTCTTCAAGACAAGTGCCATGGGTTGTATCTGGTATTGTTGCACCCACTGATGTGTATTACCACACACAACCTGTGGACAAGTGTTCCTGGAAGAAGAAGTCATGTTATTTTTTAAGTCAGTACAAGACCAAGTAAGACAATCCTCATTATGATTATTCAGGGTGCTGAATTATGCTACCTACCCAATCCCATACCCACTGGTGGCCACAGACAGAAGAAGGTCCCAGTGCAAGAACAATATATAGATACTTTGGACTTCCAAGACCTCTTCAAAATGCACAATTTCACCTTCTTTGGAGGTAGAAATGGGCTCACTTATCTCTTGGGCCCCTGTGTAGCCACGTAGCTTGCACCAATGATATGTCCACCCCTGCCCACACCAGTGCTGCTTCATCTGATCAACCATTTCCTTTCCTTTTCTGAAGAGGTTGGGGCCAATATGAGCCATAGCTCTTATCACCAAGGTCCCAATATTAGCTGCCAGGATGTCTTCATTATACTGTATTTATTGACATAATACTTACTTATAGTTGGGAGTACATACTAGGGTAATCAGGTTAGAATAACCTATTACAAATATCCAAATAGGTAATTATGAGTTAAAAAGGACCTGTCACCCCCCTGCTGCATGGCAATCTAAATGCAGCATGTCTGCTGCATTCGGGGAAGGGGTCCCCCATGTGTCAGTGTGCTGTGTACCCCGAGATATAGGCTTAGGAAAACTCACTGTTAGAAGCCATGGAGGCAGTTCCTGTGGTTGGAGTTAGCTCTATTCATGGGGACCATTCCCTCCCTCTCTGCCTCTCTGTGCTGCTTCTGCTGTGCTGGCTTTGCCCTCCTCCTCTCTGTCACTCATCCTGCCATGCAAATCATTTGTCCTGATGTCGGCTCCAGATTCCTGCCCTGCTGTCTGAACAAAGCATAAACAGCACAGCAGGAGGCGGCACAGAGAGGCAGAGGGGGAGGGAATGGCCCCTGTGAATAACTCCAGCCACAGGGACTGCTCTCATGGCTTCTAACAGTGAGTTTTCTTAAGCCTATACCTCAGGGTACACAGCACACAAACACTTGGGGGACGCCTTCCCTGAATGCAGCAGACATGCTGCATTCAGTGCTGCATTTACATTGCCATGCAGCAGGGGGGGTGACAGGTCCTCTTCAATATCTGGATATAAGCTTTTTTTGGGTCTCTCCTTTGTCAATCATAGTTGAAACCAGCTACTAATAAAGTCCTCATTTGAAGGACCTGGTATATCTAAATGCTTTTAATCAGTACTATGTAATTCCTCATTGTCCCTTTGGAGGCACTACAGGAAAACCGAATTCTTAGTCTTATTTAATTCACGGATTGCAGCCGATCAGTGATGGATCAGGTCAGAGGTGTAACTCCTTGGTGCTCAGGAACTTGGGATCCGTCTATGAGATACAAGTCAATTTAATTTATGCCTCTCACCAAACAATCTTCTGACCGGTCCAATCCAAGTGGATGAGGAATGCAGCCACTCGTCGGCTGAGTAAGTAAAGAAATCCAATAGTAGAAAATAACAACAGAAGCCTCGAATTAACAGTTTCTTGCTTTATTCAGGAAATATTAAAAAATCCCAATGAGAGTGAATGACAAGTAGACACGTTTCGGCGTGAGCCTTAGCTTACGCTGAAACGCATGAAATTGTTACTCACTCTCCTGATGTGATTCTTTAAAATTTCCTGAATAAAGTAAGATTGTTCCTTAGTAAGTGGTGTGAACACCACGAAAAGCGTAGAGAATAGTCTATCGAAAGTACACCACAGAAAAAGCTGAGCGCTATGCAGAGCTGAGTCCAGCGGGGTGCCCTTTTACTCCATTCATCATGGGACTCTGCAGAGCACAGTTCCCTTTTTCTTAGAATCAATAGAGATCCCAGCAATCAGTAAGATTCTCTTCCATTGTTGCCCAACTACAGACCTCAAAAGCCACCAACAGATAATGTTTTCCAGATTTCCTTAGCGTCGACTAGAAGATGATTCCATTACCTCTACAATATTAATGAAATCCTAAAAACATTGTCTATTGGTGGCTCTTGTGGACTTGAACTGGAGAATACTGCTCTATCCATACTAATTTACAATCTTGGCAATAGACTTGATAGGAGGAAGAGAATTCTTTGAATGCTACCTTAGATCATGCGATTATTCACAGCTCCTTGTAACAAAAAGGAATTGTATATTTTCAGGCATACAGAATTTCCTGGATAGGCTTTCGTATAATAGATCATATAGCAGAACAGAGAGGGTTAATATCCACGCTGCATTGGGATGAAACAAGAGTCCTGGAGTTCCGATATGTGATTTTATTCTGCATGTTTCGGAGTATCAACTCCTTCTTCCGGATGATGAAAAATGTGACTATCCTGATAAAGGAGTTGGCACTCCAAAATAGGTAGAATAAAATCACATATCGGAGCTCCAGGGCTACTAATCCTCTCCATTCTGCTACCTGAAGTGTCTACGATACCGGAGCTTTAGAAGCTGTGTTTTAAAGGCTTTTATAGTGGTTGTGACTCATACAACCCAACCAGGTGAGCAAAACCCTCTCATTGGTCTCATTCTTGGTTGGAGTTAATACTCTATTGCACTTGTCCTTTCTTTATTTAGCATCTTATAATAGACGACATTTGCTTTCAAGGTCCGGTTATGTTTTATATAGCCCTTCCCACCCAAAGAGATTGTAATTACCCCCCTAAGGTACCGTCACACGCTTCAACGTTGGGTGGGCGCGGTCGTTGCCGACATCGTTGATGAAATATCACACGTCTAGATATTGTGGACAACTCAGCAACGATGTTGTGAGCCGGGATCGTTCGCCAACCCCACGAATGATCTCTGCTCACTGCTGTGAATGGGCGAAGTCGGCCGTGACATCACTATTGCGGTGTCACGCCGAACGATGCCGCAGGTTGCTTAAGTTGAAGTTGGCAGGTTTTCCTGCATGCAGCCAAACCTGTCAACTCCGACTTGAACAACTATCGTTGTTGCATCGTGCGTTTACACGCAACTACACAACAACGATGTCGTTTCAGCATCATTCCTGACGTCACTCTTGAACGATGTCGGTAACGATGTTGAAACGTGTAACGGGGCCTTTAGTTTAATTTAACAGGAATTGGATGAAAACCCAGAGTGTTAAACACAATACAATCTACATTCCCAAAGTACCATTGTTGGAACGCAATCCAAGACCACAGCGCAATGAGACAGCTCGGCTACGCGCAGCGCCTAAGGGCACATCAGTCTCTTCTAATACTTCTGTTCCACTCAAAGAGTTCATGACGGCTACTAAAAAACATTATTCTGTTGAAATATGGAAATCTTCTCTGGCCTGTTTTATTTGTGTTGTGTCCTTTAAGTCAGTGACATTTCTGTATGCGATAAAATCAGAGTTCCCTTAGGTAAACTTAATTTTCTATTTAAGGAGTCAGTTATCTTGCATTGTGTAGTCATCGTCCAGCCTCGGGCACTCTCTCCGGATCTCAGGCTCTTTTAGATTTCTATATTAATGCATTATCACAGTGACCCTTGGCTTTTAAGCAGATTGAAGCATCGCACAGTCTCTCAAGACGTCTGATGGTTCCTCTTGCTCTTGTGTTTAGTGGCTTCAAAGCTCCTAAACTGGCAGATGTGAGTCTGGAGACGGAGGTGGCGGGTCAGAATTGAACAATTTACAGGGTTTTATTTATTGATAGATCATAAAAATAAGTCAATGATTTCCATCTATACTTCATTTTTGTAAAAAAATATGATATAGCAAAAGAGATAAAAAAAAATGTTTGGTACCATATAGCTGGTTAAAAGATTGAATGCTCTCAGTGGGGGAAACAAATTGTAATGGTTAACAAAAAAAAATAAAAATAACAGAATTGCAAAGCAAGCTTTCAAAACTTCTTACATCTCTTCATCAGCATTGTATAGCAAAATAGTTATCATAACTATAAGATTATTATCTTGTATCTTTCACTGAGAGCAAGCAAAATATCTAAAGAAACGCTGATATATACACTTAAGGCGCACCCGTTCTAACACCTTGCCGACATCGCCCCTACGTCGCCTAATGTAAAGGGGCGATATCGGCGCCTCCGAGAGGTCGCCTGATTTCACATCAGTGATGTGAAACCAGGTGGCTGATCTGGGGCGATGTGCACACATCGGCCCATGTAACCGGCCACCGGCGACCTGACAGGTGATGGGAGCCATAGGCTCCCATTGTCCTGCATCGCCGCTGGGGTTTTGAGACACCCTGGCGGCGATGCTGCCTGTCGGCTCGCCAGGGTGCCGCCAGAAGTGTCGTCGACGCTGGCGGGGCGCTAAAAACGTGCGCGTACCCGCCAGTCGCCGCTGACATCTCCAGCGGCGTCGGCAGGTGTAACGGCACCCTTACGTCTCTTCATCAGGCATGGTATAACAAAGTATCTGAAGAAACACAAATATATAATCAAGTGTATATACCATGCCTGATGAAGAGATGTAAGTGTAAAATTATTACTGTTTCTTTAGATACTTTGATATACCATGCCTGATGAAGAGACAGAAGTGCTTGTTTTGTAGCATCTATTATTTTATTTTGCCTAGCAATTAAAGTGTATCACAAATACACGATTATTATTTCATTTCTCCCACTGAGAGCAATCAATTTCAGAACAAAAGAGAAGTGGACTGGTCTGACTTGTCCTCAAACATTGACCCTGTTGGAATCACCGGTTGTCTAACAGCTGAAATGTCTCACATATGGTTGTCAGGCTGTCTAATAAAGAGGGAATGTAAAAGGGTGTGCTAATGGTACATGCATAGAGTCTGCTCCTGCAACTTCTGTGTCTGCCACAAGCGCCACTGTGTTAATTCTGAAGGTGGGGCTTGTGATGAAGTAGTCTGACTTGTGGATGTGTTGTATGGCTGCCCAGCTGCAGTCATTTACTAGGACTTCAGCCAATTAGGAATACTGCAGTCTACTTGAATCTTCTGTGTGCTCCTGCTGGTTGTCAGATATATTACCTGGTTCACTTGGTATTCCTTCTTTGTATTATTGATTTTCCGGATTGACTGCTGCCTGATTTTTTACTATTCTCCAGCCTAATGAGTTTGTACTTTTCTGACCTCTAAGCTTTGGCTCTGCTTGGTGACTTTTCTATTTACTGGACTGCAACCCATCAATAAGAAGCAATCCCCTGGACCTTGCAGTAAAACTAGATCCTTGTATGGGGGTAAAAGGGTGTCGGAGTGTCGGGGTATCTCAAGGTTCTACTTGGCAGTGTGTTTTGCATTTAGTCTGTCCTGGATATCCCTTTTTACCTGTAAGGGTGCCTTTACACGCCTCTACTGGCGGGTGGATACAACCAGCTACTTGCGACAAATGTAGCTTGCATCGGCAATGTACCCCGTAGTAGCGGCGTGTGAAGACGGTAGTAGGCACCCGGCAGTAGCGGCACCTGTTTCAGAGCACTGCCCTGAAACAGGTGGCTACCCAGGCGATTGTAGCGACCTGTATCGGCGTGTAAAGAAGGAACAGAAGGGATGTCTGGACACCAGGCTATGTACCTGGTCTGTAGCTGGGGCGTGACACAGGCTCCGGGTTACCGCGCCCCATCAGCGATCATTGGAGGAAGCTCCTGCGTTGTGATTGGCAGTTGCTGCATAGGGAGGCATATTTAAGGAGCTGACCAGTCACACTACACAATTGCTTGAGCGTCATGTATTAAACAGCCTCCTGCGATGCCGGGCCAATCATGATGTTCTTGCTTTGTCCTATCAGCGTACGGACGTCTCGTAATCCACAATTGTGGCACGCCTATGTGCTGTCCCTGCTGCACCAGGTCCTCCCATATTAGCTGGTTGTAGCGGTGTGTAAATGAGGTAAGGTGAGCTACAGATGGCTACTTGTGGCACCCAGCGGTGTATCCAGAGATAGATGTAACCTACTGTAGCGCACCTCGTGGCGGTGTGTAAAGGTGGTGCGATTACCGTTTGTGCGTGCTCGTGCACGTGAAGTAGCTGGTTGTATCCACCCGCCAGTAGCGGCGTGTAAAGGTACCCTAACTCAGACGGACATTATAGCTAATGCAAGTTTTCATTGAACTCAATAATTAGCACATTTTGGGGTCATTCCCAGACAATAGAGGACAAGGCATAACATTTCCAAGAATTTTGCATTTACTTGTTGTATAGTTCAGATATAGATATGGAGCTACAAAAATAACCATCATTTTATTTTATTTTTTTAAGGGCTAGCCTCACAGCTAGCCCATGAGTATGGTAGTGTCTCACATTGCATTTTATAGGAAATTCACTAACCAAACATTTTGTTTGGACTTTTACTTTGATAAAGAATGATTTCATCACAGTTTTAGTGTCCCCGGTAGCGCACAGCTATTTAGACATCTTGAAGATGTCGAGCCCCAAGCCCTGGGGTACTCGGGTATCAGGCTCGGTGGGTGCTTTCACAGGGATGTCATGGGTGGCAGCGCCTGAGCCCGTGGCCTGGGTGACACTTCAATAAGGGGTTATGTACAGGGGATTAGCGTTTGTCATGTGACGCCACCTGTAGTACCTGGTGATGGGTCACCAGCGCCGTCACAGTCCTCCAGAGGTCGATGGGAATGCGGCTGAGATGGCAAAGCTCCCTACAGGTAGAGCTGGTCCTCCGGGGCAGCATAGTGAAAGGGGCAGCTTGGAGTGGAATTTTAAGTCGGGGTAGGGAGTGATGGAGCAGTCTATAAGGGACACCGGGAGCGGAGAGGTATAACGCACACACACTGTATAAGTCTCTTATACCTTTTTACTGGTGGTATTAGCAGGTAAAGACGTCCAGGGCACTGTCGGGTGACCAGGTGCACAGTGAGCTTCCACAGCAAGTGGGTATAAGGCCTCCT
The DNA here is from genome assembly GCA_033576535.1 of Allobates femoralis. Classification (NCBI taxonomy): domain Eukaryota; kingdom Metazoa; phylum Chordata; class Amphibia; order Anura; family Aromobatidae; genus Allobates; species Allobates femoralis. Next base: position 601,099,470 of record JARQOC010000004.1, read on the forward strand.
CAATTGCTCTACAGTTTCTGAAGCCCAGTCTGCTTGCAGCCAGACTGGCCTTCTTCCCTCTCGGGTCCTCTCTCTCTTCCTACGCGGTCCACGGGTTACCACCTCTGATCACTGCTGTATTACACTGCGGTGTCTGGCTCCCTCTCTTTGGGTACGCAGGGGGACCAGGTGACTGAAGTCTCCACGGTATCACAGGGTTTTCTGTAGTCTTGAAGTAATCCTACATGTGCGGACCCCCGAAGTCTGGTACGTCTTTGGGTGAACCACCACCGGTTCCTCACTCCCTTGGCTCTGCTCCTTGCCTTCTGTCCCCACTCCTAGGCTTGCTGGACAGCAGAAGGGCCACTCTGGGTCACTGGTTCAGGCCTAACCGCGGCACCAACCACCAGGACGTCTTCGCAGCTCTCCTAGCGTCTGCACACTCTAACTAACTCCTCCCCCAGCAGCAATATTTATAGGGGAACTCACCTAAAGTCGGTGAGTAGAGCTCCCCTACTGTGCCGGGGTGGAAGGTGTTGCATGTAGTTGGTACCTGCTGTGGAAACCCAGCTGTGCATTAGGGAAGTCTGTGGCTACCTGCGTGAGCAGGGCACCACAAAGACTTTTTACTATTTATTTCAACAAAAGTATCCATAGAAATATGGTGGGCCGTCTTCAACATTTTCTCGCAGGTCCAGTTGCTTTGATGTACTGATACTGTATGTAATGTACATTATTGTTAAAAAGGACCTGTCACCCCTGGTGCTATGCTAACTGAATGCAGCTTGTCTGCTGCATTCAAGGAAGGGGTCCACCCTGTCTATAGCCCCCCTGTTAGCTGTTAAAAAGACTTTATAAAGTGTACAGATAAGGAGTCCAGAGGGACTTACTCAGTAATGAGTCATCACTGTTACTGGTGTCCGCCCCACCTCCAGCCCTCTCTGTGCCACCCCCAGCCCTCTCTGTACCACCTCCAGCCCTCTCTGCGCCACCCCCAGCCCCCTCTGTACCACCTCCAGCCCTCCCTTGTTCAGCCTCCTGTATGTGACATTGCTGTTGCTGGTGTCCTCCCTGCCTCCAGCCCTCTCTGTGCCACCTCCAGCCCTCTCTGTGCCACCTCCAGCTCTCTCTGTGCCACCTCCAGCCCTCTCTGTGCCACCTCCAGTCCTCTCTTGTTCAGCCTCCTGTATGAGTCATCGCTGAGGGCTGGAGGTGGCACAGAGAGGGCTGGAGGCAGGGAGGACACCAGCAAGAGCGATGACATATACAGGAGGCTGAACAAGAGAGGGCTGGAGGTGGCACAGAGAGGGCTGGAGGTGGCACAGAGAGGGCTGGAGGTGGCACAGAGATGGCTGGAGGCAGGGAGGACACCACCAACAGCGATGACACATACAGGAAGCTGAACAAGAGAGGGCTGGTGGTGGCACAGAGAGGGCTGGAGGCGGGGAGGACACCAGCAACAGCGATAACTCATTACTAAGTCCCTCCGGACTCCTTATCTGTACACTTTATAAAGTCTTTTTAACCACTTAAAGGTGGGCTAGAAACATGGGGGATCACTTTGCTGAATGCAACATACACGCTGCATTCGGTGCTGCATTCAGTTTGCATAGCACCAGGGGGGTGACAGGTCCTCATTAAGTTACAGTGAAATCTTGATCAATGCTGCTGTAATATCACATACAGATTGCATTATATCACTCACATCATCACTTAAGATTATAGTCTAGGTGCTCCTTTTCATATTGAAAGTAAAGTACATCTCTCTCTCTTTCTCTTTTCACTTCCATAGCCAGAAAACCTGTTACTGGCTTCCAAGCTAAAAGGCGCGGCTGTAAAACTGGCCGATTTTGGGCTAGCGATAGAGGTGGAAGGTGAACAGCAGGCATGGTTTGGTAAGTACTTTAAATGAACTATCCAAATTAAACTCATTGGCATCGCCAACAATGCTGTTAAGAATAATAAACAACTCATACAAGGTTTGTGTCATTACTAGCTTTCAGATATTTTCTCTTGCAAGAGTATACCTTCCTGTAATACATGTTGGATGTGAGCTCTGTGTAATATTAGCTCTTATATCTATATCTATTCTGCTCCTATTTGCTCTTTATGTGCTCTTTATGTCATCAAGACCGAGCAGAACCATAGTCGGATTTGTAACATTTTTGCAGATCACTCAGCTAGATAATGCAAAAAAGAACTATATGCGTTTGTTATTCGTCTCTCTACAGTACATTAAAAAGTTAACCTAGTTCCCCAACTAGTGAGCCCACATAGCATGTTATACCGCCCCTGTGGGTGTAATGACATGCTTTACAAAAGCCGGTATCTTTGCCAGAGCCTCCGTTAGCATTGAGCGTCTCTGGGTGTATGTGTCCTGGCTTCACCGCGCATGTTCAAAAGTCATCCACACTTCCGGTCATGCGCGCTACACTTTTCTGAAGCCGGGACACGTATACCTGGCTTCAAAATAGTGTGCATGACTACAAGTGCGGACGACTTACGATCATGCGCGGTGAGCCTCTCTGAAGATGGAACACCCAACGTCAAAGAACCTCAATGTTGAGGGGAACAAAGTGGCGTGCATGACCCTACAAGCACGTCCTACCTACTGTGTCCCTCTATGTCCTTATAGATTGTAAGCTTTAGAACAAGACTCTAATCCATCCTATGACTGGTGAACTATGTAATACTTTGTATTGTCGTTATTATCTGTACATTGCCCCTGCTTAATTGTAAAGTGCTGCGGAATAGGTTGACGCTGTATAAATAAAAATGTATTATTATTATAAATTATATATTTAAATAAGGTTTTCTTTTGGCAAATATAAAAAAAATACTTTTCTATGACCCTTTATATATACTTGATCTGTGATTTATTATTTTAATGGAATCTGTCACTGGTTTTTATCCAGCATAATGCATAAACAGAGACCCTGATTCCAGCATTGTGTCAAATGCTGGGCTGATTGCTGTAACTTTGATAAAAGCACAGTTTTATCAGCAGGTGATTATCATTTGTGGTCTAATAAACATGTTGCCAGGTAGTCCCCATATTCATGGGTAGTAATGAGTAAGCACTACCATGTTCCAGTTCTCCTCGGTACACATTTCGAGTAGTTGGATGCCCGGATGGGCTCGACTCAAGTGATTGAGTATAATGGAAGTCAATGGGGAACTTGAGCATTTTCCCGAAAACTGGAGGTGCACCTATCTGAGCATCCAATTGCTCATAACAAGTACAGAGCACCTGAGCATGGTGGTGCTTGCTCATCACTATTCATGGGCTTTGTATAGCCTGATCTCCACCTTTGATTGCCATCTTTCTGCCTATGCACAGTGCACACAAAAAGCTGAAAATAAGTGGTGTGTTTGGGTGTTATACAGGGCTGTTTAGCATTCAGAGAACTGGTAGATAAAGCAATAATTGTATGAGAATTGCAGTAAGCAGGGGCGTAACTTGAAGTTCATTGGACCCGATACGAAGGCGCCAACAGGGCCACCAATCATTGCAAATCTATAATAGCAATAGTCTTATGGGCCTCCCCTATGATCCAGGTCTCGGGTGCGATTGCAACCCCTGTACCTTTTTGTAGTTACCCCCCTGCCAGTAAGTAATCCATCACTACAATCAGGATCTCTGCCCCTACATCATGCTGCTCTCTGAATTGGGATGTAAAAACCTGGAGACAGATTCCCTTTGAAGGATCATAAAAAAATAACCAATAAACCTAATTAGGGAGTGTCCTCCCGACTTGAGATGAGCGGTGTTCGACTCGAATTGTTCGCCAATCTCAAATTCGAGCTGTTTTTGGCGATGTTCGAGTCGTTCGTCGAATTAGAACAATTTGCTCTAAATTTGGCAGTTCGAGGTCATGTTCGATTTCAGTTCGATTTCAGTTCCGCAAGGTATATACATACTTTGTGGAACTGAAATGAAGTAAAATCAAGGGTTAAAAATAATAAAAATCGATACTCACCTCTCTAATCCATCCAGCGACACTTCCAGCACTGCCTACCTGTCGGAGATGTGATCCCGGCAGCGTTTCCCGGTGAAATGACGAGTTCTCGCGATAACTCGTCATGTGACCGGAAACCGCTGCCGAGATTATGATGTCACCGCAGGTCCGACAGGTCCTCACTAGTAATGAATAGTAGTGAGGACCTGCGGTCACATGACGAGTTCTCGCGATAACCCGTCATGTGACCGGAAATCACTGCGGGATTATGATGTCACCGCAGGTCCTACAGATCCTCACTACTATTCACTACCAGTGAGGACCTGTAGGACCTGCGGTGACGTCATAATCTCGGCAGCGGTTTCCGGTCACATGACGAGTTATCGCGAGAACTCGTCATGTGACCGCAGGTCCTCACTACTATTCATTACTAGTGAGGACCTGTAGGACCTGCGGTGACATCATAATCTCGGCAGCGGTTTCCGGTCACATGACGAGTTATCGCGAGAACTCGTCATTTCACCGGGAACGTTGCCGGGATCACATCTCCGACATGTAGACAGTGCTGGAAGCGTCGCTGGATGGATTAGAGAGGTGAGTATCGATTTTTATTATTTTTAACCCTTGATTTTACTTTATTTCAGTTCTGCAATGTATGTATATACCTTGCGGAACTGAAATTGACCACCACACTAGTGTTTTAGTGTGTTCGAGGGTGTTCGACGAACATCCGACGAACATTCGACGAACACACACGTCCATTCGACGAATCGAATCGAACTAGAACACTAGGGTGGTGGCTCAACTCTACTCCAACGCTGCTACCCGCATGGCCGTAACTCTACCACTCGTAGGGCACAATTGGCCACGCGGCCAACAAAAGTGTGTGGACAGAGGGTAAACTGCACTTTGGATCCGAGTTCTCTGAAATCCTTTATGATCTCTTGTCATTTTGGCGTTTTACATTTAGCTCTCTGACAGGTCATGAAATCTAATTTTCCGAGACATAGTCAACCTCAGGGTCATGGATTTTTAGCAATTAATGGAGCGTTATAAAATCATTTGCATCATTACAATTTGTTGTGTCATTTATGGGATAAATTGAAATGATGGATACGACCGTGGCCAGAATCAGAAACCTAGAAACATGGCCGAACCTTCTCAGATCTCTGATGAGTGATCACATCTGATGATAGCATGGAAGGGAGAGGGAAATTACATTGAGCAATCTAATTACAAATTGGCATATTTATGAATCTTTAAAAAATAATTCTACATTTCTTGATAAAATGGGAAAAATAATTCACACCGACATCTGGACTGTGAATGTTTGATATCATTGACGGTAGTGTCTCATTTTGGATGGTTGAAAGGGTTGGCCAAGATTTGATAAAATGCCTTCTTTCTTACATAATGAATGACAAACTTGTCCACTGGTTGTGTGATAACTATGTTGAGTCACCAGCAGCAGTCAAGGACGAGGCAGGGCCGAGGTCGCAACGCAACCCGCCACGGCTGATCCTGCCCCAGCCAGCTGCTCCGCGCAATAGTTCAGTTCTTTGGTGCCCTCGTTGAGGGACAAATGTTTTCTTGACTAGTACAGTTGAACATGAGAATTGGGTGTGGGCTACTTACACCGACATGTTTGGCTGCAGGCTGCTCCCCTCATCTCGGTACCTTCTGACTTGTGTCCATCGGAACACATCCGCAGGACCACCAGAGAATCTCTAGACAGGGTTCCTTCACCATTCCCGTTCACAATAGAGGTCTGTCTGTCTTCGAATCACTACTTAAGGCACATCAAACCGACACTGGAGGAAACAGTCACTGTCCGGGTATCTGCCAGGAGCAGACGTCAGGGGAACATACTTGGCTGTTATGGTCCATGTTCCAAGCATTGGGCCAAATCTCAGAGTGACCCTAAAGGCCCCGTCACACCTGGTGACGGGGCTGGAGATGTCGGCGGCGACTGGCGGGTGTGCGCACGTTTTTGGCGCCCCGCCAGCGTCACCGCCCCCCATTTACATGGGCGACATCTCCAGCCCCGTGCCGGCGAGCTTACAGGCGGCATTGCCGCCGGGGTGTCTGAAAACCACAGCGGCGATGCAGGACAATGGGAGCCTATGGCTCCCATCGCCTGACAGGTCGCTGGCAACCGGTTACATGGGGCGATGTGTGCACATCGCCTGAGATCGGTCGCCTGGTTTCAGAGCACAGCTCTGAAACCAGGCGACCTCCCGGTGGCGCCGACATCGCCCCTTTACATGAGGCGACGTAGGGGAGATGTCGCCACCGATAGGCCACGCCCCTACGTCGCCTATGTAATTGGCGGCGATGTGACGGGGCCTTAAGAGTAAGAATAATTTAAAAGGAGCTTTGGTTCTTGATACCTTGTCCTGCTGCTCTTCACGCTACAAGCCCTTTCATTGACTAAGCTCCGCCCACAAGGAACACCCACAATCACTACTAATAACCTTATTTAGCTAATGAGGTTCAGGAAGCAGCCTTCACCTTTAACCAATAGAGGGCCACATACATATTATGAAATACACAGTTTCTAAATGCAAATGCGAAATGCAAGGTATCCCTTGGGTGACAGGGTGACAACACTTTTGACCCTCTTACAACTAAGCATAGGCTCTTTCACTTAAAGTGAGTATCAGGGACTATTTTTTTTTTATTATGGGCCTAAGAACTAACAGACAGGTTCTTGCCAACTACCTGCATGTTCTGACCAGCGCTAATCTTTGCCGATGCATTGCTATCTTAGACCATTGTTGCCAGTGATTCAGAGGTTCTGCTGATATCACATCAACAGAGCAGCGGCTCCTTTTCAGCTCTGGTCTGTTGACGGGGCCTTACTGCCGATGTCATCCTGATTTACAGCCAGATCCCTGCTGTCTATCTACAGGCAGCCAGCTGTTAATCAGCATGAAGACGGCAGTCTTCGAAACGTACGTCAGGTGCGCGGTACCTGGCTGGTGAGTTTTTCTCTGTGCCACTGTGCTACACACTGTCCATTTTTACTTATTTATGAGATGAATTTTTTGATGTCTTCTGCTCATTACCTCCTTGATACTGTACATGTTTGTTGTGTTACTTGCTTTGCCTGTCGCTGTGCTTTAACTAAGTCAAACAATTGCTGGTTGATATTGCTGGTATCAGTTCACAATCTATATACTATGCATTGTATATGTTGCAGGACATTCCATACTATAACCTTGACTATTGCGTTATTGTAATTGCATTTTGGACCACCACATATGCTCACGTGAACAGTATTCGCTCCACCTCACCTGCCCAATTTCTTTCCTGTATTGTTGTACTTGTACGTGCCTTTCTCAACTATTTTTTCAACTTTTGACTAAATAAAAATAATTTTTTTATTATTACATTCTGATGCCCTGCACATGTTTTCTATAGTTTTGTTATATTCCTGTGCCATGGGCTTGTATTTTTGCAGTGGCGAACTAGAGCTGGGGGCCTGTGCAGCAGTTGAGACGGGGGGGGGTGCTACCTCCCTCTCTGAGACATGGCTTGGTGCTTGAGGGCCCTAGCCGGTCAGGGCCTGGTGCAGCTGAACCGCTGCACACGGTAGGTCCGCCTGACTTTTTGCTCATTTACAAATGAATAGGTTTATATGAATTCCACCAAGGACGACATCTACAAGGAGTTTGTATGTTCTCCCCATGTTTTGTGTGGGTTCTCTAGTTTCCTCCCACACTCCAAAGACATACTGGTAAGGACATTAGATTGTGAGTCCCATTGGGGACAGTGATGATCATGTATGTAAAAAGCTGTGGCTTATGTTGGTGCTACACAAGTGAGTGAACATTGGAAACACATGAGGAACTGAAGGTACACATTGCAAAAGTGTCTATGTGATAGTTGTCCAAACTTCCGAAGTGTGTAGTCTTGGAAAGTTGTCACGGAAGCAGATCATGTTACAATTTGTTTTTCCCTTCATTTTGAGCCAAAATGTTAGTATGGTCCAAGTAAATCCAGCAAAGGGACTCCAGTAATGCAGTAAAAGGTGGTACTTTATTCCAGATGAAGCTTCACATTGTTACAGCCCTCCAGCAATGACCAACATGTTTCAACCTCTTAGGTCTTAATCATGGTCCATGAACCATTCAACCTTGCTGGATTTACTTGGACATTTCTAATTTGGAGCCCGGACCTTGGGCGTTTCCGTGCAAAGTTCCTCCAGTGTCAGAGCAGGTGTCATTCTATTAACAAGCATGAAGAGATTCAGGCGGCACTCACCGGTTTCTTTGAAGTGTTCTTTATTCCATCATGGGGTTACATGTGCAGGGAGGGAAGGGGGTGCAGAGTCGGACAACAGTCGGCTGTATCACGCTGTATGCGCTTCAACAGGTCCAATGCCTTTGGACCTGTTGAAGCGCATTGTGGGGCAGCGCCGGGATTGCAAGACAGGAAAAACGTTGAGCCCAGTAGTACTTCATACAGTACCCGGATTTATTGCTGAAAACACAGCGGTGGCACAACATGCCGGAATCCGGGTCGCATCCGGGTACAATGGATACAGTTTACAGATAGTAACCCGGTCCCTTCTGGTTATGAGCTCTCCGGCTGAGGTCGCACTGAGCTCCCAGCCCTCCCGGGCTAGGCCGTGTTATTACTGCACACGGCCCCTGGAGCTCTTGGCCTGTCCGAACGATAGATGCTGCTGCTTCAGTTTCAGGCCAAAACTGTCCACAGGGACCCTCAGCCTGTCTCCTAACCAGGCTTTTAACCCCATGTCTCCTTTCAGGGAAACCTGCAAGACCCAGAGCGGGAGGGAGTGGACCGTCCCTCTTTCCTACACCCTATACTGGGTTCAATATGTGACAGTGCGCATTGTGGGGGAGACATAGCGCCCCTCGCATATGATCCCCCACACTGTCTCACAGCATACAGCGTGAAACAGCCGACTGTCATCCGACTCTGCACCCCCCTTCCCTACCTGCACATGTAACCCCATGAAGGAATAAAGAACACTTCAAAGAAACCAGTGAGTGCCGCCTGAATCTCTTCATGCTTGCATCATAGACTTATGGTTAGGCAGAGCAACACCGGAGCACACCTGCTGTAATCCTCATAGAGGAGCTGATTAGCCTTGTTGGACCTTGTGCCCGGTTTTTCATCCTTTTGCACGTCATTCTATTAAGATTGGTGAGCAGCTTTATTCCCATTCCCCTTTTCCTAAATTATATGCTTATAAATGTTAGCTGAGGCTTGTAAAAAGAGTTGTGGCATTGGTGGCATTGTTTTATTGTATGCCAATATTTTTACTATTCATGTGCTTGGCACCGCACCCTAAGCCTGGACCTTCTTACCAGACCTAATATACATATAGTAATAATGAGGCTAACAAGGGGTGATAGAACGGATGCCCCAAAAAACATAGCAGAAGACTATAGAATCCTTATAATTTTGGGATTGTAGTTCAATAAAGAACAGTGTCATCAAAGTAAGATGTCACGCTTCTGGGGAAGGCGCCCTAGAGTGGACCCACTGGGCCGTGGTACCGAACTCCCCTGGGTGAGCTGATCCTAGTTTACCCAACACCTATACAGGGATTGTCAGGGGCAAGCCCAGGGGGTCTAAATACCACAGCAGCTAGAACTAGGGGGGCGGCTCGTAAGGTTAGCCTATACTAAGGAACAGAGAAGTATTCCAGGTAACAGGGTACAAGGCTAGGAGACCAGGAATGGTGATACCGGGAAAGAGCACAGCAAGGGTTCCAGGAACAGAGTACAAGGAAGGCCGACGAACAGTCAGCAAGGCAGAAGCAAAACTGACTTAATAATCAGGCACCTCCCATCAGAGGAGGTGGCCTGATATACCATGGCAAGAGCAGCTATTGGTCAAGGGGAGTGTCAGGTTGGACCGTGCCGGCCCCTAGAGTCACAGGGAAGGAGTGCACCTAGCACGCCGCTGATTGGTCACATGAATACGACCATAGTAATGTGCTCATGTGCGAACCCGGCGGTCAGCTGACAGGAAGGGAACATGGTGACGGCTCCGAGACGCAGCACACCTGGATGCCGGATGCCAGGTCGGCAGAGGAGCAGGAGATGCCGACCCGGAAGAGGTGCCAGGGGCCTGACAGAAGGAAGATATCATGGTGAAATTGTTGATATTTGTTTCCTTCATTGAGGCTCAGAGCTCACATGGCCAAAACTGAAAAATAAGCAGCTGATGGCAGCAGATGTACAATTTTCCAAATAATTATCTGTTTAAGGTGGAAAGTGATTACTTCAACTTCAACGTGCTGGATAATTCAGTACGATCACTGGCAGTGCCTATTGCATTTGTTTACACCTAAGGCCACAAGGACAGACCAAGTCCGATCCTGACATCTCAAAAAGTTATCATTTTAATTTTTATTTCATAAATCAATAGGACACATAAAATCAAGTAACTTTGTATTATATCTAATCAGGGAAATCTGCTTCTTTATTCCTTGGGACTGATCTTTCACGCTCAATTTCTGGATAAAAATCTGTTTTCAGTGAAGACACTTTTTCCCATTACTGAGATAGGAGGTGACAGTTGGTGCTTATAAAGTTCTCGGGAGGGGGAGGAGCTAGAGGTGACACAGACATTCTGCTGCCATAGAACTTTATAAGCACCAACTGTCTCCTATCTCAGTAATGGGAAAGTCTGTAGTCACTGAAGTCAGATTTTACCCCTGAACTGAGAATGTTTCGAATGAATGATAAAGAGAAGAGAGAGTAAAAGTGGACCTTTCTGGTAGTTTCTCACGCTCACGTGTAGTACTGATTTATGAAAAAAAAATATTATAATGATGATTTATTGTTTAAGATCCAGATAGTACAATTATCAGTGTTTCAAATAATATGACCATACATCATATGAGATAAGAAAATATAATGTACAATGCAGATGTTCTGTTGGATGTTGCATGTAAGGTAAAGTGCTAATAAGGCATATGAGGACGTATACATATGAGGTGCTTACTAGACCGGGCCAGATAATGACATTATATTGTGGTCTGTAATACAATAAATTAAATTAATTCAGTCTGTTTTTTATCCTAGGATTTGCTGGAACTCCAGGCTACCTCTCCCCAGAAGTGTTACGGAAAGACCCTTACGGAAAGGCTGTCGATCTATGGGCTTGTGGTAAGGCAGACAAACGCGTAGGCCCCTATGAAAATGTTCTCCCCACCCACCCACCCCATCTTCTGCACAAGTGATCCAATACTAATCCTTCCGTATGTGTATCTGTCTAATGCCCAGTGCCAGCCTTACATTGGATGATGCCCTATGCAGTACTTTCTGCTTTTCCTTCCTCCTACGGCGTATAGTCAAATAGTAAATGTATATAGTGGTTTGAAAAAGTGTTCCTGATTTCTTATTCTTTTGCATGTTTGTCACACTTAAATGTTTCAGATCACCAAATATTAGACAAAGACAACGCAAGTAAATACAAAATGCAGTTTATATTCATTAAGGGAAAAAGAAATCCAAACCTACAGAGCCACGTGTGAAAAAGTGATTGTACACCCTTAAAACATAAATTAGCTGTGGTTTTGTCACATTTTTGGTAAGCCTAGTTCGATTCTTCCAGCCACACCCATCTCAATCAAGAAATCAATAAGTTAGCTGTGGTTTTGTCACATTTTTGGTAAGCCTAGTTCAATTTTTCCAGCCACACCCATCTCAATCAAGAAATCACTTGAATAGGGCCTGCCTGGTAAAGTGAATAGACCAAAAGATACTCAATTAAAACTTCTGCCAGAGACCTAGGCAGCGGCTTATCTCCCCTAAAAATAAAATGATTGACATTCCATCTACCCTATCTTCTTTTCTGCAATATCATCTATTGGGGTGGGTCATCAGATCATTGGCCAATCCCACTAATGTGTATGGAGTCGTAAGGGATTGTCCTTCTCTGACATGTTTTGCACATTTCGCTTTCAGAGGTTCTTTGTTTCCCTGCAAAGTCAACTTTGATGTGGTCTTTGGGCTTGAATCATGAATTTGAAGGGAGCTCAGAAGAAGACAGATAACTCATTAGATACAGAAAAACCCGAGGCTATAGAAGGCAATTAGTGTAAAATTTGTCAGCAAACCCAATTGCAAAGATTATTGTTAGCCTAAATTATCCCCAAAGGTGAATGATCCATGGTGTTCAAGCATATGGAACAAAATGATCCTTAACAGAATAAGTATCATAGGTCAAGTCACCATTTCTCTATCTTACCCCTTGATGCATTCGGCTTTGAGGCTCAGTACTAACGTCTACAAACTAATTGTCTTGTCTTGTTTTCTCTTGTTCCCGCCAGGAGTTATCCTTTATATCTTGCTTGTTGGTTACCCACCTTTCTGGGATGAAGATCAGCACAGGCTGTACCAGCAGATCAAAGCTGGGGCTTATGATGTGAGTGAACCTGGACCTTGTTTAGAGCCTGTCATGGCAGTCAGTTGTGTTATATAGGCTTCACGAGGCCTCCATAGAGTGTACAATTATGGCCAAACTAACACAAATGATGTTTTTCACAAACTTTGCTGCTTCAGTGTTGTAGATCTTTTAATTGGATATTTCTATCATTACTAGAGTGCAATATTAAGTGTTTTTTAAACTTTTAGTTGCAATTTATTAACTTTAAGCAAAAACTGAATATCCACAGTGCATACTCTTATTTTTCAAGACTTCAGTCCTTCACGGCGACAGCTGGATATCAGCTTTGGGCCAAATCCTGACCGATGACCCATTCTTGCACAGAGTTTCTCACAATTTCTTTGTTTCTGTTTGTCTTTCTGTATTTTGAGAATTGACCACAGATTCTCAATGGGATTAAGATTTGGAGAGTTTCCTGGTCATGGAACCACAATGTCAATGTTTTCTTCACTGGGCAACTTTTGGCTTGTGACACGTTCTCCATTAAGCTGTGTGAGACAGTGCGGGGGATCATATGCAAGGGGCGCTATGTCTCCCCCAGAATGCGCACTACCAGATGAAAACATTTTTTTTTCTTCCTGCGCATGTCAATCACCTGCAGCACTGATTTACAGATGGTTAAATCCTGTAGGTTGATTCCCTTTAAGCAGCAGGGACCCAATTCTTGCACATGCTCAAATCTCACTCTCCTGTACTCATCTGCTCGGTGAAAAAAGCCGAGAGGGCTGAGGCTTGGAAAGGCTTTGTCCACGCCTAAGGCACTTCAGCCTCATTTGCATATTTGTTCCACTGGCGATATCTTGGCAATGGGGGCAACGTATAGGCAAGCTAAACATAGGAATACACTGGGCTTTGCCAGAGCTAAAAGTACATGTGAACAATTTGAGGAGTCAAATCCTGCTGACAAATTCCCTTTAAGGCTAGGATCACATTTGGGAGGTTGCATCCGTTTGCAGGATGATTTAAAGCAGGGGTGGACAACTCCAGGCCTCGAGGGCAGGTTTTCTGTATAGCCTTAGCATTTGACAGTTGGTAATTTAATCTCCTGCAAAGGTGATGGTTCCAACTGTCAAATGCTAAGAATATCCAGAAGACCTGGACTGTGTGCGGCCCTCGAGGCCTGGAGCTGCCCACCCCTGCTTTAAAGGATCCTTTTTTTTTCCCTTGCCATTTTCATGGCATGTGTGCATACTTGTTGGCTCAATTAACTGATGTGTTAGGCTGCCTTCAGACTTGTAGATGCATCTGCAGCGTTTTGCAGATGCATCTGCAAACATCTGCATGCAGACCGCGGCCCCTATGTTTATAATGGAGCGCACGGCGGTCTGCAGATGCTTGCAGACCGCCGTGCGCTCTCATTGCCCGCCATTAGTGATCTGTGCGCATGCGGATGCCTGCGTACAGATCACACACTCTCGCCCGCACCAGGGACGCGACATGCTGCGTCCCGGGTGCGGACGCGGGACATCGGAAGGAGCAGATATGGTCCGCATCCGCACCCGAACGCAGCAAACGCTGCCAAACGCAGGCACTATGCGTTCCTATGTTAAACATAGGAACGCAGTGCGCATGCGTTTGAATGCGTATGGGAACGCAGCATAAGCTGCGTTCACATACGCAAATGTGAAGGCAGCCTTAATGCATGGTACATGTATGTACCATGCATTAACGCATCCGTTAACACATGATACATACATGTACCATGCGTTGCCCATAGACTCCCATGTTAAAAAAACGCATGCGTTTGTGCAAAAGCACCAAAAACGCTGCAGACCGCATTTTTTGGTGCACTTGCAAAAACGCATAGCGTCAAACGCATTACACTTTTGCATTGCGTTTTTTGCACTGCAGCCTATGGGTGCAATTTTCTATTTATGCACATGAAACTAGCGCAAGCGTTTCACAAATACATGACGCAAGTCTGACCCTAGCCTAACTCATATAAACCAATCGGAGCTGAGGTTTCATTTTTTTTAACCAGCTATGTTAAAATGAAAGCTGGGCTGTGATTAGTTGCCATGAACAGCAAAGACAAATAAGTAAAGAAGCCCATCTTTGAAGATAGGTTCTCTTTAATCATGAAAGCATTCAGATAAAATAACTTCTTTACTAGAGTCAAGCATAGACTAACACATCCAAACCAAAAAATAGAAACTGCTGTAATGGTACCTTTACACGCCGCGACGGCAGGCTGGATACATCCCGCTACAGGCTACAAATGTAGCTTGTAGCGCCAATGTAGCCCGTCGTAGCGGCGTCTGAAGACGTGACGCTACAGCCGGCAACAGATACATCTGTTTCCTAGCTCTGCTCAAAAACTGATGGCTACATCGCCGATGGTAGCGAGCTGTATCGGCGTGTAAAGAGGCAACGGAAGGGAACTCGGGACAGCCTGCAATGTAGCTAAGGCGTGACCCTGGCTCCGTGTTACCGCGCCCCATGTGCGATCATTGGTGGAAGCTGCTGCATGACGATTGGTAGTCGCTGCATAGGAAGGCATATTTAAAGGAGCTGACCAGTCACACTACACAATCGCTCGAGCGTGCTGTATTACTCAGCCTCCTGCGATGCCTGGCCAATCAGGATGTTATTGCTTCGTCCTATCAGCGTACGGACGTCTCGTAATCCACGATTGGAGCACGCCTATGTGCTGTCCCTGCTGCACCAGGTCCTCCCATAGTAGCTGGTTGTAGCGGTGTGTAAATGAGCTACAGCTGGCTACTTGAGACACCCGGCGATGTAGCTAGCTATAGATGTAGCGTGGCGTAGCGCACCTTGTGGCGGCGTGTAAAGAGGGTGCGTTGACCGTTTGTAACCGTTTGAGCGTGCTCGTGCACGTGAAGTAGCGGGATGTATCCAGCCTGCCGTCGCGGCGTGTAAAGGTACCTTAAATCTATCACTATTAACAGTGCCTTGTGCTTCGCATTTCTGGTACCTCATTAAAGACCGGTGTTTTTTTGGCATAATGTGTTTTCGAATGATGATTACTAGTGCTGAGGGCCTGTAATGGCCTCCATTTTATTAATATTCAATTAGGAGGGCACCAACATTAAAAATTATTCCAGATCACACACACATGTAACATTGTCAGGACAATTTTATTTTATCAATTGGAAACCAGAGATGTCGGAGTTTGCGCCAATGTTCATTGCTTGTACAAGTATACAAGGAGACAGTCACAGTTCACCTCCTATGTAGATGGCGGCAGTAGTGTCACTGACACTGCACAAAAAAGCATAAGTAACCAACTGTCTTTCTATCTTTCTAAAGATTTAAAATTATCATAACATTTCCTCCTGTTATTTATTATTCAGTCTCCTTTTCCTTCAGGGTATCTTGCAACCTTTAGATTTCACAAGTACCGCTATTGTCAGGGTTTATTCTTTTTAGCTTCAAGTTGGGAGCTCATCTGCTTCTTGACACCAAGCTGGGTGTCTTATCTTATTCAACGTCATCATAAAGTGGGGCTCACTTTGATAAGGATAATATTTTGAAATATTAATAAGTTGCCTGCTCCTGACCTAATAGATATGGATCAAGTGCCAGCGTGAAAGTATGACACCAGACACACAGAGTCAGATGTACACTCACCTTGTCCATATAGAAAGAAACAGCGCTCTCCAGCTGGTATTTTCTTCAATGCTTTATTCTGTCAATCCATGTAAATACAAAAATTTATATGGATTGACAGAATAAAGCATTGAAGAAAATACCAGCTGGAGAGCGCTGTTTCTTTCTATATGGACAAGATGAGTGTACGGCTGACTCTGTGTGTCTGGTGTCATACTTTCACGCTGGCACTTGCTCCATATCTATTCTTTCCATATGGACGTGTTGTGATCCAGGTGGGTCTCCCTGGTTGTAGACGTGCGTCTCGATTCTTGGGGTTCTGGATGAGCTCCTTTTTCATGGGGTGCTTTGGATGACGCTGTTGTGAATTATACACACACCTTGGTCAGCTCCAAAGTGTGGCTCCAAGTGACCTTTATTTGAACAGGCATGAACTTATAAAAACTCAGTAAGGGGCTCGGCCAGCCCTACTCAAATGTATTCATTGGTTAGTGGGTTGGATAATGGGCTAGTCCATGGGTGGATCCATGAGGTCTTCAGGGGGTGTGGTCTTGATCGAGTATGTCCAGGTGATGTGTCCATTCTGTGATTGGTCAGTACTTCTATGGAATTCAGCTTCCTCCAGGAACTTCTTATTAGAAACAGGATGTAGTCATAGATCCAGTTACCATCTTACATACCATGGCATGGTGTGATGAAACAGGAAATGACAGCCATGTTCAGGTCTCAACTAAGCATATGCAATGTAAAATGATGCACTCTATAGGTCGTTTCTCTCAACCCCTTATGTCTTAAGGTTAATTAAGTATTTCAAAGCCATCCAATTCTCCCATGCCATTAAGGATGTTGGACCCAACTGTTCTGCTATGGCTTTTATTGCATCTCAACAAATCTTTGTTGATTATAATATGTCCTTAATCCAATCTAAATCCTTATTTATTGTAACCCACTACATGAAAAAAGGACTCAAGCCCTGCTGTAACCTGGTTTCTTGCTTTAAATTCTTTGGGGGACCCCCTTGGAACTCTTATGTCATGTATATAGATAGGGAAGATTTCTCTGTGATAGTGTTTGTCTGTGATTGTCTGGAATAATAAAAAAAATTATTTTTTTTCACATATATGATTAGGATATTTGAAAGGTTTATTTGGGAAGCACCACATTGATCTTTGAGCTGGATACCTGTGATCCCTCATGTATATAGATGCATGAATCAAAAGATCCTGCAGGCTGTTCTCTTTTAGTTTTGTGCCACTCCATCTATGACTTGCTTTTGACCCCCTCAAGGATGCCCATTGAGAACAGGTGCAGGGCATTCGGAGTTGTACCAAGGCGCAGCTTCACTTCCATTTCTATGGTAGGCTGGGCCTTCACTTCCTATCCCCACATAATCACCATATACCCACTCTTGAGACATCCTGATTCTCAAACTTTTTTTTTCTTTTACACAATGTATCCTGACATGTTGTTTTGACCCCCAGTGAGAGCCATTCAGATACTGCAAGCGGCTCTCACTGGGGTGTCGGCTCCCATTGTTCAATTAAGGGAGTCAGCTCTTTCATTAACGAAACATCTGTGCACCCACGATACTCAATGGAGTTCCAAGCGTACCAAGCACCGTGATGCTCGATTGAGTATCGAACAGTGGCGAGCATGCATTATTCTTCATCTATTCTCTTGAAAGGTTTTAAGGCGGCGTCACACGCTTCAATATCGCGAGCGACATCGCCGAAAAGTCAAGATAAAAGAAGGAGGGGAACAAGAGGCGCAATAGTGCCCTACCACTGCGGCACTGAGTATATAAGTGGTGAAAACAGGGATTCACTCACCTGGGGCAGTTGTGTAACCCACAACTGGCTTGAAGGCGTATTCAATGATTATTCCTAGATAGCTGCTGCAGGACTTCCACCATCCACACAAGTGTGGAGAAACATCAGGTAATAGGGAAGAAAATGGTGTGTTACAGTCCGCGCTGCCACGATTATTCACTCCAAAGAAAAGCACATGAAGATGGAACTTCAAAACGAACTCCTTTATTTCCTCCTGCCTCCTACGAGTTTCGGTGCCCTCCTGAGGAAGGTGCTAGGAGGGCACCGAAACACGTAGGAGGCAGGAGGAAATAAAGGAGTTCGTTTTGAAGTTCCATCTTCATGTGCTTTTCTTTGGAGTGAATGATCGTGGCAGCGCGGACTGTGACACACCATTTTCTTCCCTATCACCTGATCGCCGAAAAGTGACGCATCAGCGATGTCGCTCGCAATATCGCAGTTGCGTCGTGCTGTGTGACAGCGCGACACAACTGCAATTTATCGCTGGTCGCAGGTTGACAGGTTTACCAGCATGAAGGTAAACCTGTCATTTGCGACCAGCGATTAGGCTGGATAGCACCGTCTAACACCGCAATAGCGATGTTGGCGTCGATCCAGTCTATACCGCAGCGTTGCTGCGGATCGCTCGCTGGGTTGATCCCAGCCCAACGAGCGATGGCTCCGCATGCATCGCTGCCGCGTCACCGGTAACATCCTGCCGTGTGACAGCTGGCCTGTGATGTCGGAAGCGAGCGCGCACCCACGCATCGCTTCCAACATCGCACGCCAGATTGATGCAACTGACGGACCCTTTAGTTGATAGAGCAGGAAGGGTCTACCATAGATGTTCTCAAAAGGGAGCTCCAGCCAGAGTCATGAGAGGAAAAACAGCGAGTTTTATCCTGTTTCCTATATAGTCTTTCTTAATTTACTTTTAATAGTACCATTGTGTCTCTCTACCTACCCTGTTGACTAAGGATGATATGCACAATCATTCTTTAATCTAATAGATAAATGTCTTGGCTAATAATGATATTACTTGTGTGGACCATTGTTACTGTATTATCTCTCTGGAATACAAAATCTAGGTATTATTTCTGTAAAAAGAATCTTTGTTACCGTCATTGAATCAGGGTGTGTGGATTGAAACACTTCAATCCATTCGCTGAATGCATTTTATTACCAAACAGTATTTCTTTCCTTCGCATCTATTCAGTTCAATAAAAATCCATCTCCAACCAGATGTGTTGAAAGGGAAACTGTGAGTCTGAGAAATTACCCATTGTCTTTAGAGCACACTAAACATATCGAGCAGATTTTTAGTAGTTTTTAAAGGGAACCTGTCATATCCCCTGTGCACCCAGAACCACGAGCAGCTCTGGGTGCATATCTGGAATCGTTTTGGGTAGTTCCAGCATCTAGCAGTATACATAAACAGATCTTTAGAAAAAGTATTTTATAAGATCATTTATGATATGTTAATTAGGGCGTTAGTTCTCCAGGCTAGGCACATATCCGCAAATGCATTTGTACCGCAAATAGAGGCACAAGGTAAGGGAGATAGGGACCCGATAGACATGAGAGCACCTTGACGCAGGTTATCAGGCTTACATGCAATGGCCAATGCATCAACTAAGATTCTCATTTTTTTCAATGTGTATCCTGGAGCAGTTTCTGCAATGCCAATTTTCCTCATCCAAATTTGCATTACTTTCCTATATGATAGTGATTCATTCTTTAGCCAATATGTCATTTGTAATGTTTAGTGTGCAGCGGATAACTATTGTCTTTTTCCTGCTAGCACCTTCACATGTAGGTAGTGTGCCAGTCGTTATTACTTTAATATAGTTCTCCAGACTAGTCTGTCCACATAGCATGTTATAGTGGCTTCAGAGAGACTCACCACGCATAATCGGATTGTGCTACGTTTCCGATCATGTGCACTATACAGCTGGGTGTATCTATCCCGGCTTCATAGTTCACATGACCGGAAATGTGGCGCATTCTGACTTTCTAAGTCCTCTCAATGAGGCTGCATGCTCCTTGTTGTGCCGCTTCATCTTCAACTCTCCATAGGAAAATTTGTGTTCCAATATGGCAACACACTAGCTTCCTCGCTAGTATAAGTAATTGTTTGCTTTCCTGAGATAGGGAATTCTTCCCTCAGCTTAGTTCTCTTTAGGACCTTGTCCTACTGCTCCCCCGAATGATGTTCTCCACTGCTAATTAGCCCTCTTGGTCGGCAATAAGGATCTCGACCTGCAACCCCCAGAACAATGTTTATACTGTTAATTAGGCCTTGTGGCCAGTAATAAGGATCTTGTCCTGCTGCTCCCCCTAAGCAATGCTCCTTACCATTAGTTAGGCCTCTTGACCTGGAATAAGAACCTCGTTTTTACTTCTGTCTTTGCTGTGCCACTGCCTAAAATCAGGAATACTGCCATCACTTAATCCTTGCTTTCCTTTTGAATGTACTATCTGATATATGGTGGCTTCCCTCTGCACAGAAGATCATTTCTTTAAAGGTCTGCAAGCGGCTAGACCATAGGTCTGTTACTTCTCACCAGTTAGCCCTATCTAACAACAAACAGGAAATTGCAATCCTGTGTGTCTATGTAACTCTTCCCATGTAACTGCTACACTCCTTTACATCTGTATAGAGTAATGCCCCTTCCATTTTTTGCTATGAGCCCACAATTACTTGTCACATATCCCTGGTGCATTCTAATGATTCTTTTTTCTTTAAGTCTTCTTATTATCTTTGCTCGAATCAGTTGCTAATAAGTAATTTTTGCTGTTTTCCTCTCCCTGTTGCCAGTTTCCCTCCCCTGAGTGGGACACCGTAACTCCAGAAGCTAAAGATCTTATTAATAAGATGTTGACTATCAACCCTTCTAAAAGGATCACTGCTGCCGAGGCACTGAAACACCCATGGATATCAGTAAGTTTGCTACCCTAGCACTCAATCCATGTCCTAAACTTTTTTCGTCAGTCTGACTTTATTCACTTTTGTTTTTAGCACCGGTCTACAGTGGCTTCCTGCATGCACAGACAGGAGACGGTGGATTGCCTGAAGAAGTTCAATGCCAGGAGGAAGCTGAAGGTACGTTCTAAAGTGTCGATACAAGAGCAAAGAGATATTTGGCAAGTTCATATGGTGAAATTTGGTGAGTTTTTGATGCTGCATAACTCCACTCATCCAAAACGCAGCCTCTTAAGGTACCGTCACACACCGCCATATGGCTTCCATATAGGCTGCCATTTGACGTAAGAGCACATGTTTCTGGCACTTTTTTCTGATCGCTGTGGAACTGTCACACGTAGCGATCTAGCGTGCGATCTCCGGTGATCCTGTGTCCCGGAAATGCCTGAAGAAGACCGGAAGCGATCTTCCCTTCACACATCGCCACGTCACACGCCACAATCGTAGCAGCGATGTGGCCATACTGTTTCGATAGGAGCGTGCTAGAGTGTATTTCACCATCCCTCTATTACTGCGATTGGTGGACGGAACTGTGTTCCCATTGGTCAGCCTTATGTGAACGCACGGGTCATCAAATAAGGCGCCTCGGACATGGTTAGCCAATCGGAACGCAGTATCACCCACCAACCGCCGCAGACGTGGCGCAAAAAAAACAACATCCAAGCACGCCTACGGGATTGATTTCAGGATCGCTGTGTACACTGCTATCACTCTGTCACATGCCAGGATCCGTTGAAATCGCCTGGTGGTTATCGCCTGATTTCACTGCAGTGCAGGGCAATCAGGTGACGCTCCACCAGCGATTACTCGCCATAGAATCGCCCAGTCACACGCCACTACCACATGCAATGTGGTTTCCACATCGCCGAATTCGGAAATTGCCAGCAATCTTGCCGGGCGATATGGCGGCATGTGACGGTACCTTTAGGCTATGTGCACACAGGAAGGTTTACTGCAGGTTTAGCCGCGGAAACCGCCGGTCGGTTTCCATGAGGTTTATGTAAATTTATGTTAATCCAAAAGCGGCTTTTGGGTTAACATATAAACCTATGGAAACCGACCCCCGGTGTGCACACACCGGCGGTTTCCACATGCTCATCCGTTGCTAACCCGCTGGGTTCCCAGCGGGTTAGCAAAGAATGAGCATGTTCTATAATCCGGCCGGTTCTGCAGCGGCTGCAAGCAGAATCATGTGCTGCTTCCAGCCGCTGAAGAACCGCCGGCGCTAACCCGCCGCACACCACCCGTCTCCCGCCGCACATACCCGACAGGAAGCCGGTGGACGGCTCCGGAACTTCCTGTCGGGTCCGCCCAGCCGCCGCCGCCACTAACCCGCCCCCGTGTGCACATACCTTATAGTTCCAGCAAAGAGGATGGGATTTATAGAAATGTTTCTTTTACACTTGCTGGTACGCCAAGATTTTTATGCATATTTTATCCATGGAATTAAATGCGTTTTCAATTCGGAAACAAACTAAAAACACATAATTATCAATAAAGTTTATCAAAGCGAATCACCAGGAAATATCAAAAACAGAGCAGCTTAATAAAAAAAATTACATATCAAAAAAACAAAATAAGATGCTGCAGCTTCAAAAAGCGGATAAAAATGCATTTAAAAAAACACAAACAAAAGCGGTAACTTAATTTGCCTAATAAGTGCAGAAAACCAGCAACATCAAATACTCACCAAAAGCTGATCGTGGGAACAGAGATTTACAGTTGTCCTTCACTTTTGTCAAGTCCTAAATTAAGGGAATGAGAACAACGGGGAAGAGATGCATCAATATATAAGTTAAAGCACCACTCCAGCATTTATTTATATGTTACGACTCAAGTGGTTCTTTAAATCTAAGTTCCCTGAGCCTAACTATTATACTGGCCCTCTAAAGGTACCGTCACACAGGGAGATCTCCCCGGCGATGCCGCCGGCGATGCGCGTGAGCGCGCATCCCTGGCAACATTGCCGGGGAGATGTCACACGGAGCAACTTCCCGGCGATATCGCCGGCTAGTTGCCGCGGCTATCGCTCGCTGGGTTGCCCAGCAACCCAGCGAGCGGTAAACCGCAATGTTGTAGATAGGCGGAATCACCCGCAGCATTGCAGGTTGCCGCGTTACACAGGGCGATCAGGCATGATCGCCTCAGCAACATCGCCAAGTTTCCCAACATTGTTGGGAAAACTGGCAATGTTGCTCAGGCGATTTTTCGCCTGATTATCGCCCTGTCACACGAGGCAACTCTCCGGCGATGTCGCCGCAACTTGGCCACGCCCCTCAGTTGCCGGCAACATCGCCGGCGATATCTCCCCGTGTGACGGTACCTTAACATCTTCATCTTTTAACACCACCGCTCTTTTCGACCTTCAGCAGTTTGTGACCTGCCGACTGTTTCCTGAAGTGAGTCGGGGGTCACTCACCAATGCACGCTGCCACCGCGGCGAGAAATATTGAAGGGGATATGTCACCCTGCGACAATCGCCGTCAAAATCTCTCTCAATTGCGGTGTGTAATTGGGGAATTTGGCGGCGATCTGTCGCCTCGCCACGGTCGCCTGATTTCAGGGCAGTGCCGATCTGGAGCGATGTGCCGGCATCGCCCCATGTAACCGGCCGCCGTCGAGCTTACAGGCGATGGGAGCCATAGGCTCCCATTGTACTGCATCGCCGCTGGGGTTTTCAGACACCCCGGCGGCGATGCCGCCTGTCTGCTCGCCGGCACTGGGCTGGAGGTGTTGCTCCGTGTAAACGTGTGCGCACCTGCCAGTCACCGCCGACATCCCCAGCCAAGTCGCCAGGTGTGACAGGGCCTTTAAGCCCCATCAATTGATTAGTAAAGGGTAAAAAGTCAAACAGCCGTGAATCAGGCATTGATATTTACCATACTTATAGTGTATCCCTTTAATATCAATCACATTAGTCATCACTGAGTCTTTCCGACTCACGGAAAGATGTCAGATGTTATTGAACGATCTCAGTTATGGAGCTGGCATGCAAGTTACAACAAGGGTAGACCGTGACCTTGACCACAGTGGACTTATATGCAATAAAAGTTTATGGCTTCAGTATTTAGCATGAATAGATCACCCTCTCCAAGACGTAGTCCTAATAATTGTGAGACATGGATGGGACCCAGGGTCTGGGTGCTATGCTCCGTCTGCTTTCGAGCTCTAGTGGAGGGTCTCCATTTTCAGTGTTATGGTTCATTAATTCGAGGTATTGGTGGAGGAACCAACGTAGCTCGTGTACCACAATCCATATTATCTAGATCAGCATGGGCCCTTTTTAGACTCAATCCAACCCTAAAAATATACAATATATCTAACAAGAGGGGATCGGCAATAATCAAACAGACACTATCAATCCTGAGCCTACTGTGACATTTACACTGATCCCGTCCCTTTGTTCCCCTTGATCTCTCCTTTGTCATTTCTAAATATGAAGCAGTGACCTCTCAATCACAACATTGCACGTCAGTAAATTTGGCAGCGCAATAAAGACCATTGAACGTGGGACTCTGTTTACATTGGAGGAAAACCAACAATGTCAAGTATCAGACAGTAAAAGTATGGCTGTAGTCATCGGAGCTTATAAACGATATACAAGGAGACTCATCCGGTGGTGGGCAATCTAGAAGATCACACGAGGGACGTGCACCGTTACCATCGTCCTTGGAAGATTTCTGAGCCCAAATAAGTTGTGCTATAAAAGATAGATAGATAGATAGATAGATAGATAGATAGATAGATAGATAGATAGATAGATAAATAGATAGATAAATAGATAGATAGATAGATAGATAGATAGATAGATAGATAGATAGATAGAGAGATGTATAGATAGATAGAGGGATGGATAGATAGATAGATAGATAGATAGATAGATAGATAGATAGATAGATAGATAGATAGATAGATAGATAGATAGATAGACAGACAGACCTGGGCCCCAATACTATATATTATTTATAGCATTGTAGAACCTATATTCATGTTCACCCCCATGTAATAATGTTCCCCTCCTGGGTCCTTTATTTAATAATGTCCCCATCTTGGCCCCTTACAGTAATAATGTCCCTCATTTTGGGCCCTATATTTTAATAATCTCCTCCATTCTGAGCTCTTCCAGTAATAATATTCCTCATCCTGGACCCTTCCAGTAATAATGTCCCCCATCCTGGGCCCTTCCAGTAATAATGTCCCCCATCCTGGGCCCTTCCTGTAATAATATCCCCATCCCTGGCCCCATCCAGTAATAATGTCCCCATCCCTGAACCCATCCAGTAATAATGTCCCCCATCCTGGGCCCTTACAGTAATAATGTCACTCATCCTGGGCCCTTACAGTAATAATGTCACTTATCCTGGGCCCTTACAGTAATAATGTCTCCCATCCTGGGCCCTTCCAGTAATAATGTCCCCCATCATGGGCCCTTCCAGTAATAATATCCCCCATCCCTGGCCCCATCCAGTAATAATGTCCCCATCCCTGGGCCCTTACAGTAATAATGTCACTCATCCTGGGCCCTTACAGTAATAATGTCACTTATCCTGGGCCCTTACAGTAATAATGTCCCCCATCCTGGACCCTTCCAATAATAATGTCCCCCATCCTGGACCCTTCTAGTAATAATGTCCCCCATCCTGGACCCTTCTAGTAATAATGTTACCCATCCTGGGCCCTTCCAGTAATAATGTCCTCCATCCTGAGCCCTTCCAATAATTATGTCCTCCATCCTGGGCCTTTCCAGTAATAATGTCCCCAATCTTGGGCCCTTCCAGTAACAATGCCCTCACCTGGGCCCTTCTTGTAAAAATATAATAAAGTCCCTCAACCCCAACCACGTCCAATCATAGTCTCCCATCTTGGACCCCTTCCTGTATAATGTCCCCCATCCTGGACACATCTAGTAATAATGTTACCCATCCTGGGCCCTTCCAGTAATAATGTCCCCCATCCTGGGCCCTTCTTGTAAAAATATAATAAAGTCCCTGAACCTCGACCCTTTCCAATCATAGTCCCTCATCTTGGGCCCCTTCCTGGTATAATGTCCCCCATTCTGATTCTTTTTTCATACACATTTAAAAAACAAATGATTCTTCTTGCTTTCCCCTCTCCCATGACGTGCGGTATCCTCTTCTATGGTCAACGGCAGAAGCTGGCAGATGACTCTGGGTTTTTCTATAATAATAATAATAATAATAATTTTTATTTATACAGCACCAAATGTACTCTGCAGCACTTTACAAACATAAGTTACCTAAGTAGCCCCCAAACTGTGATTGAAGATTTCCATAAAACCATAGTCAATAAACTGGCTCAGTTCTACAACTGATTAATTATTCTCCAGCACATTCAGTGACTATAGCACTATCCTATATCTAGTCTCCCAGCTGCGGCACGGCTATGTTGATCACACTCAGATCCATATTTCTTGCATCAATCCTACACTGTGTAGGTACAGAGGTCACATTGTTTTCATGGTGTCCGTTAATGTTGTTCTATGCCCGCGTCTTCCTTCAAGTACACTTACTATTATCATTATCTTTTTATTTTTAATATAGGGGGCTATTTTGACCACAATGCTGGCAACTCGAAATTTCTCTGGTAAGTGATTTCCCATTGCAAATGATTGACACTATATGCTAAGGAAATCCTGAAAACATGCACTGTTGGTGGGCCTTGAGGACTGGAATCGGGGAACACTGAACTAGGGGGACTGTCCTCGCCTATCTCCAACAGTTCCACAGACAATGGATACATGCATGCATACAAGCCTGCACTGCCCATTTGTGGGGAGTTGATTTGCCATACAATGAAAGTGCTGAAAAGTTTCCAATTTCCTTATAAATATGTGAATGACATTCATAGCTCTCCTAAGACTTTATCTAGCTCCTTTCAAGCTCTATAATGTTAACATAGCTTTAGAACAGGGTGGGCAACTCCAGGCCTCAAGTGCATCACCCATTACAGGTCTTCAAGATTTCCTTAGTACTTGACGGTCGGTAATTTAATCTGCTGCACAGGTGATGATTCCAACTGCCAAATGCTAAGGAAATCCTGAAAACCTGAACTGTTTGCAGGTCTTGAGGACTGGAGTTGCTCACCCCTGCCTTAGAAGTATTGAAGGGACCTCAAAATCTATGACTGCAGATAAAGAGATGGTAACCAGTAACACAGTAACTCTCCTATCTCTCCCATTTGTAATCTCTTAAGGCCACGTCAACACGTGGCGACATCGCCGCCAATTACATAGGCGACGTAGGGGCGTGACCTATTGGCGGCAACATCGCCCCTACGTCGCCTAATGTAAAGGGGCGATGTCGGCGTCTCTGAGCGGTCGCCTGGTTTCAGAGCAGTGCACTGAAACCAGGCGACCATTATGGGGCGATGTGTACACATCGCCCCATGTAAATGGCCGCCGGCGAGCTGACAGGCGATGGGAGCCATAGGCTCTATTGTACTGCATCGCCGCTGTGGTTTTCAGACACCCCGGCGACATGCCGCCTCTCAGCTCGCCGGCCCATCGCTGGAGATGTCTGCCCATGTAAATGGGGGCGGCGATGCTGACGGGGCGCCAAACGCGTGCGCGCTCCGCCCATCGCCGTCGCACACGGTACCCCTATACTTACTCATTTTACTCTCTCACACATTTTTTGGACAAGTTGTTAAGTGTCTTATTAGCTTTCTCTCACTATACCTATGGTTAAGGCTAGCTTCACACCACTTTTTTTGGCTGTTGGGCTTTGTCCGGTGCTTTGCAGGAGTCACCGGACACAACCTGACAGCTCTGGACAAACAGAACTGGAGGGTTAATATGCCTCCTGTCCTGTTTGCAGCCGGATTCAGCAGAGCGCAGCTGTCCCTGCTGAAATTACAGAATCTAGCGGGGAGCTATCCGAGGTTCTGAACTCTCAGCAGGGAGCAGCTCCAGGTGCCAAAGTTCAGCGTGGCCGGCGCCATCCGGGAACCTGACAGATTCTGTCAGGTCCGGGGGCATCTGGCGCCCCATAGACTCCCATGTTAGGGTCCATATAAAAGCTCTGGGGGATCCGGGAGGATCCAATTTGTGCAGATTTTTGTGTCTGGGAGAAAAACCTGCATTCTCCCTGATCCTCCCGGACAGAGGGGAACCGAATGGCAAATAGCTGCCATCTGGCCCCATAGGAATACTATGGAGCCGAAATCGGATCCGGGGCTGTCCAGTTCACACCAGACAGCCCCGGATCTGATCACACCGTGATGTGAGGCCGGCCTAAGATGAGAGCTCTGATGCCTTCTCATTATCCACATTCACTGCAAACTGGCTGCTGCATTCCCTGCCTCAGCTTTTATATGGGCTATAAGGCTATGTTCACTTTCAACCAAAGCCTGCTCTTGACAGTAAGAAATCTGCTTTCAAAAGAAGCATTTTTGCTTCATTTTTTGCATCCCTTTTGTGGTGCACATTACATATGGGCTTTGTTTACTGTACATTTAAAAAAAAGTTTATTTTATTCTCCAAAAATGCTTCAAAAACACAGTGCGGAAAAATGCACTTAAAAAGTGCAAAAGTTAAAAAACTTTCTCATGGGTGCAAAAAGCACTGCAAATCACTGAATAAATTGATATGCTGCAGATATAAAATTTAAAATGTAGGATTCCTATATAAAATCTCAAGGTGTGAATATAGCACATTAGTCCTCCTTGATTGGCTACGCTATATGATGTGATGGAACAGCTGCAAAGCATTATGGCAAAGCCTGCCTGGGTGTGCTGATGTGACGTGAGCCTGCTCGGGTTGGTGCAATCTCCTGCAATATTTAAATGATGGCAGACGTTATCGGCAAATCACACAAAGCGGATTGCAGATAGGTAGAATTTTCCAAGTGCAGAAAATTCTTAAAAAGTCAACATTTGTTTAATTCGTATGAAATCGACTTTCTCGTTTCTTGTCGTCCATATGCCTTTGATCCACCAAAATCTGTAGAGCCTCTGCAAGGAGTATGTATAGATTTATGAGCACTGCGATTGCAGCGACAAAAAAGACCTAGAGTTCTAAATTATGAAAATGATACTATGGATAGACATATTAATAATGTGTGAATGATGAATAGAAATAGTATTTTAAAAATATTTCAATTTATTCAGTATCGAGTATAAGGGCCACACTCTTTGGACACTTTGGTTGTGAAACCGGTTGTATTAACATTTCTGCAATCAAGGTAAAGGCCCCGTCATACACTACCATATCGGTAACAGGTTTTCAGTTCTAGCGATGACGTTCAGTGTGACATGTACAAACGACCACCGATAATCGGGCAGATCGTTGATGGGAGGTTGGTCAACCGGACCTTAAACCGAACGATGAGCGTTCGTTCAACCTGCAGCATGGGTGTGTGTGAGACCTCCATAACGATGTCGTTAACGACCTCACCTATTGAGAAGTGAAGGACTTAGGCGAGCTAACGAACGCAAGCATCGTTTGCTTGTCGGGGGATCGTTGCTGCATCGTTAACGAGATCTATACGTGTGACACTTCACTAGCGATCATTGAACGTCGTTCTAGCGATCTAGGTCAAGTCGGATCGTTGGTCGGTTCGCCGACACATTGAAGTGTAAGATGGGGCCTTAACACAGATAAAAAAAAGAAAAAAGGATAGAGGGTCCGGCTACCGTACATTATGCGACCCCACACCATAATCCCAGGAATAGGACTGAGGTGAAAGTCTATCGCGAAGGTTTCTTCGTTGGGTTGACTATGTGGTCCATCAGATTTGGGAAATAGCTCGTAGTGATCTGATACATCACATATTCTGAACCTAAGGCATGAAGGAATTTCGACGCAAACCATCAGAAGACCTTTGCATGACATTGGTCTACAAGCTAGAAGTCCAGCTACTGGTGTTCTACTGACCTCACGTCACCACTCTCAACGTCTATCATGGTACAGAGCAATATAGTAATAGAGACTGGAATTGGGAGGTCTATCCATTCAGTGACAAGTCCTGCTTTTGTCTTGGATGCAGCGATGGCCAGAGATTGGTCTGGAAACCAGAGGAGCAAAACCATGAAGACGTCTTCAGGAGGGGGGAACATGAAAGTGTTCCAGGAGACATTTACCAGCAAAACAGCCATAGCCCACATATTGTTCATTCTACTGTGAGCAGCCTTGTGTGGCTTAACTATGCTACTATGACATGCAGCACCTCTGAACAGCATCATTATTCAGCAATTGCAAAGGAAGCTGCTAGCAGTGGGTTTTGATGATTTGCCCAAGTTCATTCAGTGTGGCAAAACCTTCCTCAGACAAGCATTAATAACCTCACTGATAGTAGCCAGGGTGCAGGGGTGTATCTAGGGGGGTGCAGCCGTACCTTTTGCCCCGGGCACAACTCAGAGGGGGGCGCCGGCCCCCCCGCTCCTCACCCAGGGCTGCATTGCCAGCAAACCCCCTCATCCAAGGCTACAGAGGCGGCGGGGCTGAAAGCACAGCACCCCCCCCCGATCCTCAACCAAGGCTACAGGGGCGGCGGGGCTGACAGCATACCCCCCGATCCTCACCTACTCTGGGGGAAAGGGGGGCGCCGACACGCATCTTTGCCCCGGGCGCCATGATACCTAGTTACACCGCTGCCAGGGTGTCTAAGTTTGGGGATTTTTTCATATTCGATATTGAATAAATTGAGATGTTTGGAAAAGTTTATTTCCACTCTTTGGTCAATTGCATATCAGTAACTTATCTACTGATGTTATGATTTCCACAGCTTCATGACTTTTCTTTCTAAGTGGTGCAATTTCTATGTTGAGGAGTGTGTATTATATATTATACTAAACTGTATCTATTGTGAATGTGGCCCCTTGTCAATGAGGGAGGTGGTAGAGCTTAACACAATGCTTCCTGCCTCCGAAATTCTTCTACTGATGGCGATCCCCTGCCTTGTGGGGAATGTCTTTTGGAAGCGATCCATTAAACTCGCTAGGACATACTTTGGGATTGTACGATTGAGTGATAGGACAACTGCTTATCATGCTCTTGTGCAGCTGTCTTCGTGGGATACTTGACCACAACATTAAAGGACTATTATTAGAGGAGAGGGACGGCTGGGCGTTCAGGGACATGGGCTAGAGAAATAGAAACATAACTGCCTGTAGAGATGTGCTTCACTCTCAGCAGAGAAGAGCCGTGTCTTACAAGTCTCCAAGGGAAAGCGTCCTGGATCTATAAAATTGATCTGATGGATAGCGGAGAGTTTATGGCAAACAAATGTGATGATCGTAGAGGAACCTACATTTTTTAAGGTTACCTAGGTAGAGGTAGTCCAGACCATGTCTATGAACTCCACCTCTACTATATGTCAGTAGTTATCAGACTTCCCGAAGACATAGCTCAGCTCATTATGCTTCTTCTGATCTTCTGCATCCTGGTGGCACCGGGCCTGGGCCTTCTTACCGCCTACTTTCTCTTCCTAGGAGGCAAGAGCGGCAGTAATAAAAAGAACGATGGGGTTAAGGTAAGACATTAATATCTATTTTGCCATTTATATTTTTAATTTCTCTTTTTGAACTCTTTTATTACAGCTTTAAGTGATGTCAGTTAAAGATTGTGGGTAATGTGGTGATGTTATTGAGTTGGATTTGTCTTGCAAAAGCTGAACCATGAGGGAGTGTTTACAAGACCTAGAACTCCTTAAAGGTCTGAAACTCCTTGAAGGTCTCCTTCACAGCCCACATCCAAATGTGTATAGATACTATACTATCTAGCCTACATCTAACTATCTAGCTATCTAGCCTACAGGCTGTCAGATGTACCATATCGGCTTGTTTTCAAGCCAAGTACAGGTAATTGGGTAATACATGTTTGGATGTTGGGATCATACTGGGCATCCATGGTTACAATGTCAAAGTTGATTCTTGTTCTTGGCCAATGTCTAATGTTCTTTATTTTTCCAGACAAAGTTTGAAGCTGGTCTTACATTAGTGATTGGGATTCACAGTTGGTCCATAAAGGTTGTCCTAAAAGGAAAAGTTGCCAATCAATCTCGGCCTTGATCTATAGGTTGCTCTGAGTTTCTTCTTGGGATGCAGATTGAGTGACATTATCAACGTTCAACAACTGCAAATAAACTTTTCCCACAAGATCTGCCTTTAGTTAGCGTCTGTCACAGTGGGTAGAAAATGGTCTACAGGTGACTTTTCAGCCATTCTTAATCTTTAGTGTATAGCCAGGATACATTAGGACATGCCACCACTGGGTAAGGGGTCATTTTGCTGACCGGGTACTTGTGGTCTGGATA
The DNA here is from genome assembly GCA_033576535.1 of Allobates femoralis. Taxonomy (NCBI): domain Eukaryota; kingdom Metazoa; phylum Chordata; class Amphibia; order Anura; family Aromobatidae; genus Allobates; species Allobates femoralis. The sequence continues at coordinate 601,131,475 of JARQOC010000004.1, forward strand.
AACTAAATATAAAGGTTTGCCTGTTAAAAGCCTATATGACTAGTTCACACATTTGCAGAAAAGAAACAGGGGCGGACCTACCTTGGTGCAGGTGGTTCAGCTGCACCAGGGCCCTGACCGGCTAGGGGCCCCCTCAAGCCTGCAGGAGGACCCCCAGCCGTCCCCCGTAACCCGATGTCAGAAGAGAGGAGGGTCAGGCAAGGGAAGCTTCCTACTTCCTTTGCCTGATCTCGCCCCTCCTCTCCTCTGCCGCCCCGGCTCCCAGGAATGCATTTGGTGGCCCAACGCAGGTAGGAGAGCCGCATCACCAATAACCAAAACCCCCGCTCATAGCTGATGGCCGCCAGCACCCACCCCTTCCCCCCCCCCGGTCCTCGCCGACGGCCTCCTGCACCCAAACCCAAAACGCCCCCCCCCCCCTCCCCGCTCCTCACCATGGCTACACCAGGATCCTCCGGGCTCAAGGTCCGCCACTGAAAAGAAAGATTTATCTGCTTACCAAATGGATGTATTCGGACAGTGAACAGTGAAATCCAGGTAGACTTAGAATTCAAGAAAAAGTATAAGTCGGACCACGTAGATTCCAATGACTGTTTCTTTTATTAAGCAAATAAAGCTGGTATGAATACATCGGCATAGGCCATACACACGTTGGCGCATTTCAGCTCACCCAGTCATAACAAACCAAGACTCCTGGGTGAGCCAAAACACATCAACCTGTGTATAGCCTGTGCTGATAAATTTATACCAGCTGGGTGAGCCGAAACACATCAACCTGTGTATAGCCTGTGCTGATGTATTGATACTAGCTTTATTTGCCTAATAAAAGAAAGAAACAGCAATTGGAATCTACGTGTTCCGGACTTGTACTTTTTCCTTGGATTCACAAATATTGTCAATAACCAAGGTTCACCAATGATAGAAATGTACTTTAAAAACTGTCTTTTATCCTACTTGCAACAGCCGTTATCTGAATGAACTCTGTAGGCGAAACTATTTTAATCGGGTAATAAGCAAGTAAAACAGTGTCGCTTGCTTATTACCCTGAGTGTTTTGTAAATGACAGGAAGTCCTAAGTCTAAAATTGGCACCCTCTGTAACTGTACGTTGGCCATATTTTGAAGAAACTGTTAATACAATATGATATGTATGAAGGTTTGTCAAGACAAGGGCATCCTGGACATTTAGCTCCTGAAATGTCATTAATATCTTATGTGTTTGTTTCTTAAGCTTACTGTTCCTACTGAATATTGTTTGTAGATAGTGAAAAATATTCTGGATTAAAAAATTAGATCTCAAATTATCACATTATTATAGGAGATAAAACGGTACGACAGTCTGGATTAGGTCTCGGGGCTTACGGCTCGGTACAGTCATGTTATTTTTACATTTGTGCAGTAATCTTCAATGAGCTAATAGGTAATTATTATCGCAATGACCTCAAATGAGCGTGACAAATTAACAAGACATCTGCTTTATTTTTAGCCAATTATTTTTTAATAATAATTTGTCACTTTTTCCATTGTTTTATAGATTTATACACCTACGGGGAGTATAAAAATATATAAAGGAAGTGTGCCAGGAAATTTTAATAGTGAAGTAGTTGTATGGCTGTAAATCTTCTAATTATTTAAATTATTATTTTTTTATGTAATTAAAATTATACCTATTTTGTTGAAATCTGTTGTGCCGTTGGTGAAAAATCAAACCATTGAAATCACAAGTAAATTAGCCTGGAATTGCAATGGTGGTGGGCCAATGAACTTGGAATCTATGGCCAAGCCATCGTCGCGCTCCCTCAATGACCCTGGGCGGTGTCTCCTGATCCCCTGGCAGTCCGCAGCGCGCATGGGCTGTAGCACCATGTGACTGGTGACATCACCTGGTCACATGGTGCTGTTTAAGGTCCTGCACAAGGTCCTACAGTGTCGGTGAGAGAAGCGATCACTGGGGCGAAGTGAGTAAAAGCGCAGCGAAAAAAAGCGCAAAGAATTGGCATGGTCACTCTTTTTGCGGATGCGCTTTGCAGTGCAAGGTGCATCCGCAAAATGATGGACCATGTGAACGGATTTCAGCAAAAGCCATTGCTTTTGCTGGGATGCATTACGGCCCTGCGTTTCACTGTATTTACATTGCGTAAATGGTAAAATACTTTACGTGTGAATGTAGCCTGAGCCTATGGAAGTCAGAACAAGGATCCATTGTAAAAGTGACCTTTGGTTCACCAAGGTTGGGATTCAGCCCGTTCTCTTTGGTTCGGGGGAACTGGTTGTCAAAATAGCAGCCATTTCGACAAACCAGCAAGGAGTAGGGTCCTGATCTGGTTCTGGGGACCCACATGTTTCAACTACACCAGAATAGTTTAAATATCTGCTGACCTATCAGAATCCAGCAACTGATATCGGCGCGCCCATCGCCAGCATATGACATCACAGCCATGCGACGGCAATGTTCATGCTGCATGTGGTACATTCTTAAATGTTAGTAGTGACTCCCTCATTATAACAGCATGTGGTAGAGAGTTCCATAGTCTCACTGCTCTTACAGTAAAGAATCCACGTCTGTGATTATGATTAAACCTTCTTTCCTCCAGACGTAGAGGATGCCCCCTTGTCCCAGTCTCAGGCCTAAGAGTAAAGAGATCATTAGAAAGGTCTCTGTACTGTCCCCTCATATATTTATACATTATTATAAGATCACCCCTAAGCCTTCGTTTCTCCAAGCTAAATAACCCCAAGTTTAATAACCTGTCTTGGTATTGTAGACCCTCCCGTCCTCTAATAACCTGTCTTGGTATTGCAGACCCCCCAGTCCTCTAATAACCTGTCATGGTATTGCAGACCCCTCAGTCCTCTAATAACCTGTCTTGGTATCGCAGACCCCTCAGTCCTCTAATAACCTGCCTTGGTATTACAGACCCCTCAGTCCTCTAATAACCTGTCTTGGTATTGCAGACCCCAGTACTCTAATAACCTGCCTTGGTATTGCAGACCCCCCAGTCCTCTAATAACCTGTCATGGTATTGCAGACCCCTCAGTCCTCTAATAACCTGTCTTGGTATCGCAGACCCCTCAGTCCTCTAATAACCTGCCTTGGTATTGCAGACCCCTCAGTCCTCTAATAACCTGTCTTGGTATTGCAGACCCCTCAGTCCTCTAATAACCTGTCTTGGTATTGCAGACCCTCAGTCCTCTAATAACCTGTCTTGGTATTGCAGACCCCCCAGTACTCTAATAACCTGTCTTGGTATTGCAGACCCTCAGTCCTCTAATAACCTGTCTTGGTATTGCAGACCCCTCAGTCCTCTAATAACCTGTCTTGGTATTGCAGACCCCTCAGTCCTCTAATAACCTGTCTTGGTATTGCAGACCCCTCAGTCCTCTAATAACCTGTCTTGGTATTGCAGACTCCTCAGTCCTCTAATAACCTGTCTTGGTATTGCAGACTCCCAGTCCTCTAATAACCTGTCTTGGTATTGCAGACCCCCAGTCCTCTAATAACCTTGGTCGCTCTTCTCTAGACCCGCTCTAGTTCAGCTATGTCTTTCTTATACACCGGAGATCAGAATTGTACACAGTATTCTAAGTGTGGTCGCACTAGTGACTTGTATAGAGGTAAAATGATGTTCTCCTCATGAGCATCTATGCCTCTTTTAATGCATCCCATTATTTTATTTGCCTTTGCAGCAGCTGCCTGACACTGGCCACTAAATGTGAGTTTGTCATCTACCCATACACCCAGGTCTTTTTCAGTGACAGTTTTGCCCAGTGTTTTACAATTAAGCACATAATTATAAATATTATTTCCTCTGCCCTAGTGCATGACTTTACATTTATCCCCATTAAATTTCAGTTGCCATTTCTCAGCCCAAGCTTCTAGTTTACATAAATCCTCCTCTGTATTCATAACCCTACAGAGTCTCTAGGCTCATCTGCATATATAATATAATGTATGTGACCCATACTGGTATGTATGTCCCCCAACCTGGGCCCCTTTCTGGTATATATCCCCCTTTTCTTCAACTGTTCATTTTTATCACCTTCCACCACTTCTATGACACAGAGTAGTGCAGAGGTCGATGGCTGACATCTACGGCGATGTGTATTGCAGTGCAGAGACCCGATGGATGCTGATCCAGCTGAAGTAGGCACTGACATATGTGGGCCCCTTCTAGCACAGGCCTGGCCGTGGTCGCACCCTCTCCAACTGGAATCGTTATGACCCTGGCTGTCCGCTATACAAACTATGCTGAAGTCAGATTCTGCTCAAATCATCAGTATCTGTTGGCATCTTTAGAATGTGTATGATTAGCTTAAAGGGGTCATGTGACCTTATAATATTGATGACCTTTCTTTAGTATAGAATCGATCATCAATATCAGATAGGGGGGACCAATAAACAGTGATTAATGAGGACCTTTTATAGGTTAAATACCTTGTAGTTAAGCTTAACTCAATTATTTTAGCAAGTCACAGGTTCTCTTTATATAGCTGATTTCTGTAACAATCAATAGTGAACTGAGCTGTGTTGTTCGGCTCCGATCACTGCTGGATGAGTCTGATACTGACGATCTATGGATAAGGTCATCAAGTCCTGTGACATAGCCAGCCATCAGATATTACACTGAAACTAAAGGCCCCGATGGGGCTGGAGATGTCGGCGGTGACTGGCGGGTGTGCGCACGTTTTTGGCGCCCCGCCAGCGTCGCCGTCCCCTATTTACACGGGGCGACATCTCCAGCGCCGCGCCAGCGAGCTGACAGGCAGCATCGCCGCTGGGGTGTCTGAAAACCCCAGCGGCGATGCAGGACAATGGGAGCCTATGGCTCCCATCGCCTGACAGGTCGCCGGCGGGCGGTTACATGGGGTGATGTGTGCACTGCTCTGAAACCAGGCGACCTCCTGGCGGCGCCGACATCGCCCCTTTACATGAGGCGAAGTAGGGGCGATGTCGCCGCCAATAGACCACACCCCTACGTCGCCTATGTAATTGTCGGTGATGTCGCCCCGTGTGACGGGGGTCTTAAGAGCTGGTGAGGGATTCTGTGGACAAATAACATACAGTGGTGTTCAAAAGTCCTGCATAGGCATAGGATAAATAGATTTTTCAAGTTTTAAAACCTTTTCTGTCTAATATCTTCGATGCTAACATGACATATTATATATGGTTTTGTTCAGAATATAATTTTGCATTCTCTCCCTGTAATATTTTTAGCTTTTGAAGCAGTTTTACCTGAAATTATTGCAACAATATGGGAATTGAAAGCACAACTAAATATTGTACAGCTTCAGGTCCAAAATTAGCTAATCACAGATGAGGTTCTTGTGATCAATCATAACCTGGATATGGCAGCCAATCACATTCCATTACATTGCATCACATCTGCTGCTTTGTTTGTTTGCTTTATCTGTTGGTCTATCTAGTGAATCATACTGTAGAGCTCTATGATGGGAGCCTTCAGATTTTTGTCAGCGGAGGATTGTGTGCAAGTTATGGTGCTACATGAAGAGGGTTATACTGGCCCCCAGATCGCAAGGAAGGTCGGCTGTAATCAGAGTACAGTCGTAAGAATTTGACAGAAACATAAGCAGCTTGGAATTACCCAGGACAGGCCCAGATCTGGTCGGCCCAGAAAGTCAACTAAAAGGGAGGATAGAGTACTGATAAGAACATCCCTTACCAATGGAAAGCTCACCTCTCCTCAGCTTCTGCGAGAATGGCAAGAAAAGTGCAAAATTGAGGTAGCAACATCAACTGTTAGGAAGAGATGTCTGGAAGCAGGATTGAGAGGGTGCAAGGCCCGAAAGAAGCCATTGATGACAGCCATACAATGACAAAGGCGAAAACTGTGGGCATTGAAATATTCAAAATGGAGGAAGGAGGAGTGGGAAAAAGGGCTATTTAGTGATGAAAGCACTATTTGCATTTTAGGAGATGATGGCAAGTCTTATGTGAGAAGGTTTCCACATGAAGAGTACAAGCCAGAGTGTTTGAGCTTCTCTGTGAAACATCCGATGAAAGTAATGGTCTGGGGCTGTATGGCAGCCAATGGTGTTGGGAGGCTTCATATTCTGGAGGGTATGGTTAATGCAAAAAAATACATAGACATCCTTAATAAGAACATGCTGCCTTCTGCTCAACACCAGTTTTCAGGGAATTATATCTTCCAGGATGATAATGCTCCTTGTCACAGAGCTAAGACAGTAACGGAATGGAAGAAAAAGAACAAGATGGCTACTATTGACTGGCCAGCCCAGTCCCCGGACCTCAATCCAACTGAAAAATTGGGGCACAAGCAGGGGCTGGCTGGAGCCTCTAACCCCGGGTGGCACATTTCTACAGCCAGCCCTGCCTTGAGAAGCGGGGGGGGGGGGGGGGGGTGCTGTCGGGCTGCCTTGAGAAGCGGGGGGGGGGGGTGCTGTCGGGCTGCCTTGAGAAGCGGGGGAGGGGGGGTGTGCTGTCAGGCTGCCTTGAGAAGCGGGGGGGTGGGGGGGGGGGCTGTCGGGCTGCCTTGAGAAGCGGGCTGTCAGCACTGACCTTGCCTCATGCTGTCTCCGTGCCGTCCCAGCCGCAAGGCGGCGCGCCGGCCGCAAAGCGACACCCGCGGCCGGCCCGTTTCTGCAGGGGGCGGCCCTAATGGTGGACTATACCACCAGCCCAGGGGGCACCTGCCCCCCTGCCACCTGGGCCAGCCCGCCCCTGGGCACAAGGTATCAATAGAGATATCTAAAAAACAGCCAAGGACCAAGAGAGAGTTGATTGAGGCTCTGATACAGGTCTGGAACCACATCATCACTCAGGAACATCTGCAGAAGCTTGTTCACTCAATGCCACAGAGATGCAAGTTGGCGCTCAAGAGCAAAGGCCGGCCAATAAAGTATTAGAAGCTAAAGATGAACTCAAAAGGCCCTTTTCAGGACTCTAAATTAAATAAAAAATAATAAATCTTAAAAAGTAACATGTAAGTCTGTGTGAACTTGCATTGGAAGTTAATGAACTTAAAAACCTGTTCACCATTCTACACACTGTACTGGTGTAGGTATTGTTATGCTGTAAAAAAAAATATCAAAAATGCGCATAACATAACAATTTATATACTTGGGACATTCAAAAATGAGTATGGCATACAATGAGGGATTACAAAAACATATATGTTCCACCATTTTCACTGTAGAGATGCAGAAGTATGAAATATATAGTTTTCTTCATGCCTATGCAGGACTTTTGAACACCACTGTATATAGGTACTATATACTATAGGTACTCCATAGCAGTGCTCATAATCTAATTTTCCTATCAGTCTTTGGAGTGAGGGAAGAAATTGGAGAACCTGGAGTAAACCCACGCAAACACAGGGAGAACATACAAACAACTTGGAGATGTTGTCCTTTGGACCAGTACTACCATGCTTGGGTTTGGGTGCTCGGTTCTCATAACGAGCAATTGTGGCGCCCCGCAACGAGTGCGTCACAGGAGGGTATTGCAGCCACAAGCGCAGCCGCAATATCCTCTGACTCAGCAATGACATGGTTAATTTAGAAATCCAACCCAACATGCAAACACCTAGAATAGAGGGCCAATCCTAGGTCCTGGTGGGCGGAGTGTTAGGGTAGTGCAGGAGAACACACAATGGTCTAGATAGTTGAAGAAGAAGTCTAGAACCTGACGAGAGCAGACTAGAGCTTGGAGAGGAGCGGGGGCTCCGCACCCCGTGCGGGCCCCTGGGCCGTCACCGGTCGGGTGTCAGCACCTGAGGCCTTAACCACCGGGATTGGGCATTTCTACACGGGTTCCCAAAAAGACTCCCGTGCCCACAACTCACAGCCGGTTCACTGGTACCGAAGCTGGCAGCAGTTCACCTCTGCCACGCGAACCAGAAGAGTGGAGGATCAGCTTTACAGGAGCACCCCACCACCAGCCAGTTTCCAGTCGTCTAACCAGCGGTGTACCCACTGAGGGACCCAAGGCTCCCCAAAACATCCAGAACGTACATCATGGATAGGGCATTGAAGCAGCCTCCCCGTACCCGATCTGGTATTCCTGGGCGACGCTGGCAACAAATCAAGTTAGGTAGAATGGAGGAGCACTACGGATTTCTAAGGGACACCATCACTGCTGAGTCCACCCGGTCTACTACTCAACCACTGTATACCATGTCTGCCTGCTGGTTACAGTAAAGACCATTATAGAGACTGTCTGTGTCCGTGATTCCTTATGAACTGTCCGTCATTAACTAAAAGGTAACCGCAGCTGCCGCACAGCATCTTGAGCAGCTCCAGCCCCCGGGGATCACCGCTCAGCCTGTGGGGAGCGTAACATCTCGCTGCTGTCCATCCCCCGGGGGTCCCGCAGCGTCGGTAGCCCTTACCAAACTACTCATAGGTGGCGTCACGAAGAAAACAAATTAAAACCCCTTAATCTGTTCCCGTAAGACGTCTTCACTTTTGATCTGCACTACACCGGGCCCCACTACCGGCAGGCGCGGTCCACCCGTGACAAGGAAGGAGAAGAATCGCCTGTCTAAACCGGAGTCAGCCGGCCGCGGTGAGTCACAATCAGATACTCAGATGGGTGTGACTCAAGTGTTGAGTATAATGGAAGTCAATGGGAAACTCAATCATTATTCCAGTAGATCTTCCAGAAAAATGCTTGAGTTGCCCATTGACTTCTATTATATTCTGTACTCAAGTCACACCCATTACTCATTACGAGTACCGATCATGGCAGTGCTTCCTTACTCCTAGGAGCCACCATGTTGTATATGTACATGTTTTCCTCTATAGAGTTTTAGAAATAGCCAAGCCCAGTTGTCAGTGGTAGATACAGTTGTAACAAGTCCCGGATATGCAATAGAAGAGGGAGAGCCCGGCAACATGAAAAAAGTCACAAAAGTGGCAAAGACGTAAAAAATAGCAGCTTTTTAGTGAATCTAAAGTTAAAAATTACAATCAGACAAGGACAACCCAAAAAAAATAAACCACCCTAAAACCAATGCATTTCAATGATGTCATCCAAAAACTGATAAACCCCTCCATAAAAACCATCAATGCGATTCGGCAATGCCTTAACCATGGTTATACCCATGATTAAAGTATCACCAAAATGCTTCGGTTTTTAGGGTGGTTTATCTTTTTTGGGATGTCCTTGTCTGTTTTTACAACTTTGCTACTGGCTTTTTTCAAGTCGTCGGATCTGTCTTTTCTTGGCCATTTCGTATCCAACTTTATTTTTTTCCATGGGAAGAGGGTCATGTGACTCATCAATCTTATTGAGAATTTCACAAGAAAAACAATGGCGTGCTTGGTTTTAACGTAACTTTATTCTTTCATGAGTTATTTACAAGTTTGTGAGCACTTATAAAGTGTGTTCAAAGTGCTGCCCATTGTGTTGGATTGTCACAACCCTCTTCTCCCACTCTGGACACACTGATAGCAACACCGCAGAGGAAATGCTGCACAGGCTTTTAGTATCCGCTGTGTCAGATGCTGCACATCTCGTATCTTCACAGCATAGACAATTGCCTTCAGATGAGGGATGAGGGAAACTTTATTGTGAATGGTGAAGTTACCAAACAAAACCAAGCACACCATTGTTTTTCTTATGAAATTCTCAATAAGTTTGATACTGGTATATGGCCCTTGTCATGGTATAAGTGTTCCCCATCCTGGTATATTTGGTCTTCCTACTCTCGCCACCATAGTCCTCCAATTCTTATAATGCATTCCCATATTCCTTCATATATTACAATGTACCCCCATAGTCCTCTATGTATTATAATGCGGCCGATTGTCCCCCATTCTTAAGGTGGCTCCCATAGTCATCCAATTATTATAATGCATCCCTATTATACTCCATATAGTATAATGCATCCTCCAAACCCTCAGTATAGTATAATACAGTCTCACATCTCTCCATATAGTAAAATGCAGCCTCACAGCCCTCCAAATAGTATAATGCAGCCTCACATCCCTCCATATAGTATAATGCAGCCTCACAGCCCTCCACATAGTATAATGCAGCCTCACATCCCTCCATATAGTATAATGCAGCCTCACATCCCTCCATACAATATAATGCAGCTTCATAGTCCTCTATACAGTATAATGCCGCCTCAGTCCTCCATGTAGCATAAAGCAGTCTCTAAGCCCTCCATATAGTATAGTGCAGCCTCATATCTTTCCATATACTGCAGCCTCATATATACAGTTTCAAAACTCTTCATACTGTATAATGCACCTCCCTCCTCCCCCCATAATCCTCTGGCCACCATGTACTCAAAAAAATAAATCTGTACTTACCTCTTCCGTTTCCCCGCTGCTCTGGTCTCCTTTGCAAAACTGAAGACACAGGAGGAGGCCGGTGCCAGTGTGCATTCCACTGTGGAACACATAAAGCAGGAAGTAACACCTACTCCTAGTGTGGAGGAGGCGGTACCAACCTGTTACATGCGTTCCACAGTGGAAGGCACACCGGCACCACTGTGGTAAGAGAAAGCAAGGGGCGGGGCTGGCAGTAGTTGGAAGCAGGAGGCTTCCCTCCCCTCCCAGGCACGAGCCCCAAAGAGGCGTGTGCTGTCGAGCAGTCATATGGATGTGCGTCCTCGGAGACGTGCATCCATTTTGAAGCGGGCTGTGGGATCGGCGGGCTCAGGGGGCAGCTGGCGGCGCGAGCCCCTTATAGGTCCGGGCCTTGTCGCAGTCGCAACCCCTGCGACCATGATCTTTACACCCCTTGAGAAGACTATTAGCAAAATAAGTAAGACGTCTCGTTGCCTCTCGTGAACATTTGAGACTTGCTTCAGTGCTTATATATTTGTTACCTTTTTTATTTATTTTTTTTGTGAGATTGTAATATATGCAATAGACTTAGGGGTGTCGACAAAAATCTTCATGAAAGACACTGATGTGTTAATTACAGGCGGCAGTAATTTCATTGTCATTACCATTCTACGCTTTTCACTGTTGGTTATATTGAAAAATGCTGCATTAATTAAGGTTTTGTGTGAAGTGCTACAGTGGAGCACAGTACACCATCTGTTGCACATGCCCTGCTCGTGAAGAATACCAGTGCTACAATATGCATGTTTATTATGAAATTTGTGCTCTGAAAAACGACTTTTTACTGCCTATTGGTGCTTAAGCATCTTTTTTCCATAGTAAAGCCTCTTTGGCTGTCATAACCTGCTGTCTTAGTGTATTCCCAATAAGCAGTGGTCTCAAGATCACTGATAGTCTTCAGTTTACATGATGCAACGTCCTTCTTTAAAATTACACTAAAGATGTTCTATGGTGTCCAAGTCGGGTGATTGTGATGGACACTCTCTCCACAATCTTCCAGGACGTCATCTATCAAAGTCTCAGTGGACATGGAGGTATCCTTGGCATTATTCTTCTGTGATATTTTCTCCTAGGATATCCTGCTGCTTGATTGCATCCATGCTGTCCTCCACACTGCAGGATTTCAGTTCCATAAGAAGCAAAGCAGTCATAGACTATCATCAACCTCCACCATGCTTCACTGTAGGCATCACCGAGCCCCCACCTTGCTTTGCTGTAGGCAATACTGAGACCCCATTTTGCTTAACTGTAGGCATCACCCAGCGCTTCACCATGTTTCACTCTAGGCATCTCTGAGCCACCCACCATGCTTCACTATAAGCATCACCGAGCCCCCCACCATGCTTCACTGTAGGCATCACCAGTCCTCCATCACACTTCACTGTAGACATCACCCAGCCCCCCACCATGCTTCACTATCACTGCCTTGCTTTACTATAGGTATCACAGAGACCCCCACTAGGCTTCACTGAGTCACTCCCTTGCTTCACTATGGGCATCCGAGAGACCCCACTAGGCTTCACTGTAGGCATCCATCACCAGTGGCGGACCTTGTGCCAAGAGGGCCCTGGTGCAGCAGCTGATGGTGAGGAGCGGGGGGGGAAAGTTTGTGCTAGCGGATGTCAGCAAGGAGCGGGGGGGAGCTAACAGATGATGGCGAGGAGCGGGGGGGTTTGGGTGCTATAGGTACTGCGGCTCCTACCTGCGCCGGGCCGTGCAGTCCTGGGGGCAGGGGTGGCAGAGGAGGGGCGGATCAGCCAAGGGAAGCAGAGAGCTTCCCTCAGTGTACCCCCTCCCCTCTGACACGGGTCATGGGGGTCAACTGGGGGCCCCCCTGCCCTGCAGACTTGAGGGGCCCCCTAGTCGGTCGGGGCCCTGGTGCAGCTAAACCAGCTGCACCACGGTAGGTCCGCCCCTGGGCATCACAGAGCCCCCCACAATGCTTCACTGTAGGCATCACCGAGCCCTTCACCCTGCTTCACAATAAGCATCACCAAGCCCCCACCATGCTTCATTATAGCTAACACCGAGCCCCCACCTTGCTTCACTGTAGGCATCACCAGGCTCCCACAATGTTTCACTCTAGCTATCACCAAGCCCCCACAATGCTTTACTGTAGCTACAATGAGCCGCCACCTTGGTTCACTGTAGGCATCCCACAGCACCCCACCCTGCTTCTCTGAAGGCATTACTGAGCCACTGCATTGCTTCACTGTGAACATCACTAAGACTCCAACATGTTTCACTGTAGGCATAGTGTTTTTCCCAGCATATTCTTCAGTTTTCTGCTTTCAGTCATACCGCTGATCTATAGGTTTGAAAACTTTCAGTTGTGTCTCATTGCTCTACAGAACAGAATTACAAATCTTCTGTGGCTTATTTATTTGATTCTGAACATACTGGATCTCTATTTACTTGTGGTTTGGGGTAAGTAGTTCTGTACATTCTGGAGTTTGGACATTAAATTATTTACTGTCAAGTATGCACCTTACTGTGGAAACTGAATCCTCAGTGCCAGCTCCCTCTAAATCTTGCGGTAGGGTTTTTGAAGTCATTCAAATGTTTTTGAGCACCTGTCTCTTCAGGAATCTGGAGCCACAAACAAATAATGTAATCAGAGTTTGTTTAAAGGGAATCTGTCACCACATTTTTGACCCCTAATCTGAAAGCATCATGATATAGGGGAAGAGACCCTGAATCCAGTGATGTGTCACTTACTAAGCTGCTTGCTGTCATTTTAATAAAATAACAGTTTCATCTGCTGTAAACTAGCAGTTCTCTGAATGTTAAGCTCTGTATAACCCCACCCACACCTCTAATTGGTGCCCATGTACTGTGTGCACAGAAAGCTGCCAATTACTGGTAGAGTGGGGCTATAGGGAGCACATTCATGAATATGGAGGACTACATGGCGGCAAATTTACTAGTCCTCTAGTGATAATCTCCTGCTGGTAAAACAGGGATTTTATCAAAACCATACTGAGCAGCCTAGTAAGTGAGACAATGCTGGAATCAGGGTCTCTGTCTCTATATTATCCTGCTCTCAGATTAAATGGCAAAAGCCAGGTGGCAGAGTCCTTTTAACTTTGACGTTGTAACCTATGCCTCCAGTGCTATATCTATGAACATCCAATGAATGTGTATCTTTTTGTATCCTTTTCCTTGTTTGTGCAAAGCAATGATTTTACCGTAAAGAATAATAAGTTTGTACATTTTGCTAATAAACCTGATCCACAATGGAAGTTGAACTATTTTAATTGTAGCTATAGATGTTTGGGTCGGGGGGAAACATCCCATCTACATAAGGGATGGAAACCCAGATATGTCTAATCCTGTATCACTACGGGGAAAAGGAATGACCATAAGGTATAATAGAACAATGGACTCTTCACTATGAGAAAAGGAGAATTCAAAATGAACAATTCCTTTAAATCCCGTTACAGGTGTGCTCCCCTTGGACTAACAGAAATGAATCTAAATAGTAAATCCTTAAGTTAAAGGGAATTTGTCAGCAAGTATTTGCTGCCTCATCTCAGAGCAGCATGATGTAGGCAAAGAGGCTCTGAATCCAAAGATGTATCACTTAAATTGCTGGGTGCAGCCTCTCTTGCACAAGCAGTTAGCAATGCAGTGGCCTGCAGCGCACATAACAATGTAGTCCAGCAATGATAATCACCAAGCGATAAAACCTTTAGTGTAAGTAAACAACACCACACAGTCTGATAACAGAGACATAGGCCGGGTCACACAGCTGCGTTGGCAGCTTTTAGCGGGACTTCGCTAAATACTTAGATTTTTCTCAGTGAAGGGGGAGCCGTCATCCCTGCCGCTTCCTGGTGACGCAGCCCCTGGTTACCCGATGTTGATCGTGGTAACCAGTTCACACATCAGGCTGCCTGGCGTACGCTTAAGCCGAGCAGCCAGGGAGACGCTGCCGGGTCACACATCAGGCTGCCTAGTGCACGCAAGCAGCGTTTCCCTGTCCGCTCGGCTTAAGCGGACGCCAGGCAGCCTAATGTGTGAACTGGTTACCACGATCAACATCGGGTAACCAGGGACTGCGTCACGAGGAAGCGGCGGGGTTGACGGCTCTCCGCTTCACTGAGAAAAATCTAAGTATTTAGCGGAGTCCCGCTAAAAGCTGACAACGCAGCTGTGTGACCCCGGCCATAGACAGTTTTTATTTTGCAATCCCTACAGCATGCTGTCCTTACATTACATAGCAAAACCTGCTGATAGATTCCCTTTAAGCATTCTTGAAATGTGAGAAAAGCAGATCCAAAGGGGTCACATCATTTTTAAACTTTGCAAACTAGACTAAGGCTAAAATACTTCAGTGCTCGGTACTCGCAGGACGGATAGGAGCAACTAGAGTACTCAAGTATAAGGGAAGTCTATAGGGAACTCAAGCATTTTTCCAGAAGATCTTAAGGAAAATTGCTCAAAGTTCTCCATTGATTTCCATTATATTCAATTACTTGAGTTGCGCCCATTCGAGTGTCCAACTGTTCGTTAGGAGTACCGAACACTCAAGGATCTAAAGGTACCGTCACGCGCAGCAATATTCCTAGCAATTTCACTGGCAATTTGCTGGTTGCAGTGAAATCATGGACACATTGTTCCATTTGTACACAGCAATGTGTCCATGATTTCACTGCAACCAGCAAATTGCAAGTGAAATTGCCTAGCAATATGCTGCGCGTGACGGTACCTTTAGTGCTCGTTCATCCCTAGCTGGGGCACTTCAATTTACTCAATGTACAATGTATAAATGCTAATTTACATATATGCAAATGAACACTAACTTTTTCTTTTCTTCAGAAATACAGCTTCTCGTATGTCTTTAGCATTAAGGCAGTCTATGTTGGCAGTTGTATTCTTGCAACAGTTGATGATCCAAAGAGATTACGTCCCTTATCTGTATGATAAACTATTGCTGCGACATCTACAATTCTTCACATTCGCTGTCATCTCGCCCGGACGCAACAATGATTTTATTTTCAGGGATTATTTTGTCTTTCAAGATGGCTGCTTATAATTAATTTAGGCAAGACCTGCCCCTTAGTAATGTTTGAGTGCAACGAGGAACCTCGGATATTTGACTGCATCTATGGTGGACTAAACGATCACATCGCCCCAGTATTCTCAGTACTGGGGATCATTTGTGGTCTTCGTTGAGGGGATTTTGGTTATAAACAACTGTTGACTTTCAAAATTTTAAGGACAGGTGACCAAAAAAAGGGACCCACGATGTTTCCTGTCATCAGCTGCGCTCCTGCTGCACACTGTCCCCCCTGCTGATTCCCTGCACCGCACAATGTATGACATGCTGTCTGCTCCATCTGCTGGCTTCCTGCACTGCACACTGCTCCATCTGCTGTTTTTTATGCACTGCACACCTCAAGAGAATCGATCACAATCACATATCAAAGACCAAAGTACATCAAATGTCAGAACTCATACTTAGGTGGGTGGGCGTAGTGTTACCAGTCGAATACATTAGTAGTTGGTAATTGCCCTATCCATGCCTTTAAGGGGCTGTCCACTACTAGGACAACCTCTTTGATTCCACTTGTTTCCCCCATTAAAAACAAAAGAGCCTATACTCACCTCCCATGCTGATGGTGTTCCGGTACGTCAATAACTGCGTTGAGGGGCTTACGTAACATAGTGACATCACAGAAGCCCTGAATCCAGTCACCACCGGATTGCGTCTCCGGCCTTCAGACCGAATTAATCAACAGGTAGTGATGCTGTGGCTGCCGCTCACTGAAGGCTGGAGACAGAAGCCAGCGGTGATTAGAATGAGGCTCGCATGAAGTCACTAGGTCACAAACTGTGATTACTGACAGCGCTGGAATGCCGACAGCACAGGAGGTGAGTACAGGCCTTTTATTTTTAGTTGGGAAACAAGGAATCAAGTGGTTGTCCTAGTAGTAGACAGCCCCATTAAAAAGATCTTGACAGCTGACCATGCGGCCCAATCCATGCCCGCTGCCCTAGACTGACAGGTCTTCATCTACATGCGTACATAGGGAGAGACCGGTCAATCCAATGCATTGGGCGGAGAGAAGCCATTGGGAACACACCTGTCCAACTAGTTACAGCATGCTCTTGATCCCTGGCTTTTTATATATTTTTCTCTGAAGCATTGCAGAATTTCAGTCTCAAACATACAGTGGGGGAAAAAAGTATTTAGTCAGCCCAAATTGTGCAAGTTCTCCTCTTAAAAAGATGAGAGATGTAATTGACATCATAGGTAAGACCTCAACTATGAGAGACAAAATGAGAAATCTCACGATACATGGCCCCACTCATTCTTTCATGTACAGGATCAGTCGTCCTGGTCTCTTGGCAAAGAAACAGCCCCAAAGCATTGTGTTGCCACCCCCATACTTCACAGTAGGTATGGTGTTCTTGGATGCAGCTCAGCATTTTTTCTCCTCTAAACACGATGAGTTGTGTTTCTACCAATAGTTCTACTTTGATTTCATCTGACCATATGACATTCTCCCAGTACTCTTCTGGATCATCCAAATGCTCTCTAGCATACTTCAGAGGGCCAGACATTAATGGCTTAAGAAGGGAGACACGTCTGGCACTGCAGGATCTGAGTCCCTGGCGGCGTAGTCTGTTACTGATGGTAGCCTGTGTAACGTTGGTCCCAGCTCTCTGCAGGTTATTCATTAGGTCCCCAGTGTGATTCTGGGATTTTTGCTTGTTCTTGAGATCATTTTGACCTCACGGGGCGAGATCTTGCATGGAGCCCCAGATCGAGGGAGATTATCAGTGGTCTTGTATGTCTTCTATTTTCTAATGATTTCTTCACACCAAGCTGCTTGCCTATTGTAGATTCAGTCTTCCCAGCCTGGTGCAGGGCTACAATTTTGTTCCTGGTTTCCTTCGACAGCTCTTTGTCTTGACCCATAGTGGAGTTTGGAGTGTGACTGTTTGAGGTTGCAGACAGGTGTCTTTTATATGATAACAAGTTCAACAGGTGCCAGTACTACAGGTAATGAGTGGAGGACAGAGGAGCCTCCAGTACTACGGCAGGTGAGGACAGAGGCTAGTACAGTAATGAGTGGAGGACAGAGGAGCTCTTAAAGAAGAAGTTACATGGGCTGTGAGAGCCAGACATCTTGCTTGTTTGTAGGTGACCAGATGTGATTTTCAGGTTTGTCTTCTCATTTTGTCTCTCAAGTTGAGGTCACCTATGATGTCAATTCAGGCCGACCTCATCTGGAGAAGTGGGAGAACTTGCAGAATTGGTGACTGACTAAATACTTTTTTTCCCACTGTACCTGTTTGAATTCATCAGCAAGTGCCTGATACACGCTGCCCAGGTTCACTTCAAAGAGAATAGGCTATTGCTGCTCCATCTGAGAGCAGTATAATTAAAGGCCGTGACCATGATTCCAGTGGAGTGTCACTTACTTTGATTAAATTAGTGTTTATTCCTCCCTTCTGCTAGTACTCTTAGTGATGAGTTCTGTATAACTCCACCCCCATCACTGATAGATTTCAGTGAATATTCTGCATATCCGGAAAGTTGCCAATCAATGGTGAGGAAATAGTTGGGCTACCGGGCAGCAAGAGGTTTACTGTTCTTTTCGTGATAATCTCCTGCTGATAAAAATGTTATTTTATCAAAACTACAGCAAGCAGCCCAGCAAGTGACCCATATCTAGAGTCAGGGTCTCTGTCTCTACATTATGTTGCTCTCATATGAGGAAGGACAGAGTCTCTTTAAGATGACTAAATATGGTCCCTCTCCCCACGGTGCTGAGAGAAGACTGAAGGTAAAAGGAACTGGCCACTCCACAGATACTGCCTCCTTCAGTCTGGTCCTGGGTCAGTGCTTTCCCGTAGTCAATCACAAGATTTGCATCCCACTGGGTGTATCTCCTTTCCCACTTTTCATCCTCTTTAATACAGAATAAGGGGTACAAGTCAGGCTCAGGTTCCCAAACTGCCAACAATATCATACAGAGCCCTATACGTTAGTTAGTTGTTAGTTGTGTCTGGTGTTCGAAAACTCCAAAGCTATGAGTGACAAAGCCACTTTAGTTTCTCATGATGTCCTAAATACCAGGACTTGTCCGATGGAGTGTCTATACCCCATTATGGTCAATGCTTTGAGTGATGTAATAATGCCCAGTTGGTATGACTGGCATCTTCCTCACTGTGCCCAGTCATAGCGTGAGTGCTGGAGCTCTTGCACGGCCATATAACACCCGGCACTGAAGCTATGCTAGAGCACTGCGAAGAATAAGTCAACCACGCTGAGTGAGCTTGATTAACAGCACCCGAGGTCAGGACTAGATTCCCCCACCAGACTGGTTGTGACTAATCCTGAGAAACAAAAGGGTTTTTGACCCTCATAACTTTAGAGTTTTCTCACACTAGACAGTTAATTAAAACACGGGAATATGGTTCTGTATGGTTTTGGTGGCAGTTTAAGGGCCTGAAGAAACCTGACAAATACCCTTGAAGTCAGTGACTTGCACAACCTTATTCTCGGAGGTCGTATCTGTGTAGTGATCTCTTGTTGTGCATGGGTTAAAGAGGATGTTATGCCAGCACAAGGTGAATTTACATTTCTCAGAAGTACCATCTGTCAACAACTTCATACCTGCCCCCTAAAAAGAAAACATGGATATAAAGGTCTTGAAAATACAAGATAATGGAAAATGAAAGGGCTCAAAAGTGCTGCTTCAAGGCTAAACATATAGGCTACTAAATAGGTCTGGTAGTGCCACCCTCCTCTGCTGAATTAGGCATTTGCCAAGTGAAGAGTAGAGCCGTCACAACATCATATCACATGTATACCCCATTAAATGAAAAATCCGGGACAGTACTGTCTGGTAATAAGGCATCCGGGACCCATGTAAAAAAAGACTAGTTAAACCACTCCTTAAAGAGGATTGTACCACTTTCATCCTCGTAGATTAATAAAACAACGTGGGTGAACAAAACATAGTATTAGACACATATTTAAAGAAAGTCTGTCAGCACAAAATGACTGTTAAAACCAAGCAAATGCTTGGTCGGTATACCCTTGAGTTGGCCAAGGAGTTCAGTACACCTACACACCTTCATGCTTTCCATTGATCTTTCCCCTCTTCTGGTTCCTGTAAAGCAGGTGTCCCCAACCTGTAGCTTGAGTACCACATGTGTCCCATGATGTGTGGTTCATGGCTGTCTTCCAGCTTGGTGCATTAGCACCAGGTCTAGCAAGCAGCTTTGAAGAGCAGGTCTCCAGATGGTGACTATTGTAAGTAGCTCCACATTGAAGAGCAGATCTGAATTGGGGTAAGGTAGGAACCCCTGGATCTTGGTGTACTGCTTCAATGTGATCTCTGTGGAGAAGCATTGACTGCCACTATGCCGGTAATGGGGGGGCTCTGGTTATCACTACTGTGGGGGGTGGGAGCTGGATGTGTTCGAGAGCCTCTCTTAGAGCTGAATATGGCTCTCAAGGTCAGATGTAAGGGCACAACTGTCAATAAAGGATGGAAGACTCAGTGTTCTCGATTGTTTGTGAACCTTTTTAGAATTTTGCCATATTTCTGCAAAAATTTGATCTAAATTTACATCAGATTTTCACACAAGTCCTAAAAGTAGATAAGAGAACTAAAGAAAAACTAAAGAAAAACAATTCAGACAAAACTATTAGATTTTGTCTAAGGAAAAGTATCCAATATCTGTGAGTGACAAAATTGTCTGAATTTTTAGCATTAGGAGATAATTTGAAGGTGAAATTAGAGTTTGATGTTATCAATCAATGGAATGACAATCAAACATAAGTTGGTGACTTATGTTATGTAAAGAATAGGGATTTATCAAAGTCTTCTAAGTAAGGAGACTTCTGAGGACATCAGGAGAAGAGTTGTTGATGCCTCTCAGGTTGGAAAAAGTTACAAAACCATCTCTAAAGAGTTTGGACTTCACAAATCCATAGCCAGACAGATTATATATAAAAGGAGCAAATGCAAGACAATTAGTAACCTCTCAATAAGTGGTAGACCAATAGCATTCACTCCAAAAGCAATGTGTACATTAGTCCAGAAGCTCGTAAAGGAACCAAAGGTAACATCTAAGCAACTAAAGGCTTCTCACATTAGCTTATATTAATGTTCATGAGTCAACCATCAGGAGGACACTGAACATCAATAGTGTGCATGAAGAAAACAGAGATGAAGCTGTTTTGTAAGGAGTAATGGGCTAAAATTTCTCCAAACCAATGTTCAGGACTATTCATCAATCACCAGAGACATTTAGATGCAGTGATTGCTGAACAGGATCACACCACAGAACTTTTGTAAGGCCCTTTTGTTAAGGCCCCGTCACACACGTCAACGTCCGAACGATCCGATTTCACCTAGATCGCTTGAACGTCGTTCAATGATCGTTAGTGAAATGTGACACGAATAAATATTGTTAACGACGCAGCAACAATTCCGCGACAACAAACGATACTTGCGATCGTTAGATCGTCTACGTCCTTCAGTTCAGAATAGGTGAGGTCGTAACGACATCGTTATCGAGGTGTCACACGCACCCATGCTGCAGGTTGGATGGATGATCATCGTCTGGTTTGTGGTCCTGTTCACCAACCTCCCATCAAAGATCTGCCAATTATCATGATCGGATGTACAATGTCACACTGACGACTGAAAACCTGTGACGTTTGTGAAAGTGCAATGTCATTTTAGGTAAAATATATGCAGAAATATGGAAAACTGTGAAGGATTCACAAACTTTCAAGAACCTCTGTAGATGGAAAACAAGAAGGTGGGAAAATGAATTAAACCACTGTGCCACATCAAGGTGACCCGACCGCTTGTGCTTCGATGGAACAGTCACTTTGTCCTGACAGATTTACTTTAGGCAAAAATATAAACAAGTAGATAAAACACGTGAATATATATGTGTTCAATAATGCTATACAACGGATGAGACAAGTGGCGTCTACACCTTACACAAACGATCCATGACAGGATCACTCATCAGCCCTAATGAAACCTATTGGCTAAATTACAATGGCATGAAACAGATTAATAGTATGGACACAATTCAGCCATTTATGCACTACAGACTACTTTCATCTCTACAGGAACCCTATTAACCATATATCCATTAAATGGGTTATCTGGGACTTTTATAACTTTTGCACATGGGGCTAAGAACTTACTTGAACGTAGTTGCTAAATACCTGCTTGTTCTGCCCAGCTCCTGTCACGCTTAGGAGGTGAGGGAATCAGGTAGCTGAATGGTGAGAGGGGCGAAGGGATTCAGGGAGAGCTAATCTGACCCTTACACTGGGGGTCTCTGGCTCACCCTGCTCTCGGAGGTATGGTGAGAAGGTCCGAGTCTCCACCCTATTTCCTGAGCTCCTGATTAGCCCTAGGCTGAGGGCCCCTACCTCCACCCACAGATCCGGAATCACAGCTACTCCTAAAGCAAAGACTTCAGCACAGCAACAAAGCATCTGCACAGCACAAAGACCAAGAGTAAATAACTATCAGCAGCGTCTGACAGAGGAGGGGGGATAGCTATTTAAAGCCAGGGGGACAGGATTCTGAGTCACACTCAGCCTCACATCAACCTCTCAAGCAGCAGCAGAGCACAAGACCTTCACATCCGTACCTCATGCAGCGCTTGACGAAATGCAACACAACACACACAGCAGCATTCAGCAAGGTCAGCGCAATTCAAGCACATGACAGCTCCGATCTCTGCCGATAGCACTGCTCCTGCTGGCGATTCAGCAGCTTCCTCTGATGTCATGTTGCAGAGCAGCTCCTTCTCTTCAGCTCCGCTTTGTTGATGGGACACCACTGCCAATGTCATAGATTGACAGCCGGCTCTCCACTACCTAACTTCAGGAAGCCAACTGTAAACCAGTATGACTTCTGCAGAGACACTCTGTCGACAGAGCAGAGCAGAAGAGAAAGAGCTGCTTTGTTGACAAGAAGAGAAGTGAAGCAGGGAAATTCCCGCACAGAACAGTCAGGTAGCTAGCAGTCTGTTAGTTCTTAACCCCAAACACAAAAGTGATAATAGTCCTGGATAACCCTTTTAATTTAAAAAAAAGTAGACTGCACCTTCAGCCTTACATATTTTTGCTCCCAGCATGCTTTGCACTACCTATATGATGAAGAGTTTGATAGCAAATGCCACTAGCCAAACTCAAAGCAATGCCTCTATTAATGTCTGCGCATCACTCAGTATCTACTCGCTGCTTTCATCCACTCTCTCTTTCTGGTTAGATTTTGGTCACTGTGATCTGTCCTGAGCCCTGGTCGTGTATCTCTTACTTGTGTCACTCACTTTTGTGCAGTTTGACCTACTGCTGAATGTTAGGATGCCTTATTAATGTATGTTCCCCGCTGTGCTCCCTACTCTGCCTCTCTGACTGTGCTTCCGCTTCCATATGCTTCACCAACATGTCGGCGTGTGATCTCCTATCCAACCACCCAACAGGTTGTTTTGCTCATATACTGTACATTGAACTCATAAGGCTACGTTCACACGTAGCGTAATTCCTGCGTATTCATACATTTACGCAGCGCTTATTAGCGCTTTGCATAATTGCAGTGCTGGAAGCGCATTCCAGCAAAAGCTATGGCGTTCACACGCCGCGTATTTCAACCTCTTTCTGCACATGCTCTTTCACTGCAAAGCACATGCGCAAAAAGAATAGACTCTTTGCACCTTTTTCGGCGCGCTTTCCCCATAGGCCACATTATAAAATGGGCTCGGGAAAAACGCACCGAAAAAAACGTGGTGTCTGAATGCAGTCGCTCAATTTTGCACAAAATTCACCACTGAACAAACACGCGGGAATTACGCTGCGTGTGAACATAGCCTAATAGTTTCTTTAGTGTGATGTAGTGAAAAATCTGTAAACTATATAACACAAGCTGTTGGATGGTTCATAGGGATCGTCGATCCCTTTGGCTGCTTACCAAATTAGACATTGCAATAAAACTAATGCCGCATGAGGGGTAATTACTATAAAGACACCCTAAATCATTTCCCTACCCTAACACCATTTTGGGCATCTACGTAGCTGTCTTGTTAATTGTTTCCCTTAATGTTTCTTGTGTATTTTACATCCATCCGGGGCTTCTTCTTGTGGTGCGGCTACCGCTTGTGGTCACTGTGTGGACTTCTATGCTTTCCCCTGTGGTCACCGTGCTGCTGGCTGTGTGTCTCACTCTCCTTCCTATCTGTTCTCCTTGTTTTTCCAGAAAAGAAAGTCCAGTTCCAGTGTCCAGTTGATGGTGAGTCTATGTTTTGTCTTATTCAGTGCTGGTTCCTCTGGGTCCCAGAAAAGAGCAGTGCTCTGCTTTACTTTCCCTATCAGCTGATGGACCTGAAGATAACAATCTCCTCTTTGCTGGAGCCATTGTCTATGGCTGCACCAATGGGTGGATTCAAAGTTGATATTTGTCATATTGAACAAAGAGTAATTGTATTTCCAGGTCAATCAGCTGACAAAGGATTTTGGTTGGTTCATACTGGCACAGTGTACTTCTCAGCCTGGGTATGATAAGGTCTAATGGCCACTCTACATGTCCCAATATCGGCATCCAACTCCGACCAAAAGTCACGTGGTTCGTGCGTTGGCCCCGATATCGTTCGTGCGTTGTATGGTTTAAACGTCCAATACGATGCAAGAACGATGCCAAAACGATATCGGGGATCAAATGAGCGTGCTCTCCAACGGCCCGATATCGGATTGACGTTGTGGCTGGATCGGGCTGTGTAAAAGCCCAACAACGATGTGAAGTACAACGTCCCCTATTCTCTTCCATGTTAAATGGTCGTTCCTGGGTCGCCCGTACAAGGGGGCGTACACATCGTTGGAGCGTTGCCTGCCGATATCGCGCTGTGTAACATCTCCTATGCGATCTTGGAATTCTGCCCAGAAAAAGTGCGCTCCCGCGCCGTTGTATCCAATATCGGACCGATGTTGGGTCGTGTAAAGTGGCCATTAGACAAACAGATGCCACTTTAACTCATTGGTCAGTGAGCCATGAACTTGTTTTTAGCTCAGTTGTCTAATGAACACTACAGTACTCACCATCCTGGAGATCTTGTACAGTTCCAAGCTGATATGCCCATGTCACACAGAAGGAAGATGCCTGGTTAGCTTAATCCTGAATTTGGGAGTTAACGTCTAGATATAGAATAGGGAATAATTTCCCAATCTCTGGGTATCCGACCACTGGGATCTTCACCGATACAAAGAAGAACCTGTGTGAATTGAGTTTTGGCCGATCATACGCACTCCTATTTGATTCATTGCCAAAGACCAGCTCGGCAATCTCTGATGGTTCCATTAAAGGGAAACTGTCAGCTGTTTTAACCCTTCTAACCAGTCCCTACCTGTCCCTGCAGCCACATACTACTGTCCTAACCATCCCTCTCTGACCAATCTTGCATTTATATAAGTGGAATAGAACAGTTTTTAAACTTACAAAATCTCTGACGATGGGGTGTTCCCGACGGGTAGGCGGTGTCTCCAGGGCCGCGCTACCCTCGCCTCACTGCTCTAATGACACCCTGATGGGCGGTATCATTCCTTCAGGACCGATGTCTTGATTTAAATCTCTCGCCCCGCACTTCCTGGTGTATGACGCGGATGTCGGCCGCCGCGTCACGCCGCGTCATACCCAGGCATGCGCAGTGCGCCGGGTGTACAAAGCTTGTTGCCTGGCGACCTTGTGCCGACACAAGGCCGCCTTCAGCGCATGCACAGATTGCATGTTGAAGGCGACTTGGGTGTTCTACACCCAGCGCACTGCGCATGCCCGGGTATGATGCGGCGTGATGCGGCGACCGGCATCCGCCTCATACACCAGGAAGTGCGGGGAGGGAGATTTAAATCAGGACATCAGTCCTGAAGGAATGATGCCGCCCATCAGGGTGTCATTAGAGCAGTGAGGCGGGGGTAGCGCAGCCCTGGAGACACCGCCTACCCATCAGGAACGCCCCATCATCAGAGATTTTCTAAGTTTAAAAACTGTTCTATTCCACTTTTATAAATGCAAGATTGGTCAGAGAGGGATGGTTAGGACAGTAGTATGTGGCTGCAGGGACAGGTAGGTGGGATAGGTTAGAAGGGTTAAAACAGCTGACAGGTCCCTTTAAGAATGAATGGAGTGGCAGTGTGCATGATCATCCAATAGAGCATTCATACAAAGCAATGGTTCTTGGATTGGTGTGGGCCCAGTGATCGTACCCTAGATCCAGGAGGATATCTTCTATCTATGAACTTTGAAAGCTGCTTGAAACTCTTCTGGTGGCATATGTACATAGTGTACAGGACCAGAACAGCACATCTTCTTAACTGTGTAGTGGCTGCTCTCTGGTACTGCATCAAAGCTTACATGCACTTCAATAGGATTTGATATGCACTACCCAAAAACAGCCATCAATATCAAAGTCCTGGACAACCTTTTAAGTTACTCTAAATTCAGAGCAATTTTACTATTGACATGTCTTCACTATATCTTAGACATGAGAGATAACTCATATTTCAGAACAGTTTCTAAGGAACCATAGTCGGAAAGCTTCGCTTGATGGATTATAATATCACTTGTATAATAGGGCTTCTATGAAGCATGAGGAGAAAGATGAGAGTAGGATTATTCATCCTGGGTTACCACGTGACTAAAAATTATCTCTCTAAGTTTTAAAGATGGCCAATCAATCCTCAACCTAACTGCAGGATCAGTAGTCACAGTGTCACGCTGGGTGTAGGGAGACACCCGTCGCTGGACGATGACAAGGGGGGGGGGAAAGGAGTCCCTGATGCTAAGGGCAAATATGGGAGATGGTGACCCCTAGAACAACTAGCACTGATACCTGGCTCCCCCTAACGTCCCTACACAGTTTCCGCAACTGTCACCGCCAGGATACCTATGCCCTGACTGTCCTGGACTACCACTACACAGGGATCAGAGCGGGTGATCACTAGTCAGCCCGGCTAGCAATTAGAGAAGCACACAAGGGAAACGAACAAAGAGAGAGGAGATACACTTAGCTTGAGCTAATCCAAGCAGCAAACCAACAGACTCCAGGAAACACTGCTTTGAGATAAGATGCAATCTGGAACACCTGAACAGCTATCACCAGCAGTGCATCCTGGGAGTCAAGGGGAATATGTAGGCAGACCTAGTCTTAGTTGCTCACTGTCCCACATTTACCAAGACTAGTGGCTTGAAAGGAGTGACTACGATACCTGTCTGTAGTCCAGTCCAGGATTTAGAAGACAAACACCGCCCAAAAGAGGCCCTTCTGTGGAGAACCAGGTATGTTAGTGACGGGTGAGGAGCTCCCATGATGGTGTAGTTGGGATAGGAAGCTTAAATGTCCCTGGAAACACTGGCAACTATGTTAGGGTAATGTCAAGAGCAGGGCTGTGGAGTCAGTAAGCCAAATATCAGACTCCGAGTCCTCAAATTCCCTGAATCCGACTCCACCAAAATAGACACCGACTCTGACTCCACAGCCCTAGCCAAGAGTTACATACTGTAGATTTTAGGAGGTGGGTTCTGCTTCCTAATTCTGACTTCAGGGTATCTCATAGGGAAAGGAGGATAAGCGACACAATACATGGAACATACAGCGTATACCCGTTGTTGCAGGAGACGCACTCAGCCAGTATGAAGGACCATTATTTTCTTTCTCCCCTGACCGATGTTACGGTACTCGTCCTTTGCTAAGCAAACAAGGTAAGGGCAAATGTGAAGGGAACGTTTGACTAATTGTCCTGTGCCTTTTTGCCCAGCAGACGGCGATGTTGTTCTACAATTTGGGGCTCACAGAGGAATGAGCAGCTGTGTTTGTAGTCACAGCTCTGTGCGCAGTCAGTCGGTGCAGCTGGTATGGGGATATGTGGGAGAAATGAATAATGAGAACTGCACCGGATGGGGTTGGGATTTTATGTTCTTAGAGAAGGAAGGACACAAAGCTCCCCTGAGGCGCTGGCACTACTAAACAGTAGAAATACATTAAAATATATTCAACTAAAACTTTCTTTTTCCTGGTTGAATGGTGACCTCTAGTGGTCATTATATAATATGCAGAGGGATTTCCACGGCTTCTGGAAAAGACAAGAACACCTTCTGGAAAGGGTGCGCTACTGGTACCCAAAACAATGGTCGTGAGGTTTATAATGATTTAACTCAATTCTTCCTCCTTCTTATTTCATCCAGGAATCCTCAGAAAGCACAAACACTACTATCGAAGATGAAGATACTAAAGGTATGTCAGGGGATGAAACTGTGAACATGTGGATACAGGTTTTTCATGGTGTAACTGCTGTATATGAAAATAATATTACTAAAAGAAGAAATCACTTAGCTCATAAACCCTAATGCAAACTCTTCAACAGTCACCACCCCTCAATGCCATGTGCCAATTTTTAGATTGGTGTCTACATATGTGGTGGAGAAGTTTTGGAATCTGGCACAGGACCTGGTGTGACCCAAGAACCCTACAGATCAGTGTGGTATGATTTATACTCACCAATCTGTCTATAAGCATTATACATGTGAAGTAATGGCCAGTGGTCCGCCAACACTGTGCATAAGTCAATTATGGTAAACAAAACGAGATTGCAGAACAAGGGACAAGGTTTATTAACAGGTAAGATTAAAGCAAGGGGGGTACACTGTGGCAAAAATACAATTAACAATTACTGCAGTTCCTATCTGGGACACTCAGGCATCCATTGCCCCAACTATAACAAATGGATATTAAACAGTAGTTTAGCAAAGCAAGAAATATGCGAAACTCCTATAACTTTAATGGATTCCACTACTCAGTCTCACAGCTACCATGCTCTGAATGCAAAAGCTTATACTACACCCCAACGTGTGCATGCACAGTAAAGACCCAATACCGCTGGTGAAAACAAGTCCAGTCCTGGAGCCTGATGCTGTGATGCTTGTTGGTGCATACTTCTTTCCTTGCAGAGCAGGAGAGAAGCTCCTTTTTCCTTCACACTCCCAGAATCCCTGGAGTTCTCTGGATCACGTCTCTTGTGGCTCCTCTGGTAACTGTCCCCTGGGGTCCTCTGTTACACGTCTGAGGTGGATCCTCTGGTAACTGTCCCTGGGGTCCTCTGGTACACATCTCCGGTAGGTCCTCTGATAGCCGTACCTGATGTCCTCTGTTACATGTCTCTGGTGGGTCCTCTGGTACACGTCTCTGGTGGGTACTTTGGTACATGTCTCTGGTGGGTCCTCTGGTACACATCTCTGGGTACTCTGGTAGACATCTCTGGTGGTCCTCTGGTAACCATCTCTGGGGTCCTAAGGTACATGTCTCTGGGTGCTCTCATACACATTCTGGGCCCTCTGGTACATGTCTCAGGTGGGTCCTCTGGTAGCTGCACATAGAGTTCCCTGGTACACATCTCAGGGTCCTTTGGTACATGTCTCTGGTGGCTCCTCTAGTAACCATCTCTGGGGGTCCTCTGGTAACTCGCTGGGTCCTATGTTACACATCTCTGTTGGGTCCCCTGGTAACTGTCGCTGGGATCCTCTGGTACACATCTCTGTTGGGTCCTCTGGTAATTATTCCTGAGGTCCTCTGGTATACATCCCTCGTGGATCCTCTGGTAGCTGTCCTTTGGGTCCTCTGGACATGTTTCTGGTGGTCTTCTAGTAGCCGTACCTGGGTCCTCTGGTAGCCTCCTTGGGTCCTCTGGTACATGTTTCTGGGTCCTCTGTTACACATCTCTCAGACAGCAAACTTCTCCACCTTTACTTTTCTCAGCTCATCTCCTTTTAGTTTCACTTTCAGCTTCCCACACTTTTCAACCTGGATTAGTCCAACAGCACATTTGCACCAGTCCACAACCTAGCACACAGGAGGAGCACAGTCTCTAAACGTCATGCATGCCACGAGATATAGCGAAGCAGCGGAAACTCGGAGAGCTGGATCTAGCCTATTCCACACTGCGTCCTGTGAAGTTAAGAGTGGTGGCTATGGGTAGAGTTTACTTCTTCCAAAAACCTCAAGTTCCAAAATGGCTGGAACAGAGTAACAGGAAGATAAGAAATGAGAAAGAGCAATGGAAGGAATAGACTCTGATTGATGTCAGAGTGTTTATCTTTCAGGAGGACTCTGGAGGTGATACCTGTGCCTTGAGTGCGGAGGGATAATTGGAACTATTGCAGTAATGATGATATGTCTACGGGACTCATTGAAGGGAAAGGTGGATGGAGGAATGGAGAGATTATTGTGATTGCCTATACGAGTTAATATAGGGTTTTGATAAAGCGATTAGGCATAAAAACACACATTCTCTAAGACAGAGAGGG
The DNA here is from genome assembly GCA_033576535.1 of Allobates femoralis. Lineage (NCBI taxonomy): Eukaryota > Metazoa > Chordata > Amphibia > Anura > Aromobatidae > Allobates > Allobates femoralis. The sequence continues at coordinate 601,161,158 of JARQOC010000004.1, forward strand.
AAGACTATTGTCGGGCCCACTCGGGACGGGGGTACTCGGTACCGGATCGGTCGGTGTCGGGGAAGTCACGGGTGGCTTGGTCCGGACCGTGTCCCGGGCTCGGCAAATAAAAGGGGGGATTAATTACAGGGGAAATGTCACTCGTGACGCCACCCACTATATCCGGCCAGTAAGGGGACCGCCGCTCCTGCAGAACCTCCGGGGATGATGTAGTGGCAGCATAGATGGTATAGTTCCTGTGGGTAGAACTGTATTCCCCGGGGCAGTGATGGTATAGTCTATAAGGGGTGTAGATGGTGGAGACGGGGTTAAAGGACACACACTCACGTTTGGTAGACACTGGTGCACTTCTCCTTCTCTCCTGAGGCTGCAGAGCTGACAGGCTTGTAGCAGGGGGAAGCTCTCTGTGCTGAATGTAAGGCAAAGGTCGCAATCAATACACAGACTCACAGTTTTGCTGTTTTCCAAAGCTTTACTGCTGAAGTTATTGCAGATTATAGTCCACGGAGTCTGTAATGGGGCTGAGCTCTCTTCCCACCCTGTCCGGGGTCGTCAGCCTCCTCGTGTTACACTGTGTGTGTGTCCTGGCTGCTGCTATTTGCTGAGCTGCTGGGAGTTCTCACATCTCTCTCTCTGTGTTCTGCTGGTACCACTTGGCTAGGCAACTTGAGTCCTCTGTGCTGTGCTGACCCCTCCGTGTTGCTTTGCACTTGTACTAGGGGCATCTAGAAATCCCACTGTTCCTTGATTCACTGTGCTGTGGGTGCCAGACACAGTACCGGATCCGGTGTCCGTTCTGTGCGTTCTTCTGGGGCAAGTGAAGGTGTCACTCCAGCTCCCAGTCGTGTTCCTCAGTCTGTAGTTCTCCTGCTCCTCTGACCCTTGCTAGGTCTGCACTAAGTTCTGCACTAACGTGTGCTCTTCTCAGCCCTTTTTTACCCCACCTGATGAAGACGGCTTAGACCATTGAAACGCGTTGTGGCAGTGGTATTGGAGGAAGAATAAAGGTCGGTTCTTATTCACTAATTTGTCCAGTATTCCTTTGGCGCTCCCTGAGACCGCTGTACTATTGTTTTTATGTGTTTTATACAAGTAATAACTAGTCTCAAAGAAGCAGAAGACAAACAGAAATAAATGGAAAGTAATAACAATAATACTACTTACTGGTAGTAAAGAGAGGTCAAAACAATCCGAGGTCAGGTCCAGGAAATGGCGCAGTACCACAAGGGGTGGTCAGAAGCGAAATCCAATTCAAGCCGAAGTCAGGAGACCAGAGACACAAAAACAGAATACAAAGGTACAAACGGAAAGAGGAGTCATGTCACAAGCAGAGAGTCAGCTCCAGGCAAGATAGCTAAGTCAGGCAGGGTCTGTTTCAAAGCACAGGGAGATCAAGCCCACACAGCCAGAAGCAAGAGTACAATTGACACTGAGCATAGCTGCAAGCTTGATTAAGTAGAGGCCTAATTAATTGAGCTGAATTCAGGTGATTGAGGCACAGAGTCAGCCCAGGCTGACAGTCTCCACAAACCTAGAACACAGGCAATGTGGAGATCATGACACCAGGAAAAAGATCCACAAGATATTAGAGCTATCACGGAGGAGGATAGATGCTCTAATTGGAGATGTGAATAATGTTATTGATGAACATTGGGACAGGGTCAATCAGACAGGGGGAGGGGGAGGTAGTAAATTAACCCCTTTTGGCAGATATTTAAGGCAGATTGGGATAATAGGTTTGTGGAGAGTGAGACATGAAGACCAATATTGTTATTCCTGTTACTCATCAACATACACTACTTTGTCCTGCATAGATTTAGCATTAGGTAACAACTATCTAGATGGAATGGTGAGTGGGGTTGATTACTTCCCGAGAGTAATTTCGGATCATAGTCCCCTTGTAGTGTGTATACGAATTGGGAATAGAAGGAGTAGACAGGGGAGAGTGTGAAGGGTATACCCAGAGTGGTTCTACTGTGGGGAATCCTGAGCTATGTCATCCACTACACGATTGGACTGGTTGTCTGAGTCTCGTAGCCCTAAGTGCACAGTGGAGTCACCATCGGTACCTTTAGTATGTCTATGGGTCTTAGGATGTCGTGGTCGGCGTTTACGCACCCGTATGCGAGGGTCGGACATTTTGAGTCCTCTGCCATAACCTCTAGGGAACACCTATCGGGTTCACACTCTGTCCCTCCATTGGTGACCCCTACGGCAGGTATCTCGGAATCTTTGGGCTCAGGGCACGGACCGTCCAATACCTGATGAGTTGAAAGCTTCTTCCAGAAAGCCCAGAACAAGGGCATATCCCTCCCCAAAATCACATCAAAAGGCAGTGTCTTCACCACCCCCACTTCATGTCGAACCCGTCCAGACGGGGTAGCGATAGTGACCCTCCTTGTCGGATACCTACAGTGGTCCCCATCGACACCAAGCACCTGCACCATACAGCCGGTGGGTTTGGATCCAGAGGCCAAAGAGGCACACACAAAGGTCACATTACTTCCAGAGTCCAACAGGGCCGTAGCCTCATGTCCATTCAGCCATACCTGGCACAAAGCACCCCCTTTTCCCATAGTCACATAGCGTACTGCCCCGGCAGATTGAGTGAACATGGACATCCGGCGGGTGTATGCACAATCCATAGGCTCTGCATTGAGGGGACACCACGCCATTGTGTGTCCCGGCTCTTGGCATCTCCAACACCTGATCGCGGGGACACCATTATACCTGGGACCTGGCTTAGGATGCCCAGGTCTCCGGCTCACTTCAGGGGAATGCTCAATCTCTGCTTGAGATGGGGTCGAGCCAAACATAGGACCGGGTTGAGGGTCCCTAACTTCCGATTTGGTGGATGCGGTCCGCCGGGCTGCACGCAGTGTCCCAGAGTCCCGAATCAAGTCCTGTGTAGCCATATGCTGCTCCACCACACTCACTAAATGATCTAGGGTACCCGTGTCACCTTGTCCCACCCACCGTTGGATGGAGACAGGCAGAGTGCGCACAAACTGGTCAACTACCACCCTCTATCATTTGTGTGGAGCTCAGGCTCTCAGGCTGCAGCCACTTCTTTACCAGGTGCAACAAGTCATAAGCCTGAGACCGGACGGGTTTACCCTCCTCAAAGGACCACTGACTTACCCGTTGAGTCCTTACATACGTATTAACCCCCATTCTGGCCAGGATCTCACCTTTTAGAGTCCCATAGTCCATGGCGTCCTCTGTGCAGAGGTCCAGGTAGGCTTTTTGGGACTCTCCGGTTAAGTAAGGCGCCAACATTTCCGCCCACTGCTCTGAAGGCAGTTTCTTCCGTTCTGCAACCCTCTCGAAAACTGCCAGGAAAGCTTCCACATCATCCCCCGGGGTCATCTTTTGCATTGCACGCCTTACCGCTTTCCGGATGCTGCTGTCATCTCCTTGACCTGCGGATGGAGCACGGATTACCTCCGTCAGAAGATCCAACTGTCACTGCTGATGCTCCTGTTGTTGCTACTGATGCTCGTGTTGCCGCTGCATTTGCCGGATCAAGAGCTGATTCGCCTCCTGTTGTGTGACCTGTGCTTGCACCAGGTGCTTAAGCAGGTCCTCCATGTTGCCATGTTGGCTGCTGGTGTGTACTGTAGCGTAGCAGGTTTCACCACTGACATGTGTGAACGAGTGAGCTTTTTTTTATTTATTTATTTTTTTTATTTTACCAAGTCGTTGCCATTGGCATCCAGGTTGCTATGCCCGCATTCTCCACCTCATGTAAGTTAGCGGTTATGATCGGCCTGGCGGAAGGCAGTGACTCAGGTACTTGTTCACACAGCACACAGTTTAATGGCACAGTTCAGGTATTTACAGACCTCCAGGTTCCGGGGCGCAGCCGGGTACAACCTCATACAATCCCAACAGCTAATATAGCAGCTCTGTACCTTCTCACGGGTTCCCAAGCAAGGGCCAAAACCTCACGGCTAGGCTGTGTCAGGTCAGCACACAACCTTTCTCTCCTTACCGTCCGCTCATTAGCCTCATGAACGTCCACTCTGAGAGAGCTCACAGGTTGTACTAGCTTCACACAGCAGCTCTTGCTGTTCTGACACACCTCTCCCTCTCCTCAGACCAGGGCAGCTCATATAATCTACTATTCACCCGCACACCTGGACGTCAGTGCTTTCAATCAGCACTCAGCTTCAGCAGCAGCTGACCCTGTGTGTGCTGTTACAGAGCAGAAGATACAATCTCCCATATGCTGTGTCCCGGTCAGGGGACACATCGGGAGCGCATCACCACAGATGCATACGAAGAAAGCGAAGAAGAGGAGAGCATTCCAGAAATCTGTTTTTTATGAAGAGGGATAGAGAGTAGGTCACCTACTGTCAGTGATTGCGGAGGCACATAGAAATTCTGCCTACGTATATGGGTTAGCAAAGGAGGATGGGCAACATGTTATCGAAATGGAGGATATACTAAGTATTTTAAAGAATTTATGATCATCTGTATACCTCTAATACGCAGGCTACTGAGGAAGAATGAGATGGGTTTTTAGAGCGCACACTGTTACCTAGGCTATATGAGAGGGACCGGGAGTACCTAGATGGACCCCTAACGGTTGAGGAAGTGGGAAAAGCGTTGATGTCAATGGCAAATGATAAGACCACGGGAGCAGATGGGATTCCGGGAGAGGTTGATAAGTGCATAGCCGAATTGGTAGTGCCAAAGTTGAAAGGTGTCTTTGAGGAGGCGTTGGAGAGAGGTGCACTGCCAAATTCCATGGGTGAAGTCATCATTGTAGTAATTACCAAGGAGGATAAAGATGCTAAGTTGTTAGAATCATATAGGCCCATCACTTTATTAGATGTTAAAATATTAGCCAAAATACTGTCAAACCGAGTTATAAAAAAGATAATACACTGTGATTAATCTGGCTTCATGCCTCGGAAGTCCACTGTAATCAATTTGAGAAGGCTATGTTTAGTTTGCAATTACCAGCCATTAATGCAGGTCAGAGAGTGGTAGTCTCATTGGATACACGTGAAGTGTTTTACAGTATAGAATGGAGATACCTGTGGAGGATGTTATAATGTACAGGCTTTGGACCTGTCTTTGTGTCATGGGTGAAGTTGCAGTAATCCTCTCCAATGGCCGGGGTTAAAGTAAATGGGTAGATGTCAATGGAATTCGCTTTGCACAGAGGTACCAGACAAGGTTTCCCGTTATCCCGATGTTATTCACGGTGGCAATAGAGCTGTAAGCAGCCAAAATTAGAGCTTCGTAAGAAGTCGTAAAAGGATTTAAATATGGTACGGGTGGAAGGGAAAATTGAGCTCTATGCTGATGACATATTAATGTTTCTTGAAAACCGTGTTGAGTCCTTAGAGAATGCCATAGGGATTATAGAGAGATTTGGTGATTTATCAGGATTGGTAATTAATTGGGATAAAGCTAATATGATAGCAGTGGATGGAGAGTTAACTGAAAAGGGAAAGCAGCTTAAAATGGTGAGGTAGTATCTAGGTATACAGATAGCACTTAATTTGAACTCGATTTTGGAAAAATTTAGAGCTAAGGTGGGAGCGTGGTGTAAACTACATTTATCCATAGTGGGACACACTAACGCCCCTGTCTGGCTGCCAAAAAGGAGGTTCTATGAGTTCAATTCATTCTTCAGAGAGCTAGTATGGGGCAAGAAGCAGTGTTTGGTGTCGGATGATTGACTCGCCTCACTGGGGGCCGTAGGATACTCTGAGCCAGGCCTCTCTCGACGTCCTCAAGCGTCGGGAGGCTGTCACGGGGGCGTGATCCGATCCTTGGCCACCCGGGATAGACAGTCAGTAAAAAGGGGGTAAACAGTTTTTTTGGAGTAAAAGGAGATATGGGGGTGGTTGTCGTGATGCCACCCATGGTATGCGGCTGTTAGTAGCCGCTGCTGCAGGCCAGGACCTCTGAGGATGATGGAATGGTAGCTGAGATGGTACCGCTTCCCACGGGTGGAACATATCCCCAGGGCATCCAGTGTAAAGGAATATTTGAGTTCTCGGAGAACCACCAGGGCTGAGCTGGCTGCAGGGCGAGAGTGGTTCAACTCTCAGGCAGGCTCCTGCTGCCTGCACGACGTTCCAGTCTCCCACTCCTCAGGCGACAAATAAACAGCCTGACACTGGTATACTGAGCTCTCTTCCACACGCAGCACATATATTATAGCTCAAGTACGGTGGCGGTCCAGGTAGTCCTTGGAAACCAGGGTGGCTTGTCCAGTTAACCCCTTTTGTGTGCCTTCCCTCATGGGCTTCTTTTCCTCAGCACTGCCTGTTCTCCTCCTTCCTGCACATGCCTCCATGCACAGAGCCCCAATCCAGCAGCCACGGGCCTTCGTGGGGCGGCTTGCCATGTCCCCTGGCCCTAGTACCGCTGCCTTCTCGACGGATGTGCCGAGAGTTGGCCACAGCTCCTTAAGAACTCGTGACCACCGGTTCTGTGGTTGGAGTGTGGAGTCTCCTCGCCACCTTTCAGGGCCGGGTCCCTGGTGCTCACTCAGCCCCTCCACTTTAGTTCAGATTCGGACGCATAGGTGGATTGCTCATTGCCCATGCCCCTAGGCCTTCCTCTGTCTCCTCGTGGTCTCCGGACTTGGGACCCGGGAGAAGCCTCATCTCTGCTCTCATTCCCCGGGCCCTTTCTCTCTGTCCTCTCCTCAGCTGACCTCCTCCGACTGCTTGACACTTCCTGTGGTGTTTTCCCTTTGTCTCTCCCCTTTCCTTTCCCTGACCTCTTCCTGCTCCCTGTCCACCCACCACCTTTCTCCCCCTGCCACCCCACGGGATGCCTGAGCCGTCCCACTAACTGGATTCACCCGCTCTCTCTGGGACCGGGTGTGTTGGGTGTGTTTGCGGGTGACTGGGCTTACCAAACCTGGTTGCCGCAGACGGGAGTACTACCCCCAGGTATGGGTGCAGTACATCTTAGTGGCGACCAGACCGCAGGGGCACCACATGATAAATGGGAAACAATACTGGAGTATGTGCCTAAATTGTCCTTAAGTAAACCGGGGAGGCTTTCCCAATTCTTTGTAATCCATAGAGTGTACAAAACTCCAGAGTATTTATATAGAGCCAAAATCAGAGCGAACTTGGGGATGCCCACAGCAAGCACGGCTGCTGCACATGTTATAGTCCTGTCCCAGGTTTAGTATCTCTTAAGTTGGTATCTGTAAAATATTTAGGCATGTTTGGGGAAGAGGGGGAGTTGTAACATGAAAGTGGATATTGTTAATTATGCTTGTTAAACGTTGATATAATTCTCAATAAAAAATCTACCTGGTTTAAGAAAAAATATCATGCATGCCTAAATGTTTGTAGGGACAGCACCCCAACATGAAAGATTCAGGGTTGGGAGCATTACAAGACACTATGGAGGGTAAACTAACTTTCTGCCCAATGATAACACATCATAGCGTTGAGGGGCCAACACAGGGATCTGGAAGCCACAGGGTAGGCCAAACCTCGGCTTCTAGTCCTGGATTGGCAATGAGCGCCCCGGCTGGCCTCCCAGTCCTTTTACAAAGTCTACCTCTTCCAAAGACAATGTAGAAATGGAGTCCATAAGTCTTTCCAACACACTTTTACTTGAATAGTGTCTTGTAACATGGGCACAATCCTTGAACATTACATGCTTGGGCTTATTCATTTCAAAACAATTTATTGCAGACTGGTTCTGTTATCTCGATACCCCTAATTCTTGCCCGCTCTACTTAACACTATGGTAATTTGCTTTAAATTCACATTGTCTCTCTTGGTCCCAACCCTATATCAACCACAGGGATCCATCCAGAAGAACAAATAGGGCAACTGTTAGACAAAGTTCACTTACTGCCAGCAACGTGGCAACCTGTTCACCCGAGTCTATGTTGAAGTCCACCAAAACAGGTAGTGGAGTAGTCAGGCGCTTCCATGGAGCAGGGGCTGAGCACCAACGCAAGGCGGGGTACACTCACATACGTCTTAGGTCAATGTCCCAATTCTTATACTCAAGTTCTGGGGTGGCCCACAGGGTATGGTCAAATTACTTTCTGGGGGCTTCTCGCCATTGTGTCCCGCAGTGCATGACCTCAGTTTCACTTACACTGCAGACCGGTTTTGTTATCTAGGCCCCACCCATAAGTTGTTCACTACTTCCCTAACTCAAGGAAACCGTGGAGCAGTCCTTTCCTCAGCCACCAGGTGGCCTACACATATAATTAAATATATAAAGTTGAAATACAAATAGATATCACTTCAACATAGGCATGCAAAGGCACAGTACACCACAGGACGGTGGTTGCTGAGTCCTAGAGCCACCTACAATAGGACATTGAGTCCTCAGGTGACCTTGGAAAATATATAAATTATGGTGAAGAAAGCAGAGGGTTGTAGCTTAAAGCACCACAGGTTTTTGTTTTTTTGTTTTTTTTTTAAATTGCACCGCCGGATAGTTGTTTTAAATCTAAGTCCCCTGCCTTATACCCAACTGCTGCCGTCTTCATCTTTTTCCACCATTGCTCTGGTCGGTCTCTGGGGATTTGTGACCTACTGGCAACTGCAGTGTTTAATGAAGAGCAGCAGAGATTACAACTCAATGTGACTCTATGGGTGCCTTGTTCCGGTCTCATTCTGGCTCTCATAGAGATGCACTGAGCTCTTGTGACGTAACTTCTGACTTCCAGCCAAAAAGAAGCTGTGGGCACAAGATGTCACAGCGGGACTGGAGCAGAGTCAGTAAGAGGTGAAGACACCAGAAGGTGAGTATATGACCGGAGGCTGGAGTCTCCAGCCTCCGGTCATATACTCACCTTCTGATGTCTTCACCTCTTACTGACGCTGTTCCGGGGGGGGCGGTAGCACCTGCGGTAGTGCCGCTGTCAAAGTGCGGTGCCGGTGTGGACGGTCTGTCACAACATTGTGGCGGATTATAATGAGGCAATTTACCCTGGGCTGCTGGGCCCCTCCCACAGCACTGGGCCCTGGGCTACTGCCCAAATTGACCTCATTGTAATCCGCCACTGGCTGGAGTGGTGCTTTAAACATAGCCTTCCTGTTTGGTGTCCTGCTTCCCACCCTTCTTCCCTCATTATCTGTTATGTTTTCATGGCAACTTTATTAGAAGGCAGGGGTAAGTCGCTCGTAGTAAGTGAGAGGGCGATTACTGATTTATTAATGATCCGGTCTGAATTTATGGTTGGACCCATTTTATCTTGAGACAGTTCTTAAAGTTTAATGATAAATTGGTGATGATTTACATATTTCTATTAAATTTGATCTTTAATAAAGATGTCTATGGTCTAATCCCTTTTTCTAATTGTGTATGCATTCCGTTATTATAGCTGATAATCTAAGTTTTGATTGAGATTGTTTGGTTGACAGATTACTTTATAATCCTATGGACGCTGCTCAGTCGTTGCTCCATTTTACAGTTCTTGCTCCATATCCTCTATTTGTGTTGGACAGCCATTCTTTTATCCTCTTCTGATTTCTTAGTCTCACTTACTTACCATGTGCCATTAATAAAATGTTGGAGTGAGTTCATCAAGACCTTTATGGCAGAAAACATGTAAAAGCTGCAACCAATTTTGCATTTTCTGGTATTCAATTGCCACCGCAGAAACAAATTGGATGAGACTTAGCAAGAGGGGTGTTGTCAGTCACAGAATAAAAGAAATATACTCCAGCTCACAGCTTTCATAGATTTTAGAGTAAAGATGCCACCACATTATTAAAAATCCTATCCCAATTTATAGTAGGTGTAATAATAATATTAGCAAATCCCTCCACTTAGAAATGTAGTATAGTTCTCCTGATTAGCTGTCTCTTACCTCATGTGCCGTACCATAGGTATCTATGGGTATGACCACTAGCAACTAACTACTGTGTTTTCTGGATTATAATACTCACTTTTTTCCCCAAAATTAGGAGAAAATGGGGGTGCGCTTTACTATCCGGATATAGCTTAAAAGGGTGGTGGTGGCGCAAGGCAGGGATAGCGATGCGGCAGACCCGAGGCTCAGAGGAGGAGGTGTCGTGTTGGCAGGATGCAGGCGACATTGATCCGCTAGCGATGAACTACAGGGAAATGGCTGCCGGTGTGGCACATGCACAGATTGAGATCTCAGAGAGCCGAGATTTCTATCTTTGAATGCGCTGCCCCCGACTAGAGGGCCTTCAGGAAAATGGCTGCTGAGGCAGCGCATGCACAGATTGAGATCCCGACTCTCTGAGATCTCAATCTGCGCAATCACTTCCTCATCAGCATTTTCTTGAAGACTATCAGGTATATCAATGTTGCCCACATCGCATCACTTAGGCACCCCCTTTTCTTAGCACCAGGCTTATATCGTCTTTGACCCTACCTACTGTAACGCTCTTGAGCTGCTCCACTTCCACTGCGCCCCCCTGATAAGATACACTGTGATTATAAGACGAATCCCCTTTTTTAAAATTAAAAATGATTTTTGTTTTCTATTTTCTTCCTCTAAATTTGGGGGTGCGTCTTATAATCCATAAAATATAGTATCTGCAGTGCCTCACAAAAGTATACAACCTCATGGCATCTTTTGAGTTTTACTACCCTAGGCTACGTTCAGACGCGGCGCTTTTGGCTGCATATTTGGCAGTGGCGCTTTTTTTTGCGCGCGTCGGCAAGCAAAAAAGTGCTACTGCATGCCGACGTCGTGCTTTTATCAGCTCGCTTTCCCTGAGGCCATGCTAACATATAGCCTATGGGAAAAGTGTGCCGAAAAAAATGCCAAGAGTTGGCATGTCGATTCTTTTTGCGCGTGCGCTTTTTCGGTGAAAGTGCCCGCATAAAAATATGCGGCAAAACGCCGTGTCTGCACGCCTTTCAGCAAACCCCATAGCTTTTGCAGGAAGGTGTATCCAGCACTGCTTTTACGCGTAAAAGCAGGAATACGCCTGCATTATGCTACATAGCCTTACAACCTGGAATTTACAGGGGGTTTTTTAGCGTTTGCATCATTTCATGTAAAGAACCTTCCTACAACTGCGATCATTTGGGTTTGTTTTGATTATGAAGCAAACAACAAGTAGAAAAAAATGACTGACAACATTTGTGTGCATAACTATGCCCCCCTCTAAAGTCAATATAGTGTAGAGCCTTCTTTTGTGGTAATTATGGCTTCAAGTCACTTTGGATAAGTCTCTATGAACTTTCAACCTTCTCCACTATGATTTTTGCCCGTTCCGCGAGTCAAAACTGCTCCAACTCCTTCAAGTTAGGTGGTTTCCTGTGGTGAACAGCGATCTTCAAGTCTGACCACCGATTGTCAGTTAGATTAAGGTCTGGGCTTTGACTTGGCCACTCCAATACACTTACACGTTTCCCCTTAAACCACTCGAGTGTTCCTTTGGGTCATTGTCTTGTTGGAAGACGAACCTCCATCCAAGTCTCAAATCACTGAATGAAGCAGGTTTTGCTCAAGAATATCCCTGTATCTCGCACCATCCATGTTCCCTTCAACTCGGACCATTTTTACTGTCCTATCTGCACGATGTTGCCACCACCATGCACATGAGGTAAGTGACATAACTAATTAGGAGAACTATACTACTTTTCTAATTGAAGGGATTTGCTAATATCATTATTATTACTCCTCTACATATTGGGATAGGATCTTGGAGATGGGAATACCCCTTTAAGTGTCGTGCATCTTATTCAAGTAGGCCTTCGATCATAACTGAAATATTAAATCCCCCCTCAGGTACTGGAGACCAAGTGTGGGTACGGCCACTTCTGCACTTCCCTATAGCTGCATCCTGGACCACAATTTCTCCAATTAGTACTTGGACCAGGGGTATAACTACAATAGGTGCAGGGGTTGCAATCGCACCCTGGCCCTGAAGCCTAGGGGGCCCAAAAGTCCCTTTGATCTATAGAAAAAGACTAAAGGTCCAGTCACACATAACGATCGCTCCAACGATCCCGACAGCGATAATGACCTGCCGGGATCTCTGGAGTGTCGTTACCTGATTGCTGGGGAGCTGTCAAACAGGCAGATCTCCCCAGCGATCAGGACATGGGAGCCACCTCCCACATTGCTCCCTGCCTAGCGCTGCCTTATAGGGGCAGAACTGCCTTAAAGGGAGAACGCTGGTAACTATGATAAACAGCAGGTATCCAGGCAGTGAGCGCTGCCTGGATACCCGCTGTTTATCATAGTTACCAGCGTTCTCCCTGCTTACAGGAAGTGCTAAGCAGGGAGGACGCTGGTAACCATGGTAAACACTGGGCATCTAGGCCGCGCGCGCTGCCTAGATACCCGCTGTTTATCATAGTTACCAGCGTTCTCCCTGCTTACAGGCAGTGCTAAGCACGGAGGACGCTGGTAATCATGGTAAACGCCGGGTATCTAGGCAGCGCGCGCTGCCTGGATACCCGGTGTTTACCATAGTAACCAGCCCTGTGAGGTCACAGGTCGCTGGTTTCTCGCGGTCACATGCAGCGATGCGTGCTGACCAGTGGGAAACCAACTATCAAAAAATGTCCCGCAGTACTTTGCAACGATCAGCGACCTCACAGCAGGGGCCTGATCGCTGAAAAGTGTCACACAGAACGACATCGCTGGAGAGATGGATGTAACGTCACAGTTACAACGATCTCTCTAACGATATCGCTATGTGTGACTGGGGCTTAATGCTATTAAAGAATTGCAATTATTGGGGGCCCCGTTGGAGCTTTTGCAATGGGCATATGAGCTTCAAGTTACACCACTGACTTGGACGATAGTGAAGACTGTATTCCATATCTATTTGCTTTGTAGCATTGATGTCTACACTATTCGTATAATGTAATCCTCCCCTTTCCTTTACAGTAAGAAAGCAGGAGATTATTAAAGTAACAGAGCAGCTAATAGAGGCCATTAGCAATGGAGACTTTGAATGTTACACGTGAGTATTGCACCAGCACAGAGCATGTCACAGTGGTAAGAAACACATTGCTTTCACAGTCTACAGTATATGGAGAAAAGTATTGACACCCGTCCACATTCCACCTTATATTTTATTGTAAATCCATTGGTGTTAATATGCAGTCGGTCCCTTTGCAGCCATAAGTTTCCATTCTTTGGGAAAGGTTTCTACAACATGTTGGACGTGTCGGTTGGAATTTTTTGCGCCAGTCATCCGGAAGAGCATTTGTGGGGTCAGACATTGATGTTGGTGGGAGAGGTCAGGACACATTGCGGCCAGTCATCCTCTGCTGACCATGTCGCTATGGAACTTGCTTTGTGCTTTGAGGCGCAGTCATGGGGAAAGAAAAGAAGGATGCACCAATTGTCCACAATGTCTGGTGACACTGTGAGCACTGCACAGAACTTGCACATAGCTTCAATAAGATTTCCCTCCATTGTAACTAAGCGGCTGTGGTTGATTCCTGAAAAACATCCCATAGCATTATTCATCTTCCAAGCGTTACAGTTGGCACAATGCAGCCAGGCGGGTAACGTTCTCCTGGCATTCCCCAAAGCCAGTCTCGTCCATCAGATGCTAGAACAGAGAATCGTGATCCATCACATGTTTTCTCATCTCCTGGGTCCAGTGATGGTGGCTTTACACCACTATATCGAATGTTTAGCATTGTGCTTGGTGATGTAAGGCTGCAGGCAGCTGCTTGACCATGGAGCTCTTGGCGGAGGTGCAGTATTTGTGTTGATGTTAATACCAGAGGAGGTTTGAACTCTGAAGTCGTGGAGTTAGCAGAGTGTTGGTGACTTTTTTGGCCTCGGCACTCAATGACTCCACTTATGTGGTCACAAATTCATGGCGGAGTTGCTGTGGTTCCTTCCTCTTCTCAATAATATCACTCACAGGGGATGGAGGGAGTTTTGACCGCATAGCGTATACCAAAACATTCCGCAATTTCCTCTTAATAATTTGAATGTTATTTTTAATACTTCCAACCTCCTTTATTTACATAGCCAAGTGCTATCACAGACTGGTTTTCCTTTCTGAGTTTTTTGTGAAAAGAAAAATAGGGAGGGGGACAAAAGGCGCAATAGTGCCCTATCACTAGTGACACTTGTGTAAGGAGGTGGCGCTGTGAAGCTGCTCACCTGGTCCAGTTGTGATCCCCACAACTGGTTTGAAGGCGTTTTGGAAACAGTGTTCCAGCTGCTGCAGGACCTCCACCGACCACTGGATAGTGGTTTTAAATCCAAGACAAAGATGGGAGTACTGGTGTGCCACGGTCCGCGCTGCTGTGGTATGAAAAACTCACCAAAGAGTCAGCAGTTATTCCATCCTTTATTTCCTCCTCTCTCCAACGCGTTTCAGCGCCACACCCGGCGCCTTCCTCAGGGACACCTGATGTCCCTGAGGAAGGCGCCGGGTGTGGCGCTGAAACGCGTTGGAGAGAGGAGGAAATAAAGGATGGAATAACTGCTGACTCTTTGGTGAGTTTTTCATACCACAGCAGCGCGGACCGTGGCACACCAGTACTCCCATCTTTTTCTGAGTTTTTTGGGTGTGCATTTGGTATTTTAGTCGTATTCAGAACAAATCAAACTATTCGGGCCACTATTGGCGGCAGCTACTGTATAAGTCAATGACCATTTCAACATAGAGGATTTCAAATGCCGGGTATATTGTGCTCCTGGGAGTAGAGGGTCCACCCACAATTCAGCTTTGAACTCAGAACAAATGATCAAACAACGCGTTTCGACTTTTAGTCTTCCTCAGGTGTGATCAAAAGTCGAAATGCGTTGTTTGATCGTTTGTCCTGGACCCTCTACTCCTAGGAATGCAATATGTGACACCATCTGAGACAAACCAAGTGAAACAGGAGACAAAATATCTATTAGGTCATTGGGCATCTGAACTCTAAAAAGATATAATTACATATATAACAGAACTAAAGTGAAATTAGTACCAAAGTTACATATGTGTTTGATTACAAAGACTCAGAGGCGCCAAACACATTAACGGGGTTGTCAGGTCTTTTGCTAAAAGTTTCCAATCACTCTGCACAAGCTCTGCTCTCTGGTTCCCCAGAGGAAGCCAGAGAGCGAAACGTGTCAGGGTTCCGTGGCATACTAGTACTATCTATGGGTGAGTGACTAAATATCTTTGAAGTCCATGGGCGGCCTGGATGTCGGTGGTTGGTGTACACTTGTATTATGGTGATAACACAGATTTTACATGAGATGTCTTACCAACAGGGTAGAGAGATCTATGGATTAGGACTGGCACTGAGATCATAGGTCAAGCAGCTAGCTAAATATAATCACTGGTGCGGACATTCAATGTGTTAACCATTGGTGGATAAAGTCCAAGATAGAGATCCACTTCTTAATATAAAGGAACACCCTTGACAGCTAAGAGGACCCCTTTTTTTACCTATCCACCCATATGAAATTAACCTCATAGTACTGATTTTCAAATCCCTCATAAAGGGAAGCTTATTTTCAGCCCATGCTCATTTCCGTTCAGCCTGATCACTGCGGTATATTCACTTTATGTCTATTTAAATTGCCTGATGCAGTTAAGATGTCTGTTGTCTCTATGTATAAGGCTAGGGTCACACTTGTAGGGTGACCCACGTTTAACGTGTGCCCTAAATGCTGAGCACAGTCTGCAGAAGCGGATAGCATTACCGACAACGCTACTCCATAGTAACCCGCAGTTTACCTTGGATGCGGCCACACAGGAAGCTCCAGGAAGTGCGCTTTAGCAGACAACATTTTCCTGTGCGCTCTGCTAAAGCGCAATTCCTGGGGCTTCCTGTGTGGCCGCATCCAAGGTAAACTGCGGGTTACTATGGAGTAGCATTGCCGGTAACGCTATCCGCTTCTGCAGACTGTGCTCAGTGTTTAGGGCACACGTTAAACATGGGTCACCCTACAAGTCGTGACCCTAGCCTAGTTCTTACATTCTCATAGATCCAGTGGACGGTGCTTTTGTGCTCCGCACTAACTGTATATGAACAATGACCATAAGAGATCTGCGGATAATGGTGCTTTATTTCAACACATTTCAGAGCAAACCTCGCTCCTTCTTCAGGAATGCAACCATTATCTGCAGATCCCTTGTGGTCATGTCCATACACAGTTAGCATGGATCACAAAAAGCACCTTCCATTGGATCTATGTATTTCTACCACTGTGCACGTGGAGTGTGGATCGAGCAGCTGTACTAAGGGCAAAAAACTGGTTGTGAGTCTCACAACCGGCTCAGGTGAGCAGTGACAATCACTATTCTTACATGTTCATGTCTTTCTAATGGGAAACATATTAAAAGCTGCATTTTATACATGAAGTGATCTGTATGGAATCTTGTTTTGCATCAACTATTATCATGACATTGTGTCGGGGTTCAGGCCTAGTTTTCTTCTGTCTCTTCTAGTAAAATGTGTGACCCCGGAATGACAGCATTTGAACCTGAAGCATTGGGGAACCTGGTGGAGGGTCTAGACTTTCATCGCTTCTATTTCGAAAATTGTGAGTGATCATCAAATTTATGTCATAAAAGAAGCAAATAATTAGAAATAAATGTGCTGTATGCTAAATTGATATGTAATATGTGTGGAGGTGTACATCTGGAGATTGTAAGAAAAGGTGAGTTAAAAGCAAGCTGTGCGCTGACTGCTCTCTGGGAGAGTCTAAAGGCCGGGTTACACATAGCGATGTTCCAGAGACCCGACCATCGATCGGAATCATTGGAACATCGCTATGTGATTGCTGGTGAGCTGTCAGACAGGCAGACTTACCAGAGATCACCCAGCGATGCGCCCGACACCGGACGGTCGCTTGGATCGTTGAGGGACTCGGGCGCAGACTGGGGATCGCTCCGACGCATGCGTGACAGCGGCAGACCAGCAACCGAAAAATGGTCCTGGCCATTCCGCAGTGGCTCATCACTGGTCGCTGCGGAATGTCACACGCAGCGACACATCGCCGAGAGGTCGCTGCAACGTCACAAAACCTGTGACGTTGCAGCAATATCGTTAGCGATATCGCTGTGTAACGGGGCCTTAAGGGATTCCCAGGTTTTCACCTTTCAACCTCTACATAGGAATGAGGTTTTCACTACAGGAGACTGGTGGAGCCAGGTGAGGGAAAAACCAATTAACTTACCACTCTGGATTTTGTTATATTATTCCTCCCCTGGATAAGTTTGAGTACGAAGGTACGTCTTCTAAAGTTTTTGGTGCCACTTTGGTCCTCCTCAATCTTGTGACCGCATCTCTGTCTGATCAGAAGTCAACACTAACTTTTACTATGTCTATGAGTGCCTCTTTTTGGGTTTCATAGACTTTCTGTAATATCTGCTACAGGCCATATGCATAAAAAGGCTACCTTGGACAGACTTTTCGCAAGCCACTCAATCTGGCAAATTCCAGATGAACAGTAAATGAACCCTAATTGGTCAACAAACCTGACCTTCTATTAGGCTACGATCAGATTAACGTTTTCAGCGCTGCCCAGGGGGTCACGCTGAAAACTTAGTTTGTGGCAGCATAAACACGGTGCTACCACCATGGTAGCGCTGCATTAACGCTGCCCATACTAACCTATGGAGGCCCCGCCCCTAACACGGCTCCGACGCTGTCATCAGATGGAAATCTCAAGGTATTTCCTAACGCGGGAAAAGACGTTGCAGAAATCTTTTCTTTTCTCGCGATATTTCCATCTGATGACAATGTCGGAGCCGTGTTAGGGGCGGGGGTCCATGGGTTAGTATGGGCTGCGTAAACGCGGCGCTACCATGGCAGTAGCACCGCGATTATGCTGCCAAAAACTAAGTTTTCAGTGGGACCCCCAGCCAGCGCTGAAAACGTTAATGTGACCCTAGCCTTAGACCACTCATTGTGATTGGCCAGAAGTGCCACCAGTAACGAGAGCTGATTGGACAGGCGTAGAGTGCTTACACCGCCAAGTACCGGATGTATACCTGCATCATAAACTGCAAATGCACTAAGAGGATCCTGTACCTAATGGTGAAAAGTCTTGAACTACTACCGTAGACATAGTCCATGAACACGAGTGAGACTTTTTCTAAAAAAAACTTAGATCTAGTTTTGTATTACAAAAAAAAAATCTCTTTAAGTTGGCAATTCTTGGCATAAATCTACACTGATACACAGTTGAAGAGGTAGAATACATATTTTCAAGATTTACTTGTAATAGGTAGAAATCTAAAATAAAAAATATGTAAGAAAATATCCTTTTTTTGTGTTTTTCTTAGTGTGGTCCCGAAGCAATAAACCCCTTCATACAACCATCCTCAACCCCCATATCCACTTGATGGGAGATGAATCCGCCTGCATTGCCTACATCCGTATAACTCAGTATTTGGATACCAGTGGTGTCCCCCGCACTGCCCAGTCAGAGGAGACATGTATTTGGCACCGCCGTGACGGCAAATGGCAAAACGTTCATTTCCACCGATCGGGAGCCCCATCTGTTCTCCCACAGTAAGAACCTACAGTCCTTTATTTCTTTTTAAGAACGAAGTATCCTATTTCGAAACAGGAACACACGCACAACTGACGTTTCAACTGAAATTTTGGGTCTGAATTCTAAATGTATTTCGAAATCTAAACATTAAAGTTTGTGAAACATTCAGTATTTGCAATGCTTTTGCATAAGTTTTACTTAAAATTACATGAGATATTCTAAAGTTAAAAGGGCCACTTAATATGGTGGTTATGGTGTTCTCCGCCAGGATTCCACCCCAGGGCTAGGTCCTTCCGTAGAGGGATAGAGGGATATCTGGCCAGTCCCATGTATTGCTTGCGGACCATTAACACAATACAAGGGACAAATAGTGATATTTATATCTGATGTCCTATATTTTAGATGGAAATGAATAAGAATGAGCCAGGTACCAACACAACAGACACCTGTATTTTAGACCAGGCAGGTCGACTACCCTGGTTGATGCAGGAAGCACTGACAGGTGTTGCACGTCCCAATAAAGGATTATAGCATATAGCTAAAAGAAAGTCAATAGACAGCACTCACCAGCCAGTGTAGACTTACATTAGATTGTGAGGGTTACATCGATTGCAGGCAGGGGCTGACTGGCAGATGTTGCCCTGGGGGGCAGTCTGCCTTTACCAGCCCACCAACCAATTGGGGACCCGGGGGGAGGGTGCTGAGCACAAGTGAGGAGCAGAGGGAGGGGTTGCTGGCGCGACTTTACACTCGCCTCCGCAGCCGCCAGCCTGCTGCATCCGGGCTCCCGCCGTCTATGCAGTGAGTGCGCGGCCGCTCTCACTGGGGGGGGCGGCCCTAAAGGTGGACTATACCACCGGCCTGGGGGGCAAATGCCTCCCTACCACCTGGGCCAGTCCGTCCCTGATTGCAGGGAACCCACACAGGACCCGTTGAAGCACCAACAGTGTGAAACGTGGAAGCTGTAGTTCGCCTCCACACCCCCTCCCTGCAATTGATGTAACCCTCACAGACTAATTAAAGTCTGCACTGAACAGAAGACTGATGAGTGCTATGCATTGACTTTCTTTTTGCTATGTCATATATTTTAAATGTCAGACCCAAAGATGGTCATTGAAACCAATAAATCTTAACTTTTTGGGGGCCGCTTGGTTTTAATTAAGGTGTCCAGCATTGATGGTGGGGAGGTAACTCTGACCGGGGCACGTAAGCATGGTGAGGGTTGTCAGGGACTTACTGACTCTGCTCAATGTGTCTGCACCCTGGCC
Organism: Allobates femoralis; assembly: GCA_033576535.1. NCBI lineage: Eukaryota > Metazoa > Chordata > Amphibia > Anura > Aromobatidae > Allobates > Allobates femoralis. The sequence continues at coordinate 601,180,844 of JARQOC010000004.1, forward strand.
GTTGGTATACTGAATGCCGACGACCATTTAAACAAGACACTCCCATATTAGGTGACTTATTAGCACATTTTTCATCAGAATAGTTCAGTGTATGAACATTAAACGTTTCAGTCTAACGACCTTCATAGTGCGGTTACTTAAAGTGTTTGTTTCTAATTATTGTTTGGGTTATACCATGATGGCGCCAATAATAGCGGCAGACACTGCTATATACCACATCAAGGCGATCTGTGAAATCTTCAAAGAATACAGGTGCCACCATTGCGGTATAACCCGCACAATAATTGGACAAAAACACTTTAAGCAACCATATTAAGTTACTGATGAAGGTTATTAGACCAAAACATTTATGATCATACACTGAACTATTCTGATGAATAAATGTACAATTAATTCACCTAATATGGGAATGCCTTGTTTACTTGGTCGTTGGTTGATGGTTTGGAAACCTAGCTGCGCACCCCACAGTAGTGCCTTGCTCTCTTTACAAGTATGCTGAATGCTGGCAGCTGGACTAAGGCGTCAAGTAGCCGCGAGAATTCAGGAATTTTTTTTCAAAGGTGCACCCCCCTTTGGGTAGGTAAGAGATAGTGCCCTAGACGGGTGTCTACCCTTCCCCCTCATCCCAACCCTGAATGCAAAAGTATGTTGACCTTTGATTTTGGTATGTGGTGTTAACTTTTTGTGTACGGCAACCTGCATCAAAATGTTTCCATTAATTGTTGATTATCATGCCTGCACTTCACCTTGGAGGAATTTTAGCCCATTCCTCACTACAAAACAGCTTCCACTCTGTTATGTTGGTGTGTTTTCTCACAAGATCTGCTCACTTCAGGTCCTTCTACAATATTTCTGTAGTGTTAGGGTCAGGACTGTGAATTGGCCATTCTAAAACTTCCTTAACCGTTCCGTTGTAGAACAACTTGTACACATTTGGTTATTGTCTTGCTACATGACCCATGGGCAGTGACTTTCTTCTTGCAGTTCTACCATGCACACCCTTGTTGTTCAGTGTTCTCCTTATGATGAACCCATAAACATTAACTTTAGCTAAAATGGGAGAGGACTTTAGTTCATTAGATGTTACCCTGAGGTTCTTTGAGACCTTGTAGACTATTGTACTCTTTGCTCTTGCAGTGCTCTTTGTTAGCCGACCACCTCTTGGGGAGGTATTTAATGTGCTCCATTTGTACACAATAAGTCTGACTATACATTTCTGGAGCTTAAACTCTTTGGAGTTGGCCTTTTAATCTTTTCTAGCCTGATGAGCATCAACATTTCTTTTTCTGAGGTCCTCAGACATCTTCTTCTTCCTTTGTGCCATTCATTGTACACCTCCACAAACATGTTGTGGGAAGATCAGACTGTGATAGGTTCCCTTTAAGAGCAATGATCTATCACCCCAAATCACCTTCGTAACCTATTAATACCTGTCCCTGCAGCCTTACAATACTTTCTAACACATCCCTGTCTGACCTTTTTTACTAATCTATGAGTACAATAAAGTAGTTAGCAAACTTACGAAATTTCTGTCAGAGGGGCGTTCCTCCAAGCGTTTTTGACCGGTAGGCGGGTCCCCTGTGCCGCGCTACCCCTGCCTCGCCGCTCTAATACGCCTTAATGGGCGTCATTACACAATGCAGATCTCGGGCACGATTTAAATATCGCGCCCGCAACGTCACCGCTTCGACGCGGTCATGTGATGCCGGGATCGCGTCACTTCCGGTCGCACACTGGCAGACTTCAGCATACAATCTGCGCATGCGCAAAGTCTGCCTGTGAAAGACCTGCGACCGGAAGTGACGCGATCCCGGAGTCACATGGTTATTTAAATCGTGCCCGCGCTCTGCATTGTGTAATGACATCCATTAGGGCGTATTAGAGCGGCGAGGCAGGGGTAGCGCGGCACAGGGGACCCGCCTACCGATCAAAAACGCTTGGAGGAACGCCCCTGTGACAGGAATTTTGTAAGTTTACTAACTACTTTATTATACTCATAGATTAGTAAAAAAGGTCAGACAGGGATGTGTTAGAAAGTATTGTAAGGCTGCAGGGACAGGTATTAATAGGTTAGGAAGGTGATGTGGGGTGACAGGTTCCCTTTAAGTTTAAACATGTCACCCACTCACACCTGATTGTCATCCTATTTACTGAAAACACCTAGCTTCAACTTCAAATGATCGGTTAATTCTTAAGGTTTATATACAGTATGTCGCCTCTTACAGACATGTAATTTGGAATCAGTTTAATTTACAAGATAACTCAGTCTTATACTTTCTACTCATTTGTTGTATTTGGTTCTTATGTACTTTTAAGACTTGTGTGGAAATCTGATGTAACTTTAGGTCAAATATATGTAGAAATATAGAAAATTCACACATTTTCAGGCTCCAGTGTAGGTGTCTGATCGTCTTGATGCAGGAATCTTAGTACTAGTGAATATATTAGGTAACCTGTGTTTGGGGGCATGATTTATGTAAATGGAGTCTGTTCTGTATCTTCCTCATGTACCTGTTGTAAAGTACGAAAGTATAGTCACTAATTCTAAGTGAAGCCATGTCCCCAAACCATGACCCCTTGTGCTTATATTAAAAAGGCTAGTATTTGCAATGGAAATGGCAACCTTCTTCCTTGGGCAGCTTTCATAATGTTTTATGAAGCAAGATGGGGTCAACCTGGATTATCAATTCTAGAGCCATTCCGGTAGCTGCCTTTGTGTCTATCATTCTATGATTCGTCAATAGAAATCTTCATGTATCTGTCTGAGATGACTTAAGGTACCTTCACACGCCGCAATCTCGCCTGGTGATATGAGGCAATCTAACGTGCGCGTGCACATTTTTCATGGTCGCCTCAGATCGACGATGGCGGCATCACACGCCGCAATTTGGCCCTGAAAGTAAGGCGATGTGTCGCTCCGGAAATCGCCTCACCCACAGCGGAAGCAATCCTGCCGAATTCCATCACCGCTTCCAAAGGCAATGTGGGCGTACATGTTCAGCGCGGCGAGGAGATGGGCGTGCTGCAGTGGTTTACATCGCGCCCCATACGCGCTCATTGGACAACACAACAGCGTTATGATTGGGCAGCCTGCTCTGGAAGGCTGGCTAATACATGATGGCATTGCCATTGTGTGGTGCTGAATGGACAGCTCTTCAAATATGCCGCGGTGTCAACTGACAGCCAATGGGAACACAGTAGCCCACACCAATCATCTCAGACGGGGCGTGGACTACAGCATGCTGAGGCACGCCTACGGGAAATCATAGGCGACGCTCTTTCCATCACTATCACCCTATCACACACGCCACAACACGGAAATCTCGCCTTCATGAATCAGGCGACGGCCGAGAGGCGATTTATCGCCGCGAAATTCCCCAATAACACACCGCAACTGTGAGTCAATCTCACGGCGATTGCTCCGGGGCGACATATCGCCATTAGGATTGCCAGGCAAGATTGCGGCGTGTGAAGGTACCTTTAGTGAATCCTGCTATGAGCTGATGACCCAGGATGTCCCTTCCAACTCCACCATTTTATAATTCTATGATTATCTTAGTGATCAAGAACACTGAAAGCTGCCATTTCCATTTCAACATAAAGTACAGAGCTTGTTTTTGCAGTTGTATTTTTGTTAATATGATCTTTTTCTATATTTCAGCTGAATCTCCTTCTTTGGTCAAGGACAATAATTACGAACACCAGAAGAAGTCCCACCAGTCTTCTGATCCTCTGTCCCATTCCCTCTCTCTCTATCTCTCCGTGCACCTCTTTTACCCATGAGTCTACCCATGTCTTTCTTTCTTTAAATGACACACTAGGTGACAGGTGGCTTTGAACAGTGTGTGAGTATACGTACGTGAGTGTGAGCCTGTGAGTGTTGCCATGCCCTATACACATTCCTGGTCACCCATCAAGATAGAGAGAGAGCGGGGAGTGGGGCGTATGATTCTTTGGAAATTATGTTATTGCAGACTGGCCCAATGATATCAGCAGCTGTAAAAAACCATTCATCATAATTTGGATATTATTTTGTATTTTCTATTGTACAACTGGGGACACCTTCAAGGCCGCCCAACCCCTTCTAATAAAGGCCTTGTGGGTACGTTTTTTGTAACTCATGATCCCATCCGAGCATTCAATATATCCTCATTCGCCAAAAGAAACCAAAAGCACAAGATATTACATTTTCAATGGAGGCAACATTTCTTTTTAGACCTTCTATAAGATCATTAAGTCATCATCAGTCACTCCTCCATGTTACTAGGACTTGACGTTTCGAAAGCTATGGTTGCCTTAAATACCAGAGCATCCTATCAAAATAAACCTGATATTACAGTCCAGGGAACAAAAAAAAAAGTAATAAAAAACTACAATAAAATGACAGATATACGTCCGGCGTATACCTTGGCGGTGTGGTGCCCCCCCTCCCCAGCTGCGGCATCTTTTCCGAGAATGCATTAAAGAGCTAAAGGATCGATAGTATTTAAGCTGCAAAGCAACGTAAAGCAATGTTGTGCGGAACGGACAAACAATAAAAAATAAAGTTCAGCGCAGACCGATAATGCAAGTTATAGTAATAATGAATATATATAAATATTCTTACATATATATATATTTTGTGGGAATACATCAGTGTGGTGAAGGACAAATCTGTATTTCTATTTGAGGTCTATTATATGCATGCTTTTTATAGAAGTAACACTTTCTTGTAATAACCTATTTGCAATATGTTATCACAGAAGACTCTAAAAGCAGAGTACTCCTTTTGTGTCCACTAGCGGGGTGGATAGGAGTACCGCTTAGAATTTTGACATTTTTGGAACTTTTTTTGTTTTAACGCTTGTACGATATTTGGCGACCGATTGAGAGAGTAAAAATGTTTTCTATTTCTTTGCCTTTTGATTTAGAGCGTAGTTTACTTTCTAGTGTAGTGCAGGTTCTGATTTTAACTCAGCGACCGCTTTATCCTCTTCATAGGAAAGCTCTTAGCAAAAGAGACGCTTCCTAGGGGCATTCACGTTACTCGTCCTCTGCATGGTGGCTTCTAAAGTTGACAAGTCTACAGATGAGATGGTGAAGGCATGTTTACATTTTAGAAACAATAGTGATCTGTCCTATTAGGCTGCTTATCAAATAATCTATATGATAAATGTGTAAAAAAATGTCTAAAAAATATATATATATATATTTCAAAAATCGTCTCAGAACGGGGCATTTGTTACTTTTTTTAGTGAAGATGTGGAGTTTTAGAACGTTCCGTTTCCAGATATCCTCTAAAGATTTCAGGGGGTTTTTGTTCTTCGAGTTGAAGACCAGAAGAAGACTTGGTCTAAATAGAGCTATCCTGGGTCTTGACATGTAGAAAGGATACTCAAGAACAATTTAAGATCTTCACACAACCGGTAAGGAAAAGACATTGAGACTTTTACGTCGAAGACCATACCCTGGTTACCACGCGCTCGTCATCTTTTGTGTTATCGGTGGTGGTCCATGGTGGAGTTTACTTGTCTTGGAGATGATCATCCATGACTTTTTCTTGATTGACCATCATGCTTCATTGATGAATAGTTTTGTTTTATTGCTGTAAATACAAGAAAAAAAACAAAGTCACAGGCCTATAAATCTTGGCCTAGGAGCATACCTACAAACACTTCATTTCTTCTCGATCAATGGAGACCATGTCCTATTCAGAATAGATCATTGTGTATATTTAGTCAATTTCAAACCCATTATGGTCCCTTTACACGCGGCCACAGGAAGTTAGACACCGGCAGGCATCGGACACAATTGTGGCGATGTGGCGGCGTGTAATTCAGGACTTTCCTTCATGTGTCTTCCCTGAAGGAAGGAAAGTCCTGAATTACACGCCGCCACATCGTGGTCTTTTCAAGGCAACGGGCACAATTGTGTCCGATGCCTGCCGGTGTCTACCTTCCTTTGGCCGCGTGTAAAGGGACCATTATGGTTTAGTATTTGGCCTTTTGAACAATATGTGACCTAACAGTCGAACAGGTTTATTGACAAAGCTTTTCTATGTTAACTAGGCTCAAATTGTTGCATGGTATACCTGTTGCCCAACACCGGGCCGTGCCAAATGTCTCCCTAGAGGAGATCCTTTTTTGCATTCACTTCTAGAGGTAAATTATGGGAGCAGGGTTGTTCACAGAATGTCTTGTCTATAGTCTTCCGAATATTGTATATTTTTTTATGTTAAACCTCTCCTTCAGCACCTACCCTCTCACCTGCCACAGGGCTGTTGTTTTTTTTCTAATTTTACCCTTCTTATGGGTCAAATTTAAAAATGTCTTTTGGTTGGATCTTAGACCTAGGAAGAACGGATGCATGAGAACAAAAGTCATGTCTAAGGGTTGTAAGTAAAGTTTTTTTGTACATTTTAGAACGTGAAGGTTGATCTTTCTCTCTACTGCATTTATTTTTGTAAATGTTATCAAGCTAATTTGTCAATGGCATGCTGTACATAGTATAGTGCAAACATTAAAGTAACCTTTACAACTGTTGGAGAACTTGATAGGAGTGTTCCGAGAGGATCTCTTACTTTGTGAGTCCAGATAATAGCATTATTCAACATTATACCAAATGCATCAAAATGATCCAGATTTGGATATTTTACAGTTACACCGATGTACCGTAACGGTGTACCGTTATATCTTGTAATGGTCACTTTCTACAATGAATGACACCTCAACACTGATGTCGCATACTGGACATTTGAGGTTCGTTGCTGGGTCATCAACCTCATCCTTTGGTACTCACTAGAGCAGGGATCTCAAACTCCAGGCCTTGAGGGCCATAAACAGTGCATGTTTTCAGGATTTCCTTAGCATTGCACAGGGGTTGGAATCATCACCAGTGCACATGATTCTGTTGAGGGTCTCAGTTCAATCACAAGTCCATCAGCCACTCCTAATTATATATATTTAGGCAATTATGCACGTCTGCATTATCGCAAGTAAATGATACGAACACCAGAGCCGTCTCAAGCCTTACTCATGCCTACACCGGATGAGATTAAGCACACTGCGTAGGCATTTATTGAAACACACATTTTTATACAGAAAGCAAGAGGCGTGTTAGAATTCTGGAACTTTCTACAAAGTGATCATCTCCTAATTGGTCAATCCTTATCAAGTTATTCTAATACCTAAATTCTTCCCTTAATGGGCTGACTCATATTTCAGATATATTTCATGGAGCGTGGGCGCCATCTAGTGTATAACAGACAACATGACATTTCCAATTAAAATATATGGAAAAAGAGAAGAGTTGTGATATTTTTAACCCTATAAATCCCATTCCTCAACAATTCAATTATCACCTAAGGAAATCCTGAATACCTGAACTGTTTGCGGCCCTCGAGGCCTGGAGTTTGAGATTCCAACCTTTCTGGATACCAGACGACACTGATGATTCCAGGACATGACACATTAATGAACCTCAAAGGTGCAGCAGAAGACTTTGGAGCTACTCTTTTCCCTCTAGGGCCTATTTTTTATTGGTTGGTCCGCAAATAACCTTTTAGATCCTACCAATGATCTGCCCTGTATATACAATGATAACAATAAAAATTGGGGTTGGGAGTTAAACCAACGAACCTCAATCCAACACCAATCACTGTTACCAAATCTATAAGGGCTTGTAAAGCTTGACACTAGGACTAAAAAGTTCATACACAATAAGCACCGGCAACCTTACAATTAATAATTGGTTTAAATAATTTTTTCATAGAAATAGGCTAAAAAATGACCCTGTATGTTTTGACTTTTAAGGTGCTTTATCATTTTACTAATAGTCAATTTTGTGAATGTATTCTCTCGAGTGACCAAAAAAATTCTTGCCTTATCTGCACCTTCAAATTGATCAGTGTTAAAGTCAGATGGAATTGGTTATTTTCTTGAGGGGGGAAACTTTATGAGGAATGCTGGAATATATATAATAATTTTGACAACAGGCTTATGCAATATAGTCTGACAACAGCATGACCTAGTGACAAAAACCCTGAATCCAGTGATGTCACTTAGATTACGATGTGCAGCAGTTTTGATAGAATCATAGTTTTCTCTGCTGTGTATAACCCCGCCCACACTGCTGATTGGCAGCTTTCTATGTACAACCCTGCCCACATCATTGATTGGCCGATTTCTTTGTAAAGTAACAGAAAGCTGCTAGTTAGTTCTGCAGATGATATACACAAGTCATGGGTTGTAATAATCACCTAGACAGGTTAAGGATGCAACAACTTTTATTTATATCCGTACATGGTAACCAGGTAAATGGCCACAATGCGATGCTACCAGTCCACAAGATCAGAAACCAGCTGGAAACAATAGTCCTTAAGTTCCTTCAGACAACGTCTATCACAATCGTAGTGTGTATCCAGGTCCAGTTAGCAAGAATAGTCCTTAGGATAGTTCCTAAAATCCAGAAGGTAGATATCACGACCATAGCAAGTGTATCCAGCTCCAGTTTCTATAGTCCATCATTGGGTTTCAGGACATGGCCTGACAACAGATCCTCTCACTTCCAATTCACAGCACCAACTGACTAACTTAAACATGTGGCTTATTGTTCCGGAAGCCCAATCTCCTGCCCTGTCTGCAGGATGTGTATTCGGGAAATCCCTGCAGAGAAGAGCAAAGATGCACCACCTTCCACCAGATGCAGGACATTGAATGGTAATATAGACCTGATTGAATTATGGTCTATGAAAACAGGCTTGAAGTGACACTCTGGTACATCTTCAATCTTTAACTTGCATACAATAAAATCAACGTAACTAGCTATCTGCTGAAAAAGTCCAATAGTCATTAGTCCATGAATTCTGATCTTGTATAACTGCACCCACAGTATTGATTGGTGGCTTCCTCTGTACTCTATACATTGTCAGCAAGCTGCCAATCAGTTGTTTGGGTGAGGATACTCAGAACAGTGGACCAAAAGGCACAAGACACCTAGTCTTGTAAATATAGCCTCCTCTTATTCCACATTGCTGGTATCAGTGTCTCAGCCCCTGCATCATATATGTTTCTCAAACTACATTGCAAAAACCTGCTGACAGATTTCCTTGAAGTTATTCATGGTGATAAATGAGTCACACTAGTTGTAGGAGTGACTGCATAAACACTAATCTTGCTAAATAAGTTATCTACTGGCTATCAAGTAAGTCAGAAAATAAAAGTAGGTAGGACGAAGGGTTAACAATGGCTCGGCCATATTCCAGGAGACATCAAAGGGTGAATATAATATTGATTTATTAGATAACGTGTTTCAGGGCTACATTGGTAACATTGATCTTCGATGATATTCTAATTCATTGAGATGCACTAGTAAGTACAGTCAATGTCTGGGGCACGTTAAAGATTTTCATTGGGGTCCTGGAACTTCAAGGTATGCATATGCCTTCAAAAAACTAATTTGGGAAATAAGAACCATGTTTTTGGTTTCTATGTTTGATTGGACAACTCACTGAAGGTACCGTCACACGCCGGAATCTCACCTGGCGATATGCAGCGATCTAACATGTGTGCTCACGATTTTCGTGGTCGCCTCAGATCACCGATGGCGGCATCACACATGGCAATGTCGCCCTGAAGCTAAGGCGATGTGTCGCTCCGGAAATCGCCTCCCCTATAGCAGAACCAATCTTGCCTAATTCCATCGCCGCTTCACACGCCACAATCTCAAAGGCAATGTGGGCGTACATGTGCAGCGGTGCGAGGAGATAGGCGTGCCACAGTGGTTTACACCGCGCCCCATACACGCTCATTGGACAACGCAACAGAGTTACGATTGGTCAGCCTGCTCTGGAAGGCTGGCTAATACATGACGCCATTGTCTATCAGAGTTGTGGATGGTTGTGTAGCTGAAGATGTGTGTGGTGCTGAACGGACAGTTCTTCAAATATGGTGCCCTGTCAACTCAACTAACAGCCAATGGGAACACAGTAGCCAACACCAATCATCGCGGACGGGGCGCGGACTACAGAACGCTTGAGGCACGCCTACGGGAAATGTTCAGCGGTGCGAGGAGATAGGCGTGCCACAGTGGTTTACACCGCGCCCCATACGTGCTCATTGGACAACGCAACAGCGTTACGATTGGTCAGCCTGCTCTGGGAGGCTGGCTAATACATGACGCCATTGTCTATCGGAGTTGTGGACAGTTGTGTAGCTTAAGATGTGTGTGGTGCTGAACGGACAGCTCTTCAAATATGGCGCTCTGTCAACTGACAGCCAATGGGAACACAGTAGCCAACACCAATCATCTCAGACAGGGCGCGGACTACAGAATGCTTGAGGCACGCCTACGGGAAATCATAGGCAACGCCCTTTCCATCATTATCAGCCTGTCACACGCCACAACATGGAAATATTGCCTTAAGGATTGTGGCTGATTACTGAGCACTGTTCAGAAATCAGGCGACGGCCGAGGGGCGATGAAATTCCCAAATCAACCGTGAGGCAATTTCACGGCGATTGCTCCGGGGCGACATATCGCCTTTCAGATTTCCAGGCGATATTACGGCGTGTGACGGTACCTTAACTGTTTAGTCAAGCTGGTGAGCTGTCAATGAATGAGATGAAGGTGAAGCTGGGTGGAGAATAGATCGAGGAAGGCAGAGGCTTAGAATCTGCACTGATCACTCAGAAAGCAGTTAAGCATCGTTTGCATGTGTATTAAAGCAATTTTTCAGTAAGGAAGCAATATACAAGATGTTATTATTTTTCAGGTTATTTTTCAGAGAGTAACAATACCATAGAAACTGTTTGGGATGTGGATCATGTTGACAGATTCCCTTTAAGGTCCAATTTAGCTCAGGTCTTAATAATTTAAGCGTCATGCAGCATGGACAATCTTTTAGGGAAGTGTACCCTATTTTGTATTTTTAAATATATATTTGTCAACTGTCCTGGATTTCCCAAGTCTCTATACCGAAAAGGGTTGGCTTATGTAGACACTGCCCAAAAACAGGTATTCTGTTGTGGGCATTTCTGGAAGTGGTGGGATGTATCCCTAGACAGGCTGGGATGGGTCAAAAGTCAAGTAACGTTTGCAACAATACAAATATGAACTCAGAATGTTTATGCTGCAGGGGCGGACCTACCGTGGTGCACCAGGGCCCTCTGGGCTCAAGGTCCGCCACGGTTATGTTGCATGATATAAGGTAGAGTAAAGGAAATGGTTAAAAATTATTTGTTAGCCAGATCAACTAATGTTGCATTCCTCATGTATGAGGCATAGGAGATGTTCTGACAGGCAAGGTGAGTATGAGATTCATAATGGTAAAAATTGCACCTCTAAACAGTCAGCTAAAAAAATCTAAACATTTATTTAGAAAATAGTTAAAAGTTAGACTACATGTCCATATTGAATTCAACAAACTGTGGCTTATACGGAGCGATGGCCAATGGCCACGCGTTTCAGACATCTAAGATGTCCTTTATATCACGACCGTAGCATGTATATCCAGCTCTAGATTCTATAGTCCATCATTAGGTTTCAGGACATGGACTAGCAACTGAACCTCACTCTTCCAATTCACAGCACCAACTGACTAACTTTAACATGTAGCTTATTGTTCCAGAAGCCCAATCTCTTGTCTGCAGGATGGATATTGGGGAAATCCCATGCAGAGAGGAAAAAAGATGAACCACCTTTCACCAGATGCAGGATATTGAATGTTAATGTAGAACTGATTGAATTATAGCCTATGAAAACAGGCTGGAAGTGACGCTCTGGTACATCTTCCAACTTGCATACAATAAAATCAACAAAGCTAGTGATCTGTGCTTGAAAAGTCCGATCCCATGCAGAGAGGAGAAAAGATGAACCACCTTCCACCAGATGCAGGATATTGAATGTTAATGTAGAACTGATTGAATTATGGTCTATGAAAACAGGTTGGATGTGACGCTCTGGTACATCTTCCATCTTGAACTTGCAAACAATAAAATCAACATAACTAGTGCTTGAAAAGTCCGATAGCCATTAGTCCATGGCCACCTCTCACAATTCCCATGTAGAATATTATATCCAAAGTTCATGTATTGAACAACTTTTCCTTTTCCATTTTTGTTACAAGATTACAAGACTGGATAATAAGTTGATGATAGGCTGTTTTGTTGTAACGATCCCAGCAAATGGCTGTAATCTCCCATGGGCTCTGACAATAAGTGTCCAATATCCCTCCAGCACCCCCATAGGAGATATAAAGCATTGCAAGCTGAAATCAGTACACAGCCAACATAACAGGCAAATATTTTGCTCTTCCAGGACTAAATACACTTTATAGCCACTCAACCCTTTGGCTAACACAGGGAGATCCCAAATGACAAGCTTCAATCTGTTCTCTCTAAATTCCCTAGTAGAGTACTTTAAAAAGAAAGTTTTAAGAAAAACCCATAAAAGCGTCTGACTGTTTGCTATAGGGTACAGTACCTGTTATGCAATATTTTATTGGTTATTCCTTACAGTTAATTGTAATCTATCCTTGGTTAGGGTCAGTTTGGTATCAGAACTTTGCGGCAGCACTGCAGGTACCAAGCGCAACCCAGCATTAGGGGTAATCCCCTTGCAGTATCCGCAGCTCAGGATTACATGCAAATTGCACCCTTACAGATTGTATGACCTGACTGAGGACTCATGTGTCTACTGATATATCCTTCTAAAGACATTGACCCTGTAACAGGTGAGAGGTCAAAGCACAAGTCATTTTCCTCTAGGCACAAAAGAGAACGTAAAAAAAAAAATCCTAAAATCTATATTTATTTATTTTCTAAGTATTGAAACTGTGCACCGGTGTAACGTGTTGCAGAGATGTTTGTTCAGGTTGGCAATTTTGATTATTTTTTTTATTTAAGCCTGCCGCTGTTACACTAATAAGGTGGTGGTGAATAAACTGGCACAGTTTTTGCTGGCTGTATATTTTAATCTTGATGTCTAATTTCAATAAATGGCACAATCTGAAATATGCAACGACTCTGTTTTCACTTTCTGGATATATGTTATTTAGTAAGCAACATGGGCAACATGAAGATCTTCAGGATAACAGCTTGTTAAAAGCACACTTCCCATTAAATAGTTTCACAGTGGGGCCTGAGCTCAAGACTTGTGTTTGGGAAGGTTCTTTGTTCTTTTTTGCTCATTCAGATCCTGAGGGGACGAGCCAGGGGCCTCAACTTTTAGATGGCCTAAATCAAGGTGTGACCTTCACCCAGAAATACCACACTCCATGCCAGGATCAACACAACTAAAACTCCCCATGTTCTGTGGGGATTGCCCGGATGCAAACTCCAGGAAGGAGCTCCTCGTCCACGACTTCCTCCCTGGATAACCCTTGCACTAATCCCGGATCCTGATGCGTCCACTAGCAGTCAGCAGCAAGGTACAGGTAGGCCAATGTAGTGACATCCTTACTCCTGTGCACAAACAGAACAGTCCTATCATGCTAACGCCATTACAATGCTTTGCCCTTGATTCCCTACTCCACTGTAAAGGGTAAAACTATAATGTCATACTTTATACTACAAAACATTTAATATTGCCTGGGCCCCTCAGAGTGAGGGTACTGCAGCAAATGCCCCTGGTATCCCTTGCCCCTCTTTCCCAACTATTCCTGGTAGCCAAGCTACTACTTCTACAGTCTATACAAGAGGTCCGCAACCTTTCTGACATTGTGAGCCACATCTAGCTCCCACCCTCCTCACGATAGTGTCACCCAGAGCACCCATTACCAATATAATAACAGCCAAAGCTTTTACACATAAATCACACTGAGGCCATATACCAAGATCCAAGGGTTCCTACCTTACCCTGATTCTGATCTGCTCATCTATGTGAAGCTACTCACAAAAGTCACCATCTGGAGATCTGTTCCTCATAGCTGTTTGTTAGACCTGCTACTTATATACCAATCTGGAAGACAGCCGCTAGCTAAGCATCATGTATCTCCCAAGATACAAGTCGGGGACGTTTGGTCTACACAATAGAGTAAGTGGTTATAACATGTCATTCAGAAAAATTTGCAGAAACTTTTAATTTTTTTAGTTTTTGTTTTGATTACTTTAATTCAGGGCTGTCAATCTAATTATTTATTTTTATTGCAGCAGTCACTTCTGGCTTACACTGCACTGTACGATTCTGATGAGTAGTGAGTGACATTAGTGAAGTCACTCCTCATGAGAATGATGTTTCTGACATTATTATTATTATTTATAGTGCCATTAGATTCCATGGCGCTTTACATATGGAAAAGGCAGACGGGGACAAGTACAATATATAAGGACAATCAAACCGTACAGGTACAGGAGAGGAGAGGATCCTGTCCGCGAGGGCTCACAGTCTAAGGGGATGGGTGGCAATACAGTAGGAGGGGGAAGTGCCGATCATGAGACAATGCGGTGAACCGGGACTCATTGCAGGTTGTAGGCTTGACGGAAGAGGTGAGTCTTCAGGTTTCTTTTGAAGGTTCCCAGGGTGGACGAGTGTCTGATGTGTTGTGGAAGAGAGTTCCAGAGTATGGCGGATGCACTGGAAAAATCCTGTATGCGGTTGTGAGAGGAGGAGATGAGAGGGGAGTAGAAAAGGAGCTGTTGAGAGGATCATAGGTTGTGTGAGGGTAGGTATTGGGAGAGCATGTCAGAGATGTATGGAGGGGACAGGTTGTGGATGGCTTTGTATGTCATGGTTAGTGTTTTAAACCGGGATCTTTGAGAAGTGGGGAGCCAGTGAAAGGCTTGGCAGAGGGGGGAGACAGGGGAGTAGTGGGAAGACAGGTTGATTAGTTGGGCAGCGGAGTTTAGGATAGATTTAAGAGGTGCAAGGGAGGTAGAGGGGAGGCTGGTAAGCAGGAGTTTGCAGATGATGAGAGAATGAACAAGTGTTTTAGCAGTGACGTGGTCAAGGAAAGGGCGAGTCCGGGAAATGTTTTTGGGTTGGAGTTGGCAGGAGGTGGCGAGGGCCTGGATGTGAGGCTTGAAGGAGAAGGAAGAGTCAAGGATTACCCTGAGGCACTTGGCGTGGGGGACTGAAGAGAGTGAGCAGTCGTTGTCAAGGATGAATAGATCAGGTAGCGGGGGAGAGCGACTTGGGGGGAAGACGATGAACTCAGTTTTGACCATGCTCAGCTTAAGAAAGCGAACAGAGAAGAAGGATGAGATGGCAGACAGGCATTGTGGAATTTTGGATATTAGGGAGGTGATGTCAGGCCCAGACAGGTAGATCTTGGTTTTGCCGGCTTAGAGATTGTACTGAAGGCCATGGCACTCAATGAGTTGTCCTAGGCCAAGATTGTAGATGGAGATGAGTAGTTGTCCCAGGACCGAGCCTTGGGGGACACCGATGGATAGGGGGTAGGGTGAAGAGGAGGTGTTGGAGTGGGTGATGCTGAAAGTCCGGTCCGTTAGGTATAAGATCCAGGAGAGGGCTAGGTCAGTGATGCCAAGAGATTCCAGGATCTGAAGTAGGAGAGAATGGTCAGCAGATAGGTCAAGGAGGAGAAGGACAGAGTAGTGTCGCTTGCTCTCGGCAGTCAGTAGGTTGATGGTGACATTGTTTAGGGCTGTTTCGGTGGACTGGTAGGGTCAGAAACTGGATTGTAGGCGGTCAAAGAGCGAGCAGGAGGTGAGGTGGGAGGACAGTTCAGAATGGACATGTTGTTCAAGTAGTTTTGAGGCGAAGGGGAGAAGAGATATGGGGCATTAGAAACAGAGGCTGGGTTGAGGGAGGGTTTTTTGAGGATGAGTGTGATCAAGCCATGTTTGAAGGATGAGGAGAAGATGCCAGTAGTAAGTGAAAAGTTGAAGAGATGGGTTAGGGTTGGGATGAAGACTGAGGTGAGGCTGGGAATGAGGTGGGATGGGAGCGGGTCGTGGGCGCTGGTGGTTAGGTGTGACTTTGACAGCAGAGAGGAGAGCTGATCTTCTGTTATGGGAAAAAGCAGAATTTGGAAGGAGATGGCAGTGTAGGTGAGAGGGGAAGCTGTGGGGACAGTGGGTCGAAGCTGTCTCTAGTTTTATAATTACCGCTTATGAGAATTGCTGGGTCACGCTGCTCGTGCGCTGCCATCTGGTCAAATCATCCAAGAAATCGCAAGGAGTAAATAGCAATACCTTTATTATCTTACGCATTTCAAGGCACTACAGACCACTTCATCAGAGATGCAGAATGGTTCTGTCTCTGATGAAGTGGTCTGTAGTGCCACGAAATGCGTAAGATTATAAAGGTATTGCTATTTACTCCTTGCGATTTCTTGGATGATTTGACCAGACGTCAGCGCATGAGTAACCACCTTTTCCTTCACTACTATAATCTTTCCTTGGGCGGAGTGCTGCAAGCCGGTTTTCACATATTAGTCGTTGTGACTCTCACAACAACAAAAGGTTAGTGCAACCACACGCACACACCCTTGTTACACCGAGATAAGGCCCTATGTGAGCTTTTCTGCTGTTCTTTTAGGCTCATGCTGCGTCAGGAATGTCACCGCTCATCAGAGTAACATTTCCAACCGGGTCAAGAACGTCAGAACATTCTCATTTTGAGGATCCATTTGTAGCTTTTGATCCTCATGGAACGTTGCATGAACTGGTGGAGTGCGTCAGACCTGCGTGGGAACTTTGTTTTCTAATAAATTGGTAAACGAGGGACAGTGTCATCTTTATTTCTCTATTTCTATTTACATATACATTGAGCCTCCTCAACTTCATGCTAAAGTTATTGTATGTTATGTTATCATAAAGGCTGATTTTGCCAAATTTATCTAAAAATTGTGTATGGTCTGTTTGTGGGAAAGGACCCGGCAAATCGGTAGGGGATGGACCAAAAGGGATTGCAGCATTTTTAGTAAAGAGATGCCTCTACAATACTGAGTCACGCATTTTTTGAAAAAATCCTTTTTATTCAACATTTTCAGCATAACAATAAAGAACATATATTTGTCCAATAATACGGTGTACACAGAGTTAGTACATTAACGACAGTTTCCATCAGTGCGCAAACTTACAAAAACCATGACAAAAAATAGACAGAAAATGAAGGAAAAAACAATGGGACAAGCCAATGTCACATATCCCTGAAAGAAGTTTTTGTCACTGCCACATGAATTCCCCCCCATCCCCTCTCAATCGACTCCTTCCGACTATCATAAGCCCCTCTCCCCGCCCTAAGCGGAGTGAGGATTCCCGCTTTTCGCAGTAAGGACACTAAAAATCCTAGTAATCATCCAGTCATTCCCCACACCTTCTATTGTTACCTGGCTTGACCTTGAAAGGGTGTATTCGGCGCCAGACGCCCTAAGGAATGATCCAAGGACTGCAACAAGTACCAGGGAGTGCCATGGAAAGGCGCCATCACATTTGTAATGTCGTCGTCAGACAATTGTAATTCTATAAAACGTCTCCATTTTTGCATGAAAGAGACAATCAAGACGTCTTTGTCCCTCAGTGCTCCGCGTCTGTCCAGATCCATTGCCAATCGTAAACCTGCTAGTATATCCATCTCATTGGGTATCTCCGATCGTAGCCAGAATGTGAGCAGTAGACGTTTTGCCAGTAATATCAGAACATGTAAGAAATGAATGCTAGCACCCCCTCCCTTGGGTAAATTCACATTTTGGAAAATCCATACCCTCGGAGCGAGCTCAAATGTATGATCGCAAAACTTCTGTACCAATTCTGATACCATGCCCCAGAAGGACTGCACTTTCGGGCAACCCCATAGACCATGCACCATGTCTGTTTTGGTGAGATTACATTTTGGACAGTGCATCACCCTATCCGGGTTTGATGCCGATGGTGGTATATTGAAGCCATAAATGGTACCATGAATGACCCGAAAGTGCGAGTCCCTCCATCTCTCGTCTAAAATGTATCGCCTTATTTTACTCCAACCTTCCAGAATCTCATCAGATACCCTCTCCTCCTCTATATAGGCGCACCATTTTGAAAAAAGCTTCGGAGCGCCTCCAGGAAGTAGCCACATCCTAAGTTCTCTATATATGCTGGAGATCCCCAATTGAGAAGCGTCGATGCCCACCAGTCTATCACACACATTCGTAAGAGTTTCTTTTGCCGCATCTATTAGATTATCCATGACATGATGTTTCAGCTGTAGGTATTGAAGGCTCTGGGCTCCCCCGAGACCAAACTTGTCTAATATCTCCTGCCCCATCATCCAGCGGCGTTCAGGTATCATCATGAGATCTCCCATAGTTTTAATGCCTTTTCGGGCCCAATCTTTAAATAGTATATTAGATTGGCCCATCGGAAACTCCGGGTATGCCCATGGGTTTAGGAGTTTCGACACTTTCCAAGGGAGACCACACTTTTTCCTCACCGCTTTCCATGCTCCTATCGTATCCTTGAATATTAAAGACGAACGGACTTGTACCGGTAGCGATGCCCACCCCGTGTGCAGGAGAGAGCATCGATCCCAAGGTTCGCAAAATGCTGCCTCTAATATTCCATCTGAAAATTTATTAGTCCCCTTAATCCATTCTATTACATGTCTCATTATGCACGCTAAGTTGTACCCTCTTATGTCGGGTAGATTAATGCCCCCATCATCTTTCGTGAGCATCAGCGTTCCCAGTCTTAACCGAGGTCTCCTGCCTCTCCAGATAAAGTCTGTAAATGCCCTGTTTATTCTGCTAACATCAGTATGTTTCAAGAGTAAGGGCAGTGTCTGCAACGGGTATAAGAGGCGTGCGAAGCTGACCATCTTTATAAGATGGCAGCGACCTAGGAGTGAGAGAGGCAATCCCACCCATCGTTTTAACTCCTTCTCTATTTTATCAATAAGAGGAGCATAATTTAAGGAATAAACTTGACTCGGTGACCGTCCCAACATTAGGCCTAGATATTTGATATGTGTTTTCGCCCTCGGAATGCCCAATGATAGTAGAGACTCTCCCGATACGTTCTCGGGTTTAAGATACAGGATTTCACATTTTTTCCGATTAAGTCGGAATCCCGCAAAATCTCCAAAACGCTCTATTTCTCTCAGCAGCGGAGACAGATCTCTCATAGGGTTTCCCATAAACAGAATAATGTCATCAGCAAATAGTGCTGATTTCGTTTCTACTCGTCCGATGCTCACCCCTTCAAAGGAACTGTGTCTGTTAATATACCTGGACAGCGGTTCCACGGCCAGGTTGAATAATAACGGGGATAAAGGGCACCCCTAGTCCCCTTCAAAAGAGGGAACATCGGTGAGAGGAAACCGGGGGTGTGTACCCTTGCTTTAGGTGTGGCATATAGTGCCTGCAGGTAGTTTCTAAAACCCCCCTGTAACCCTATCTTTTCTAACACCTGGCCCAGCCATGGCCACTTGACATTGTCAAAAGCTTTTTCAGCATCCAGAGTGACCATGGTTGGGCATTTTCCACTACCAGGCGGTGACTCCTTTACTGCGTCCAGAACCAGAAGGGCCCTACGGACATTGGTGACTGCTGATCGGCCTTTGATGAAGCCCGTCTGATGGTTGTCTATGAGCGTCGGGAGAATCTCTGCCAGCCGATCTGCCATAATTTTCGATAGAATTTTGAGGTCTACATTAATTAGGGAGATCGGCCTATAGTTTGTAGGGTCTTCTCCACCCATGTTACCCTTGGGCAATAATTTAATGTATGCCAAATCCATAGTCTCGGGGAGCTTCTGTTGTTCTATTATACTATTGAATAATTTCGTCAATATCGGAGTCACCTCAGACCGAAGTATCTTATAGAACTCCCCTGTGAACCCATCTGGGCCTGGAGATTTCCCGTTCCCTAAATGTCCGATGGCATTATCCACCTCCGCCTCAGAGATCTTAGCGTTAAGGAGCTCTAAGTCAGCCTCCGAGATAGGGGTGAGAGGTATTTCATCTAGCCATGTCCTCCCCTCTTGAGACGGAGCATCATTGGAGTGGTACAACCGTCTAAAAAAATCCCCCAATATAGTGTTAATCGCTTTGGGATCAGTGGTGCGGAGCCCCTCTCTCGTGTTAAGTGCTGTAAATGTTGTGGGTTTTCGTCTGCCCCTTGCAAGATTGGCCAGCAGTCGCCCTGTTTTGTCACCATGCCTGTGGAGGTCGACATCTAGCTGTCCCCGTATTAGTTTTTCCCTCAGGTCGGCCCACGAGTCAAAATCTCTCTTCGCTGCAAGCCACGTTGTCTTATCAGCTATGGTCCGCGACCGTTTAAATGCGTGGTAAGTCTCGGACACAAGCGTGCTTGCCGTCGTATAATTCTCCTTGAGCTGTCTCGCCTGTGTCCGAGTATACGCTATCAAACGTCCTCTAATAACCGATTTCCCGGCTTCCCAAAACAAACAATGATCATTTTTATGAATCTCGTTGTCAAGGGCATATCCCCGCCACCATTCCTTCAGTTGGGTTTTAAATCCCCCCATTGATGACAAATGTGAGGGAAACCTCCATATTGTGTCCGTGCCTCGTGGGAAAGCATCTAGTATGTCCACATAGACAGGACTATGGTCCGAGATCACCAGTTCCCCTATTTCAACCTCTTCGATTAGGCGCAATAGATCGTTACTCGCCAGGAGTAAGTCGATCCGCGACCAGGAGGAATGAGGGTGTGAAAAGTGGGTGAATTCGGTGTCCTGGGGATGGAAGATCCTCCACACATCTATCACCTGTGCATGAGTCAACATATCCGATAGCGGTCCCTGTCTCTGTTGTTGCGACCCTTGTGTAAATACCCCATCAGTCATCCTCTGTCTATCAATGTCATCCGAAACTACTTCGTTGAAGTCGCCCCCCACCATGATTAGCCGTTCTCTATCCTGTAAGATGGTATCACGTAGGTCATGAAAGAAGGCTGTACGTGCAGTGTTGGGGGCATAAACATTATATATACTGAGTCGCCGGTCTCCCAATTGGAGCACTACCTGTATTTGCCTTCCCTCCTGATCTCTAGTGATAGACACCAATGTATGTGCCAGATGTTTGTTGAGGAGGATCATTACACCCGCCTTCCCTGCTCGTGAGCCCGAAGCCCAAGCCTCTCCCACCCACAGCTTCTGCATGCATGTCACTTCGTCATCTCTCAGGTGTGTCTCCTGTAGAAGGGCAATATCAGTTTTCAGTCTTTTCAAGTGTCGAAGAATCATAGATCTCTTATGCGGTGATCTTAGACCTTTGGTATTCCATGTCACAATTCGCACCATTGGAACTCAGGTATATGTGTGAAAAACGTGATGGGCATCCTTCCCTCCAGGAACACATGCCCCCCGGTAGTCATGGCTAACTGACCCTGCTCGACTGTTTGTTGAGATAGTTCTCTTTTTTTTTTTTTTTTTTTTCTTTTTCCCTATTAAGGGATACCGCTATCTCCATTGGCAGGATAATTGGACTAGACAGACGCGGGCAATACAAGAAGGACGTGGCAGTGACATAAACATAAGATACAGTAAAGAACATAGTAAACCCCAAAAACACAAAAAACATCGTAAACTTCTTCCCCCCCTTCCCTCTTCCAAGGGGGATTGTTACCTCTTCCTCCATCTCCATCATCCCCAACTAAGTATGGACTTCCTTTTTTTCTGCTCCCAAATTTAAATCTCCTAGCCCCGGCCTAAATAAGGTGTAGAAATATATCCTGAGCCAGGCTATCATGCCCCTCTCGTAGCAATAAATCATAGGCAAACATCTGAATCCCATCTCCCACATCATATGTCTTCAATATCAACAGATTAGATTAACCCCATCATATAGGCATGTCATGTCATGACTAAAACCCCCGAAACCCCCTCCCCTTCCCCCTCCCACCTGAGGGCAATGTTAGCTGTTATCACAGTTAGGCGTACCACCTTTCAGTCATATAGACAAAGTTCAGTCAACATCGACAGTCATATATCTTCAGCGAAAGCCGTATAGTCGTTCGAACGCTTGTAGCCTTGAACCGCTTCCTGGCGTATCTGCAGTGGACAAAAAGAAGGGAAAAGGAAGGCAAAGGAGAGAGAGGGAAAAAAAAAGAATGAAAAGTGGTGAGGCATAAGGAGAGAGATAGCAAGGAAGGGAGAGTAAAAGACAAAGGCATATCACCAACTATCACCAGAATTGGGGTAGAGACCCAGTTTCTGGATAATAATCAAGGAGTAAAAATAAAAAACAGTGTAGTCTCTTATCGTCTCCTCCCTCTGGTTGTGGTATAGGTTGAGTTGGATCTCCCCGTCATGCCAGATTTGTCCGTTCGGTTTTTCCTGTTTCTCTGAGCAAGTGACCAGCCGGAGCTGGACCCTGCCCTACTCATTTCTTCATCTGTTTGCCCATCCATCAAGACCGCCACTTTCTCAGCATAGGTTGGTCGTGTCCCTGCAGGTCCTGGTGAGGTTGATGATGGGGGCGGAGGCGTAGAGTCCCCAGCCGGTGATGTCTCTCGTATAGAATTAGAGCCCGGTTGGAGGAACCGAAGTGCTTCCTTGCTATTAATGAACGACTGCATGTTGCCTTTAGAGTCCCGAAATCTCAAGGTGGCAGGAAAAGACAGTTGGAATCGTATGTTCTGTTTGAACAGCAGGGAACACACCGGGCTAAATAGTTTACGTTTTCGCGCCACTATTGCGGAATAATCATCATAAACGCGCACCTTGTGGCCCTGTATGATGAGCGGTTGACGTTTCATCTTGTATTCCCTCAGTATCATCACCTTGTCCTTATAATCAAGAAAACGTGCAATAACTTGTCGGGGACTAGCAGACGGCTCTCTGGGTGGTCCTACTCTGTGTGCCCGTTCTACCCTGCAGGGATTACGGAAACCCAGAGTTTTTGGTAGCATTTCTTCCCACACAGTATCCAATTGTTCCCCTGTGAAAGTTTCAGGGAGACCGACCATACGCAGATTATTACGTCTTGAGCGGTTCTCAAGATCATCCACTTTCTCGTCATTATACGCAGTTTGTTTTTGTAGGGTGGCCACATGTCTCTCTAATACTAGAATCCTGTCTTCAGCTTCCATTAGCCTCTTTTCTGTCTCCTGCAGCCTTTCTCCCTGTTGAGATGTGACATGCTGTAGACCCAGAATCGCCTCCCCTATAGCCTCCTTTATAATACTCTTTAAGTCCGCAGTAAGGTATGGGGCAACCTCTCTGGCCAGGGCTTTCACATCCATGATGGCCTGGGTAGATGTGCCTCCCGCCATTAGTGGTCTCGTCATCCCCCCTGTCGCTCCATCAGGGAGTTCAGCGTTGTCCGCCCCACTGCCACATACCTCCATTATAGCGGGAGCATCTGCTGCCTGTGTGCCCTGAGTGTGGCTCCGGTGTTTGGAGCTGTTGGTGCTGCGGGTCTGTCTGTCCCCGCCGGGATGCGAGACCTCCGCCTCAGGGTCTCTGTGCGTCCCGCCGACCTCCGCCATGTTTGGTGTGCCCGCCACTTGTCCGGCCTGCCCCAGCCCGCGGTCTTCCTGCCCGGAGCTCCGGAGCAGATAGCGGTCTAGGGTCCTTACGCCACGGGGAGTCGCCGCCAGTGTGTATGGGGTGCGGATGGCCCGGCAATCGGTCAGATGGAGACGGATAGGCGGCCGGGTCTCAGGAGCGCCGTCAGCACGCGGCCATCCGGGGCAGCGCAGGAACCGGAAGTTGAGTCACGCATTTAATCAGCATCACAACGCCATTATGGCAGTGCTTTATTTTAGTGATTGCATCGGAAAAAATTCCCAAATGGAATCGATGGTGGTGAGGAACATAAAAGAGCACAAAATATTAATTTGTACCATCACATATTGGTCCTAAAATTCAATTACCATAATCAAGAAATGAATGAAAAGTAATGCCTCCAGCTTCGTAACTTGCATTTCGACGGGAATATTTTAATTAATCAAATGCAGAAATAATCCTTAGAATAGGATCTTTAATTACCAATATTCACTTTTCCACATAATCACCAGTCAATTGGATACAGTTCTGCCAACGATGAAAGCCGTCAAAGAAGTCAGCACTCTGTTTCTGC
>JARQOC010000004.1:601204907-601387298 GCA_033576535.1 Allobates femoralis
AGTCTGTACAGTAAATGTGAGGCGATCGACAGGGTAGGGGGTACTCGGATACCGGGACGGGATGGTTACTTTGGTGGGGGAATCACGGCTGGTCGGTTCCCGGTTCCGTGCCCTGCACCCTCAGTGACGGGGATGGGGGTGATGATGGTGGATGGGGAATGGATATGTGACGCCACCTGTGGTACCTGGTAACGTGGATACCAGCGCTGCGGCCGGCCGCTGAGGTGATGGTGGTGCAGCTCAGTGTAGTACAGCTCCCCCTGGCAGAGCTTTACCTCAGGGCTGCAGGGTGGATGAGGGGAGTCGTAGTAGCGGCTCTGCGGTGAACGCTGTGGGCAGCGGCGGTGAAGCAGGCACACACACACACAATAGTCTTTGTTTCGGTACCTTTTTTTACTAATGTCCGGTAACAGGCACAGTCCAGGAGGGTAACCAGTTTCTCGGTGCAATTTGGGACTTCCACCTTGGAGAGTTGTGAGGCCTCCTCTGTCACTGTGTGCGGTGGTTTGGGGGTAAGCTCTGCCTATAACTGAACTCGCCGCTCTTTTCTCCCTCTCAGGGTGTTACTCTATAACCGACTATGAGGACCTCCTGTCGGGATCCCTATTCTCCTCTTAGGTCCCTGGTCCTATGCTTGGTCAGGTTTGAGTGTCTGTATTAATTCTTTTCCTCAGGGGGATTAGATCCTCCTGGTCCTTGTGGGCTTTTCTTGCTACTATGGATGATTAGCAGTTTCGGACTTCGGTGTCCGGGTGAGCTAAAGGGAAACTTGGTATGTTCTCTTCTTCGTTTCTCCTACTTCCTTCACTGGCCTCCATCCCTCTCTCTAGGGTGCAGCACAGCTGGTCAGTGTCCCCTGGTTCTGTGCCTGACGTGGCTCCAGCAACCTGCTCTTTCCAGTACCTTCTCTTGGGCTGTCTCACTGGAACTTTCTGCTCTCTTCACTGCTCAGAGCAGACTGACTCCTCCCCTTAGGCCTGGATCCGTATAAGGGAACTTGCTTAAGGCAGCAAGTAGAGCTCCCCCTCCAGGTCTAGGGTGGAAGGTGTTGTGTGCTGTGTCTACCAAAGTGTAAATCCCTCCTTGCACCGGTGGGTCCTGTGGCAATCCCCAGCAGGGGTGCCACATTCCCCCCTACTTAACTTCAGTCCTCCGGGACTGAAACATTTTTCAACAAACATAACATAACTATTTACATTTGAAAGTTGAACAGAGTCTCAAAATTAAAATTTACAAAAACCAGGGAAAATTTTGAAAACAGGTAACCAGTCCATACAGCGTTAGTCCATCCGCTGCAGGCTGCTTAAAGTATTTTGCCACCACCAGTCCTGTGGCTAAGGTCCATTTTTGAAATTATAAAAGTTCAAAAAGTCCAACAGGTAAAGTCTCTGTAGGCTTAAAGTTCAAAACACAACAACACTTACTATGGGTCCCTCGGCGTAGGAGTCCTAGGTACTGCAGGGGCCTCTACCGGTCATAAGCACTGTAGGCCTCCTGGCCCTGGGGTCACCTATTGGCCAAGATTTTGCTCTCCCTAGACAGCTCCTTACGCCAACTCCACTCACCCCTCTTTCTGATGTTGTGTACCTGGTTTGGGTTGTTCTAGCCTACTCTTCACCCTCTTCTGTACACTAACCTTGGTTACCTATTTACATCTTGAACACATTTACATTTTCCCACATGTTACGGCTTACTCTCTGTATCTGAGTGGTGGGTGTCCTAGATTAATACGTGTTGATCTATGTAATTCTGGTGTAGGACTAGTGTGAGTGGGTCTATGTGTCATGGGCCCGTCACACGGGGAAATATCGCCGGCAATGTCGCCGAGATCTTCCTGTTCAGGCGATGTTGAAGCGACATCACCTGTGCGTCGCCGCATGTAACGAGGCAACTGAACGGCGATAAATCTCTGTTTCTGAGTTCAGAGATTTCCCAACAGTGTCGGGAAATCAAGCGATGTAGTTTGAGCGATCCGTATGCCTACTGCCGTGTGACGCGGGGATAGCAATGGCACAGGCGATGTCTGTGTTCAGGCAATCCATTCGTTATGCCACATTGACGGTGAGGTGGTGCTGTGTGACACGACGATCTGAAAAGCCAACATCACTTCAAGGTTGTTTCAGGCAATTCCTGAATCGCCGGTTCGACCTGGGGTGACGGTAACATTGCTACGTGTGACGTCTCACGAGCGACGCTGCAGCGATGTGCGTGTTCATGAGATCGCCGCAACATCTCCCCGTGTGACGGGCCCATCACAGGTAAACTGGGTAACAGTCTGCGACCACCTGATCTCACAGTAGAAATGGCAGGTGCACCGATTGCAGGATTCTCTGGTTCTGGTACAACAGGTGGTTCTTCTGCTCTTGGCGCTTCTGGTGGTTGGGGAAATGTCAACATTGGGATTAGGTATGCACCTCCCATTTGGGGCCAATCCGCTGGTAATTCTCCGATGAGTGTCTGGACTGTCTTTTTTGGGTTCTGGACAAGGTACATCTTCTTCTGGTTGTAACTGTTGAGGGCACTTCTTTAAATGATCTCTGGATACTGTTGCTGTTGTTTCTCCATTGTCTTTTCTGATTAGACAGGTTTTCTGGTTGTCAAAGGTTGATGGTAATACAGAGTATGGTTCTGCTTCCCATTGATCATCTAACTTGTGCAGTGTTCTTTTTCTTTTCAAAACCAATTCACCGGGTGTTAGGGTGTTCCTTGTGCATTTTTGTTGGTTTCTTGCTTTTCTCTGGATTTTGCAAGACTTCTCTCAACACATTCTTGTATTTTCTTGCACTGTTCTGTTCTTCTAGTATCCCAATCTGCATCTGTGGTATCTTTTTCAGGAACTACAATGCCCATTTCAAAATCTACTGGCAACTTTCCTGGTCTTGCTCTCATGAGGTATGCAGGGGTACAATTTGTCGAGCTTACTGGGATGTTGTTGTAGATGTCAACAAGGTCTGGTAACTTCTCTGGCCATCTGTTTCGTTCTTCTAAGGGCAGAGTTTTCAACAATTCAATTACCACATGATTCATCTTTTCGCACATTTCGTTGGTTTGGGGATGGTAAGGCAAGGTAAAAATTTTCTTGCATCCATATAGGCTGCAGAACTCTTGAAATATTTCAGCTTCAAAAGCGGCACCTTGGTCTGTCAATACCTGTTCTGGATAACCGTGTGGTCTGCAGAAATAGGCTGCTGCCTGAGCTGTTAAGTCTTTCACAGGCGCTACCACTAGGAATCTGGAATAGTGGTCCACCATGGTAAGAGCATAGCTATGGCCTGACCTGCTGGGTGTGAGCTTGACGTGATCTAAGGCTACCAGTTCTAATGGCTGTTTAGTGATGATAGGCTGTAGTGGTGTTTTCTGGCTGTTACGGTCTTTTCTTCTCAATGAGCATGGTTCACAATTTTTACACCATTTCTCTATGGAGGACCTCATGCCGATCCAGTAGAATCTCTCACGTAACAATATTTCCAGTTTTCTCCATCCAAAGTGTCCTGCTCCGTTATGGTACGCTTCTAACACCATTTGGACGTCTCTCTTTGAAACCACAACTTGCCATACCATTTCATGTGTTCTGGGGTTGATATACTGTCTGCACAACTGACCTTGAAAGATGAATAACCTGCTTCTTTCTTTCCACAGGTATTGGGCCTCTGGTGGAGCATTTTTCTCCATTTGGGAATCCGGTTGGGTTACCAGCTTCTTTACTAGGCTCACTGCCGGATCACTGTCTTGAGTCTCTTTCCATCCATAGTGAGGACAACGGGTTTAGTGCAACATTCTGACGGTTTTGGTAGATATGGGTTTCTGTCATCTTCCATTTTCTACTTTTATGGAAAGCTGGGAGTTCTACTTCCTCTAAGTCATCCACCTCTTCTTCAAGTCCTTGTAGATGTACTTCAGGGTTTCTGGAGAGGGCATCAGCATTTGCATTGTTACGGCCTGCCCGATACTTGAGGGTAAAGTCATAGTTTTATAATCGGGCCATCCAGCATTGCTCCAATGCACCAAGCTTTGCGGTATCCAAGTGTGTTAATGGATTATTATCTGTGAAGACGGTAATTTTTGAAGCTGCCAGGTAATACTTGAACCGCTCTGTTATAGCCCAGACCAAGGCCAGGAGCTCCAACTTAAAGGAACTGTAGTTTTCCGGGTTCCTCTCGGTGGGTCGAAGTTTTCTGCTGGCATAGGCAATTACTCTTTCCTTGCCATCTTGAATATGGGATATACTGCTCCCAGGCCTACATTGCTTGCGTCGGTGTAGAGGACGAATGGTAGGTTGTAATCAGGGTAAGCTAGGATTTCCTCACTGGTCAGAGCCTGCTTCATCTGTTGGAAGAAGTCTTCTTGTTCCTTTCCCCATTCCAATGGTGGCTCTGAAGACCTTCTCTTCTTAGATTGGCCTACCAGAAGATCTTGGAGGGGTGCTGCCATCTTTGTGTAGCCCTTAATGAATCTTCTGTAGTACCCAACCAAACCTAAGAATTGACATACCTCGGTGACGGTTGTTGATCTCTGCCAGTCCTGGATAGCTGCAAAAAATAGTAATGGTGGTCTGATTACCCCTCTTGAAACACAGCACACCTCTCCATCGGGTACACTTTTGTGCAGTTTGGCGCCTTCTCTGCCTAGTATGAGCTTTTTCAAGAGGGGAGGTGCAGCGGCTGGAGCCCATCCTAAAAAGGAGGAGCGTCAGATGGAAACATCTTATATGTCTGATCCTTAGAGCTCTCCTAATCAGACCGCCATTACTATTTTTTTGCATTAAAACTACTCCCTTTGTGAGGGAGTGGCGGCTGGAGCAGCTCAGAAACAGCACAAACGATCTGCCTTGAGGACCTGGCACTGTATATGGTGGCTCAGTGGTTAGCATTGTGTATGGTGGCTCAGTGGTTAGCACTGTACACGGTGGTTCAGTGGTTAGCACTGCACACGGTGGCTCAGTGGTTAGCACTGTGTGGTGGCTCAGTGGTTAGTACTGTATGGTGGCTAAGTGTTTAGTACTGTATGGTGGCTCAGTGGTTAGCACTGTATGGTGGCTCAGTGGTTATAACTGTATATGGTGGTTCAGTGGTTAGCGCTGTATATGGTGGCTCAGTGGTCAGCACTATATGGTGGCTCAGTGGTTAGCACTGTATATGGTGGCTCAGTGGTTAGCACTGTATGGTGGCTCAGTGGTTAGCACTGTATGGTGGCTCAGTGGTTAGCAGTGTATACAGTGGCTCAGTGGTTAGCACTGTATATGGTGGCTCAGTGGTTAGCGCTGTATATGGTGGCTCAGTGGTCAGCACTAAATGGTGGCTCAGTGGTTAGCAGTGTATACAGTGGCTCAGTGGTTAGCACTGTATATGGTGGCTCAGTGGTTAGCACTGTATGATAGCTCAGTGGTTAGCACTGTATATGGTAGCTCAGTGGTTAGCACTGTATGGTGGCTGAGTGGTTAGCACTGTATGGTGGCTCAGTGGTTAGCACACTATATGGTGACTCAGTGGTTAGCATTGTATATGGTGGCTCAGTGGTTAGCACTGTATGATAGCTCAGTGGTTAGCACTGTATATGGTGGCTCAGTGGTTAGAACTGTATAAGGTAGCTCAGTGGTTAGCACTGTATATGGTGGCTCAGTGGTTAGCACTGTATACGGTGGCTCAGTGGTTAGCACTGTATATGGTGACTCAGTGGTTAGCATTGTATATGGTGGCTCAGTGGTTAGCACTGTATGATAGCTCAGTGGTTAGCACTGTATATGGTGGCTCAGTGGTTAGAACTGTAAAGGTAGCTCAGTGGTTAGCACTGTACACGGTGGCTCAGTGGTGAGCACTGTACACGGTGGCTCAGTGGTTAGCACTGTACACGGTGGCTCAGTGGTTAGCACTATACACGGTGGCTCAGGGGTTAGCACTGTGTGGTGGCTCAGTGGTTAGAACTGTATAAGGTGGCTCAGTGGTTAGCATTGTATATGGTGGCTCAGTGGTTAGCACTGTATGGTGGCTCAGTGGTTAACACTGTGTGATGGCTCAGTGGTTAGCACTGTATATGGTGGCTCAGTGGTTGGCACTGTATATGGTGGCTCAGTGGTTGGCACTGTATATGGTGGCTCAGTGGTTGGCACTGTATATGGTGGCTCAGTGGTTAGCACAGTATGGTGGCTCAGTGGTTAGCACTGTATGGTGGCTCAGTGGTTAGTACTGTATAAGGTGGCTCCTTGGTTAGCACTGTATATGGTGGCTCAGTGGTTAGCACTGTATAGTGGCTCAATGGTTAGCATTGTATATGGTGACTCAGTGGTTAGCACTGTACATGGTGGCTCAGTTGTTAGCACTGTGTGGTGGCTCAGTGGTTAGCACTGTATGGTGGCACAGTGGTTAGTACTGTATATGGTGGCTCACTGGTTAGCACTGTATATGGTGGCTCAGTGGTTAGCACTGTATGGTGGCTCACTGGTTAACACTGTATATGGTGGCTCAGTGGTTAGCGCTGTATGGTGGCTCAGTGATTAGCGCTGTATGGTGACTCAGTAGATAGCACTGTATGGTGGCTCAGTGATTAGCACTGTATGGTGACTCAGTGGTTAGCACTGTATGGTGGCTCAGTGGTTAGCACTGTGTGGTGGCTCAGTGGTTAGCACTGTATGGTGGCTCAGTGGTTAGCACTGTGTGGTGGCTCAGTGGTTAGCACTGTGTGGTGGCTCAGTGGTGAGTATTGTATGGTGGCTCAGTGATGGGAGGCAGGCACACGGGAGGTAGAAGGCACAAAGGAGGCATAGGCACAGGGGGAGGCAAAGTCATAGGGAGAGACAGTGCACACAGGGGCTGAGAGCACACAGAACGGAGAAAAAGGCACAAGTAAGACAGAGCACACAGGGGAAGAGACAGCACAGAGAGGAGAGAGCGAACAAGGGAACACAGGCACAAAGACTGCCATCCCAATGCAATAGCTTCGGGCCTATTTCTAGTACACCAATAATTGACATATATCTGACTGCATATACTTATATGTATCAGACTGCCTTATGTACTTACCTAGTGGTGTCTGTTGTCAACTTTTGCCTATACAAGGCAGTGTCCCAGAAGACACCGCGCCTCGCTGGAAGCCATACTAGGACACCCAAGTGATCGTGATCCCAATTTGGCACTGTACCGCCAGTGGGACACCAACGCTTCAATCCTAGCCACCTGCCCAACATCACCGCCCACACACTCACACGCATGCACATCTGCCCAACATCGCTGCCCGCCATCCCCACACCACTGCACTCACCTCCTTCCACTGCCGCTAGGAAACTCCAAGGCTTTGTTTGTGGCCTGTGTGTCCAGTAGGAGATGGGGTGTGGGAGCCCTGTGGTAGCTACAGAGGGCACCGCACCCTATCTGCTTCTGCACACAGAGGCCACATACAGAGCCTCGGAGTTCCTAGTGGTGGTTGATATGGACACATACACGCACATGTACACACACAGGCACACACACATGCGCATAAACACATACACGCACATGCACATACACGCCCACACATGCACATAAATACACAAGCATAAACACGCACATACATACACCCATGCACACACACAAGGACATACCCACTTACAAACTCATGCGCACACATGCACATACGCACATGCGCATACACGCACACATACACACATACATACACACACGCACATACACACACACACACAAGTTAATTGCTTAATTCTGCAGTTTTCTATTGGTATGAGAATAACCATTTAAAGGGGTTCTCCGCCTTTTCGGGATTTTTTTTTTTTTTAAATACATGTAATTGAGGATAAAAACAATTTTGCAATTGGGCTTTATAGAAAAAAATGTTGCACCAATTTGTTCTAACATGCTCTATGTTTCCCTGCACAGTCAACTTTGATGTACCCTGTAGCAATTCAGATCAGAATGTGATAATTCAGTTCAGATAGTTCAGAAATGCCCGATCTATCAAAATATATAAGACAACTTTAAAGAAGGCACTAATATTTTGATGAAAGTCTCTGAGATTTACCGTAGGGCTAGTGGGATTGTCACAGAAGGAGGGCAGAATGATTTCCTGGCTTCTATGGAACGTCGAGGAGACTTTAGGGAGATACGAGGGGTCCGTCTTAAGAACTAACCTATCAGGGAAAACTAACAGGAACGGTGGGTCAATGAACAAGGCATGCAGGTCGCCCACCCGTCGAGCAGACGTCAAGGCTACCAGTAAGGCCGTCTTCCAGGTCAAGTGTTTAAGGGAGGCCGAGGTCAAAGGTTCAAAGGGAGGTCCCGTCAAGGCGTCCAAAACCAAATTCAAATCCCAGGGAGGCAACCGAGGGATGTGCACTGGAGCAGCACGGTCACAAGCCTGAAAAAAATGGGAAATCCACCGGTCACCCGCGACATTCTGACTAAAAAGGGCCCACAGAGCAGAAACCTGAACCCGCAGAGTACAGACCGCCAGGCCCAAGTCCCGCCCCTGCTGCAAAAATTCCAGAATAGCATGAATCGGAGCACGGTCAGTGACACCCCCCAGAGTAAAAATCAAAACATTTACGCCAGACCTTACAATAAAGATTAGTGGTAACCGCTTTCCTACTGCCGAGGAGGGTATTAACCAAAGCATCGGAGAACCCCCGACGTTTCAGAAGCTGCTGCTCAAATTCCAGGCCGTCAGGTCAAGGCCCTCCACCTGAGGGTGAAAAAACGGACCCTGAGAGAGCAGCTTCCGACCCGCCGGAAGAACCCAAGGGTCGAACACCGACATCGCCCTCAGCCAGAAAAACCAAGGTCTCCGGGGCCAAAAGGGGGCTATCAAGATGACCCTCGCCCCTCCTCCCTGATTTTGCATAGGACCAGAGGAAGCAGACAGAACGGAGGAAAAGCATATGCCAGAGGAAAATTCCAAGGCACCCACAGAGCATCCACCACCTCTGGAAGGTCCGAGGGATACAGGGAAGCAAAGCGCCGAACCTGCCTGTTCCCCCGGGTAGCAAACAGATCGATCACGGGCATACCCCAGAGACGCACAATCCCTTGGAAGACTGTCCTGTTCAGAACCCACTCCCCCTGCCTCAGAGAGTGGCAGCTGTGAAAATCTGCCCTGACATTGTCGACCCCCCGGATATGTAGGGCTGTCAGGGAGAGAAGATGGACTTCTGCCAGCTGAAAAATCGAGGTTGCGGTAGCAAGTAAGGATGGTGACCGGGTCCCCCCCTGATGATTCAGGTAGGCCACAACGGTGGTGTTGTCTGACTGAACCCTGACATGGGAGTCGCATAGGTGGGGCAAAATCTGGAGGAGCGCATACAGGACTGCTCGCAACTCCCGCAAATTGGAAGAACCCAACACTTCGTCCGGGGACCACCGACCCTGAGCCAGACGAGGTCCAAAATGAGCCCCCCACCCCGATGGACTGGCATCGGTCGTCACCACATAGTCTGGAGCAACGACCCAGGGCACCCCCCAAGACCGGTGACGAGGAACCATCCACCAAGACAGAGAGGCAATGGCGGCCCGGGACAGACGGAGACGACCCTCTAACCGACCCTGCAGAGAGTCCCCAGCTGCGAGCACATCCTGCTGGAGACATCGAGAGTGGAACTGCGCCCACGGTACAGCTGGAATGCATGATGACAGAGTCCCCATGAGAGACATGGCCCGACGCACAAAAATTGATGGGGTGGCCATGGCCTCTGCTACCTTGCTCCGCACCACAGAGACTTTGGCCGCCGGCAAAAAAAACACTTCTGGGCAAGAGAGTCCAACCAAAGCCCCAAAAAAATCTGGACCTGAACCGGACGGAGCCGTGACTTGGGTACATTGATGAGCCAGCTCAGGGCCTGTAGGGAGGACATGACATGAATCAGACGGGAAGTACACTGTCCCACAGAGTCCCCAACCACCAAAAAAATCATCTAAATACGGAACAATGAGAACATCCTGTTGTCTCACATACGCCATAACCTCCGCCATCAACTTGGTAAAAACTCAAGGAGCACTGGAAAGACCGAACGGCATGGCGGCAATTTGTAGATTGCGAACCTGACCCTCCAAGACCACCGCTACGCGGAGGAACTTCTGGTGTTCCAGATGAATGGGCAGATGGTAATAAGCGTCTTTTAGGTCGAGCACAGCCATAAAGCACCTAGGGAATAGAAGGCGAATGGCAGATTGAATGGACTCCATTTTAAAGTACTGGAAGCGGAGGAAGGAGTTCAATTTACGAAGATTAATAATTGTTCGAAACGAACCGTCCGGTTTAGAAACCAGAAACAAAGGGGAATAAACACCCCTTCCCTCCTGGTCCGCCGGGACCGGAACCAACACATGCTTATTCAATAAGTCTTTAACCTCCAATTTCAGTGCTTGCTGCTGAGACGGACTAGAAAGGAGTGTCTGAAAAAAAGAGTCCCCTGGGATCCTCACAAAATCAAGTTTAAGGCCAGAAGAAATAAGGCCAAGGATCCATTGGCTATTTGAACAAACAGTACCATTGATGGAAAAAATGAGCCAATCGGCCGACAGGTGGGTCAAATTTAGTTACGCTTGGGCGGGGGCTTAGAGGATGAGGAACCACCGAAATAAGCACCTCTCTGTCTCTTCTGTGCCGGTTCCCACTTGAGAGTGGACTGCTGCCTGTTAAACTGGTGTTTCCGGAAGGCTCTCCTGTAGTTAGGAACAGAAGGTTTAGGGAGCCCCTTTTTTACTTCCCCCGCCTTAGAGAGAATACCATCAAGCACAGAGACAAAGAGGTACTCACCCCCACACGGGATCGCACACAATTTAGTTTTGGCATGGGAGTCCCCCTTCCACTCCTTAAGCCACAGAGACCTGCGGACGGCGTTCGAGATCCCAGCTGACCTAGCCGCCAGGTGGATAAGGTCTGCAGAAGCATCTGCCAAATACGCAGAGCCACTCCGGATCTGAGGAAGGGCAGCCAACAATCTATCCCTGGGCACCCCAGAACAAATCTGCTGCTCCAACTGATCCAACCAGACCAACTGGGAACGGGCCACACAAGTGGAAGCAATGGCCGACTTAAGGGCCCCAATACCCGTCTCCCAGGACTTTTTCAACAGGGTATCCGCTTTCCTATCAGAGGGATCCCTCAACAAACCCCAATCCTCCAAAGGCAACGCATTCCGTTTGGAAGAGGAAGCCACAGCCGCATCTACTTTGGAAACTTTAGACCAGGTCAGCAACTCCAGATCATCAAAGGGGTATTTGCTTTTGGAAGAGGAAGGCAAAAAACCCCTAGAGTCTTGTTTCTCCCATTCAGATCTGACTACGGATTTAATGGCCTCAATGACCGGAAAAACACGTCTCTTCTTCTGAGACAACCCAGCGAACATAACATCCTGAGCTGATCGTGCCTCCTTAGCGTCCACAATCCCCATGGTTGCACGGACCGACTTAACCAGGTTATCCATGTCTTGCATCGCAAAACAAGAACCCCCCTCATCTTCCGACGAGGAGCCTGACTGGGATGAATGAACCAGACCCTCCTCCTGGGAATCACCCTCCGACTGACAGGGAGACTGTCCTAAAGAAGCAGGCATACAGGGTTGCTGAATCTGGGAAAGGGAGGTCCGGATCTCGTCCCATATAAAAGACTTCAGGTCCGCCGTCCGTATAGGGGCATCTTCGTCAAGTGTCTGAGCAATACAAGAGCGGCATAGCCGCTTATCATAGTAATCTGACAGGGGCTCATCACATAAGGCACACAATTTATGTTTTCGCTTGTCTGAGCATTTCCTAGGCTAGGAGAAGAAACAAGGGAGAGAGAGAAAGACACAGAGAGGAATGGCAATTAGTAGAGTGGAAGAACCAGCATAACTCACCCTTAATGCCCACACCGGTACCGGTTCAGGAGGTGGAGATCCAGCCTTGGGCTTAAAGCCTTTGGAGCCTTCAGCAGATCGATCCTTGCAGGCACTGGACTTGGACACCTGCTTGCTGTTGCTGGTGCTCCGAGTCACAGGCTGGCAGACCCCCTCGGGGTGTCCCTCAGCATCCCTGGGGAAGACATGACGTCGGCACCCTGAAGCAGAGCGATCACGCTCTTTGAAACCGCGCCATCCCCGCCAGGAAGATGCGCTCTCCTCCGGACCGCCGGAAGTGACGCGCACTTCCGGTTCAAAGTGTGCATCCGCCGGCCGGCGCGCATGCGCACCGGGAACCCCGGAAGCCGGCCGGCGGCGAAACAGGGCGGCAAATCGCCTTGCTTCACCCGCCCTGCGTCGAAACAGAAGCACTAGGGACGGCCCCAGGCAGCACCCTGCACGACCCAGAGAGGCACCATCCGGACACTGGGTGGTGCATACACACTCAGACAACGAGGGAGACTGTAGCAGCAGGGCTCCCCCGACGCTGCCTCCAGGACCCGGATACTACGGCCCTCCATGGCAGCCTCAGGCCCCAGGTAAACTCTAATGGTGGGTTTACACGTCACGATATCGTTCCGATATCGTATAGAACAGCGCGGGAGCGCGCATTTTGTGGCCGGTTTTCCCAGAATCGCATCAGTGGTTTACACGTTGCGATATCTGGATACAACGTCCCTACGATGTGTACGCCCCCCGACCCAGGAACGACCATTTAACATGGGAGTGAATGGGTGACGTTGCGGTACACATCGGAGTTCGGCTGTCACACGGGACGATCCGGCTCCAACCGGCATCCGATATCGGGCGGTTGAATAGCACGCTCAATCGACCCCCGATATCGGTTTGCCATCGTTCCTGCATCGTATTGGAACGAACCACGTGACCTTTGGTCGGAGTTGGATGCCGATATCGCAACGTGTAAACCCACCATAACTGTGGGTTCCTCCCAGAAGGACAGGAAACCAACTGAGGAGGCAAGGGGGACCGCCCCTTTTATCTGTAGGTTTCTTGTCCTTGTGGGCGGATCCCCTCTCTCAGTGGGTGCTGTCGTGGCGATAGCAAAACATCATTATGTGGGGCACTGCGGCTTTATCACCCGTTGCCCCCTGACTCACAAGCCCTAGAATGAGTTAACAGTTATGCCGAGTAATTAACCCCCCTTTTTTTCCCCAAGATCTACAATAGGATTGTTCCCCTCCTTTCCTCAATTCTGCCCGCCCCCCAGGATATTTAAGGCAGCTGTAGGGCGCCATATTGCCTTTCCCAGCAGTCTGGTAATCCGGATTGCCAGGGATGGTGCCGCTTGGCTCCCAGCACTGGTTAGTGGTGACAGTGGCGCCCCCCCTGAGTGACGCGCACGTGGCAATGGGTGAGCGAAAGTCGTCTAGGATTTCCCGCCCACCGCAGCGCGCCCGGAAGCCGCTCGCTCTTGGAGCATGCGCAGTAAGGCTGAGCACGCTCTGACAGGAGCTCCGTCCACTTCTCTGCGACCGAGCGCTGGAAATCCGGTCCTGTTTCAGTGGCGCCCGCAATTAACCCCCCCACCGGAGCAGGTCCCTGCCAGGGGTGGCCCCTACACTGCCCTCCCTACAACAGCCTGTCACTGAGGGGCAAGCACCGGGCAGCACTTGTGGGCAAGCAATGGGTGCCTCCAGGCATACTTCTCCTGGCCAACAAGGGGTGAGTGTAAGGGGCTATATGGGCCCGAGTCAGGGAGGCTTTCTGGGACATTTAGGTCAGCATAGTACCTGGGAGGGAGCAGGTTATGGGTCATTATTGACACCCCCTCTGTCCCAACAGGTCCTCAGCTCAGTGGGCGATATAATGCAGGCGCAGCCAGCTTCAACCTTACCCTGCTCTGGGACTGCACCCGTGCTACTCCTGCAGGCGCTGTTGGACATGGCGACGTCTCAGGCTTTGTCTTATCAGGCCTGAGAAGAGTCAGTGGCAATGCCGGAACCCACGGCCGTGGGAAGCCGTGATAGGCACGTCAGCCGGGCTGCAGGACCCCCCTCGGCGTACCGTAGTAGGGAGCCCAGCTATGCCAGTTAAAGAAGCGGAGGATCCCATAGGCCCAGACGTAGGTATCTTCCATGTCCCGTAGGTCACATGGTAAATTGAGGTCCTGCAGGAGCCACAGGAGGTCCCACTCGCAGCGAAGTATTTCCTCCTCCTCAGGTGATTCTCGTCATTCCCGTCATCGATCTTGCACCCCTAGGTGAAGTACCAGCAGGACGGCTGGGCTCAGAGCTGAAGACAGTAGCCCCCACGTTTCCATCCAGCAGCAAGTTGGAGTGGTGGGCCCCGTCAGCATCGACTTTGGGTGGTGAGTTTACTTGCGCTGGGGCTTGGGATGGGGCAGGACATCACCAGGTGTGTTAGATGTTTTAACTAACCTTTTGTCTGGTAAAGCAGTACTTAACCCTCAACTATTGCAGCCAGTAGCAAAACCTGCACCTCCCCGCCTTGATTTACATAAACATACATTCTGTTGCGGGGTCCCACCGTTAGGCTCCCACCTGGATCAGGACACCGTGCAAATAATTTGGGCGAATGATCATATTGATATATGGTCCCTATTGTCAGTGGAGCAGGGCACCGTTGACCCCGAACGTCGCCCTGTGGACCGCTCTTATGAGCAAAAGCCGAAATTGGCAAAAACCATGAACAACTGGTTACAGGCGTTTTGCATCTTGTGAAGCATTATGGGGCAGAAGCACCCGGAAAGGTGCACTAAATTATTCACTTACGTATCATTTATACTTCATATACGTCCCATGGCGGGTCAGCCTGGTGGAAGTGTGATGAAGACTTCCGCCTCCGGCTCGCTTTGAACCCTCAGCTGGGTTGGGGAGTCAAGGCGACTGACTCCTTGCTCTGCTTGATGGTTTCTCAGAGGCCGGTGCAGCCCTTTCCAGGCTCGGCCCCCTCTGGAATGTCTCCCTCAGGGGCGGTGGCCGAACGATGGCTAGGTTGCTGTTGGTTATTTAATGAGGGAAACTGCCGCTTCCAAAACGCCTGCAAATATAAACATGAATGCTCCACCTGCAGGGACCACATATCGCCGCAAAGTGCACATGGTTGCAACTAAAATCCAGCACAAACAAGGGAGAACCCAAGAACTCTGGTGAGTGTGTCCGCGATGGAACCTTGGTTAAGCCGTTACCTCAATAAGAAAGCCACGGCAGTGTTGAGAGGTGGATTTACGCTTGGATTTTTTATACCCTTTAATCTGGCCAGGTCTGGTTCATTCGCCCCAAATCTAAAATCGGCTAGGGATTCCCCTGACGTAGTGGAGAAAGAAGTCGCCCTTGGGAGAATGGAGGGACCGTTTGTCTCGCCTCCATTTGCAAAGCTTAGGGTTTTCCCGTTAGGAGTTGTTCCCAAGAGAGAACCGGGAGAGTTCAGGTTGATTTGTTTCCCGGCGGGGTCATCGGTAAATGACAGCATCCCACCAGAGGACGCTTCTGTTTCGTATGTGTCATTTGACAGAGCGGTTCCTCTGGTTAGAGACGCTGGCCCCGGGGCAAAGTTAGCTAAAACAGATATTGCATCTGCTTTTAGGCTCTTTCCGGTTTACCCTGACTGTCATCATTTGTTGGGTTGTTATTTTAATGGGGGTTATTACTATGACACCTGCCTTCCAATGGGCTGCTCCATTTTGTGCCATTTTTTTCGAACTTTTCAGCACTTTCCTAGAATGGGCGACCCAAGTCAGCTCAAATGTGCATTCGTCGACCCACTATCTAGACGATTTTTTATTTGTGGGACTGGCAGATTCAAACTCATGTCAGGTGGCCTTACAGCATTTTACGGACTTGTGCTCTGCTTTCGAGGTTCCTTTGTCGCCGGGAAAGACGGTGGGCCCTGTTACCCGATTGCCTTTTTTGGGTATAGAAATAGACACGATCGACATGGTTTTCAGGCTTCTTGCGGATAAGATCGAGAAGCTTACCCTACTCATCGACGGCTTTCTTGGGTTGGAAAAAGTTACACTTCACCAGACGCAGTCACTGCTCGGTGCGCTTGCTTTTGCTTGTCGGGTTATGCCTGTGGGCAGGATATTTTCAAGGCAACTTAGTTTGGCCACAAAGGGAATAAGGGCCTCATACCATAGAATTTGATAACTGAAGGATGATTTGGCCATTTGGAAAGCCTTTGTAGCTGACTACAACGGTCACACCTGCTTTCAAGCATCGGAAGCCTCAAATTCGGATATTTCACTTTTTTCGGATGCCTCTGGGTCCGGGGTCATTTTGGACACCCACTGGTGCGCCATCTCATGGCCGGAGTCATGGCGCGCTAATGAGTGGACAAAAATTTGACTTTCTTGGAGCTTTTTCCCATATTGGTGGCGGTTTCTACATGGCCTGAATTTTTACAGAACCGGCGGATATGTTTCTGGACAGATAACCTGGGAGCAGTACACGCCATTAACCACCTGGCTTCCTTTCCCCCTCCCCCCATGATTCGGTCATTGCGGTTCCTAGTGTTGACTTGTTTGTTTAAGACTTAATATATAGTTTAGGGCTAAGCATGTTCCTGGAGTTCATAATGAGGTTGCTGATGCTCTTTCCCGTTCTCAGTTGCAGAAGTTCAAAGAATTGTTCCCAGCAGCGGACCCAGTGGGCTCGAGCTTCCCGGATTACGTCTGGTCAATTCCAGCGAACAGTTGATGCCTTTTGGTCCAGGCCTTGTTGGCCCCGTTAACATGGAGAGCCTACGGTAAGGCTTGGCTTGATTGGTGTGAGTTTGTGGGTTCTCAAGGTCAGCATGGGGTCTCGGATTTCGGTCTACCACACATGCTCCGATACCTTTCCCATTTGAGGGATAAAGGTCTTTCTGGGGGCAGCTGTGCTGACTCAACTCTCGGTCTCGCTTTCCCTTGAAGTTACAGTAAGAGGTTTGCTTGATGTCACTTAAGGTACCGTTATACGGCACGACGTTGAAACGATGTCGGCAACGATCTCGTGGGCGCGTGATCGTTTCAGACATCATTTTGACATCGCTGGTGAGATGAAACGCGTGTAGATATCGTGCACGACACACCAACGATGTTGCGAGCAGTGATCATTCGCAAAACCCAGCGAATTGTACTTGTTCATTGTGGTCAATGGGCGAAGTCGTTATCGACATCGTTGTCGCGGTGTCACACTGCACGATGTAGCAGGTTGGCTGATCGCAGATCGTCAGGTGTAAGAACATGTTCATAAACCTGTCAACTCCGATCCAACAATTTATCGTTGTTGTATCGTGCTGTTACACACAATGATGTAATAACGACGTTATTCCAACGACTCCATACCCGTGCTGTATGAGCGATGTCGTTAAAGTTGTCGTGCCGTGTAATGGGGCCTTAAAAGTTTTTTAGTGGGGAAAAGTTTAAAGGGTTGGAAAAAGGAAAGGGGATGCGTCGAGAATTGCCGGCCGATATCGTTCAAGTTATTATGTCGCATCATAAGCCTTTTGCCCGGGGTATTTGACACGTCATACGAGGCAATTTTATTTTACGCAATTTTCGGCATTGCTTTCTTTGGCGCAAAATTGTCCCGAAG
Organism: Allobates femoralis; assembly: GCA_033576535.1. Lineage (NCBI taxonomy): Eukaryota > Metazoa > Chordata > Amphibia > Anura > Aromobatidae > Allobates > Allobates femoralis. The sequence goes on from JARQOC010000004.1 coordinate 601,222,323, forward strand.
TCTGCTTGAATTTATTTCAAAAGAGTAATAGGTATTTGTGTGAGCGCTGGGGAATCAACTGGCACCAAGGCTATTATGAATAATTACCTCTCAGCTTTATTTGTACAATAAAAAGGCAGGGTCCTTTAGGCCACAACGCGTTTCTACGCTCTCCAAGCGTCTTCCTCAAGTGGAATCAAGGACCCATATGACATTCTCTTTATATAATGAACATACTCCAATTAACAACAGGGGGAGGGGGGATGGCAAAACATGAGGGAACTTCTAAAAACGTGACAGGAGCATATGAAAAACTGGAATGAACTGCATAAGATATTGTTTGCCACAATTTGAATGTATGTACATATGGCATATATCATACTCCTCTTTCCTCTCTTTTCTTATATATATTAAAAACATATAAAAATACATAAAAAATAAACATTAGCGGAGGTATTATAAAAGTCAACTACATTAAAAAACAATTACAATAATATTAAAATATATATATATATATATAGAAAATAAACTATAATATATGTAGAAAATACATGTTGGTTTTTTTTGTGCGCTTGGGGACCTTGGAAAATCAGCAAGCGTCCCCAAGCGCACGAAAAATGCATTGGCTTCAATGGGTCCGCAGTGTTCAGCGCTTGACAGCGCAGGAGAACGCTGCGGACCCATTGAAAAATCTCCCGGTGGCCGCCGGTGATGTCACAGGAGCTCACCGACGGCCACAGGGAGATCAGCTCAGCCTCTGCTGTCCTCTTCCTCCCCGCCGCTGGTAATCTCCTAGTGGTGTCGGCGGGGAGAAACAGCTGATCTGAAAGCTGTTTGAATCTTCCCGTGCCAACATCTCCTCTCGGTGTCGGCGCGGGAAGATTCAAACAGCTGTCAAATCAGCTGTTCTCCCCGCCGACACGTCCCGGAGGTTACCGGCGGCCGGGAGGCGGAGATCTCCGGTGCTGATCTCCGCCCCCTGACAACGCCGATTGGCTGGCAGCCTGCACAGTGATGTGTCCACAGGCGGACATTCTCCGCTGCGGACACATCTTTTAGATCCTGCTTTGCACTGCGTATGTGTCTGCATGCCATCAGCATGCAGACACATACGCAAATGTGAAGCCAGCCTTACAGAGTGGCGCAATAATATTACTTTGTTTGTCGAAGTCTGCTTGAGGAACGGGAGGGCTTCACGTCGAAGACGTCACCGTAGGCCCGGGCAATTTACGGGTTTGAAACCGTAAATCGAAAACTAATTGGGCTGGCCTGGGTTATTGGTTCCCACTTTCATGCGATTCCGTGTCCGGGTTGGAGCTGCCACGGAAGCCTCTCGAGCAGGCATGATGAACGAGGGGATCATGAGGGTGGGTAGATGGAAGTCAGATTGCTTTAGACGTTACATTAGGCCTGATCTGGTGTGAACTTTGCAGTTGAAGGAGTTGCTGGTGTTTTCTGTGTACTAATCGTTTTTTCTTTCTAGATGAAGCACGTCCCAGTATTTGGATCCTGGGACACTCGTACGTTTTCTGGGTGGCCCAAAGGGCTGAGATGCGGCCAGGTGGACGGTCTCTCGGTTCCCACAACTTCAGCGTGAATTGGAAGGGTATACAGGGGCTCACATGGTCGCAGGTTTTGCCTGAGGTGGTTCGTATTTCCAGGGTGGCTGCTGGCCCAGTGGTCCTAGTCATACATGCTGGGTGAAACGACCTTGTCAGCTACTGCCTTGCGGAGCTACTGACGTTGATTCGAGCGGACCTTGATAAATTTCATAGCTTCTTTTCTGAGCTTAGGTTAGTATGGTCTGAGGTCGTTCCCCGGGTTGTATGGCGGGGCGCCAGGGAGGAAAGATCTCGTAGAACCTTGAACAATCAGATTTCGTGTTTTGTGGCCTTCAAAGGCGGTATCTCTGTACAACATTTTCAGCTTGAAACTGATACCAGGAGGCTCATGTTGCAGGATGGTGTCCACTTAAATGATAATGGTCTCGACATATTTTTGTCAGGTCTGTAAGACGGGATTGATCGGACGTTATGGTCTTTCGGGTTGGGGGGGTCGCAGCTCAGGTCCGGACCTTCGCTCCTCCTTGGCACTGGAAAGAGTGACCTGGTGATGGCAAGCCTGCGTTGGGCGGCCAGCAGTAGAGTGCCTCTTCACTCACAATAATAGGCGGGTTTGTGCCTACAATTTTGCTGCGGCCAAATAAAAATTCCACAAAAGAAGTTTGATAAAGAAGGGTTTGGTATTATGTTGATGCCTCCCTAATAAAGGTTTTGAAGATGTTATATTGGTCAGTTGTGTGATTACTCGGCACGGGTGGGGATGGGTCTTTGTTAGTCATAACACCATCAATAAAATGACTGGGTGTGGGAAATAAGTGTTTATTATAGAGCAGTAAATCTCTGGGGTGCATTACTGTAATACTTTGTAGGGCTCGTGTAGTGGCAGAATGGGGTCTTCATTACGTATAGGAATTTGAACATCTACAGACTGACATTTTTGCCCATTCTTCTTTGAAAAATAGCTTTAGTTTTAGTGAGTTTGGATGGAGAGCGACGGTGAACAGTAATTTTCAAGTCTTGTCATAGATTCTCAATGGTATCTAAGTTTCGACTTTGATTGGGCCCTTCAGACACCTGAATATGCTTTGATCTAAAAAATAAGTTCCCAACCTCTCTGACCGTTACAGCCACATCCAGCTATCGCCCCCTCACAGTGGTGACACCCAGAGCCTCCATTACCGATATAATAACAACAGCAAAAGCTTTTAATCATAAATCACACTGAAGCAGTATACCAAGATCCAGGGGTTTCTACAAATTGCGTCCACTCAAGATTTCCTGTCCTACTTCTATTTATCGCAAGACACTGAAACTGCACATATAAGTCTGTATAGGTGACGTGTCAATTTGCAGCTCTGATTTGATAAGTCTTTCTTTTACAGGTGTTGAAGTGGTGTGAGGTGTGATAATGGACCCATTGGATATAGAGCAGTCATCAAGTTCCTTTACTTGGAACGGCAGAAAATGATGGGAAAAAAAGGGTGTATCACGGTCCGCGCTGCGTAAGTCCAAGAAAACTTACATTCGTTCAAATAAAAGGTGATAATATATCAGCGCTAAAGACTCAGCCAGGACACCGCTCTGTGAATAATTACCTTTGGGTTTTATTCATTCAATATGGGATTCCCAGTCTCCACAACGCGTTTCGGCGCTAATTGCGCCTTTCTCAAGTGATCACCTTTTATTTGAACGGACACATCTCTTCCCTGGGGGAAGCGTGATATCCAGCAGCTTGGCCTCCAGGACCTGTCTGACGTCACAACACCACTCCCTTGAGGCCATCACGTGAATCAACAGCTAGTGAACTACGTGAATTCCCTGTCCCTCGGCTCCGGTCGGCGTGGAGACCTCCCGGGGTCAATACACAGCCCACCAACTAGTTGTGCAGTCAGCACAACTAGACCAGGTGAGCACGGGGGTCAATTAACCGATCCCACGTTTTAATGCTAGCAGTGTGGCGCAACCTTGTTTCTTTTTTAAGAAAACTTACATGGGAGTCAGAGTTTCACAAAATAAATCCTTATTCTTTATTCTTCCACTCCAACGCGTTTCGGTGCCCCACCTGGCACCTTCCTCAGGGATATTCAAGGTGCCAGGTGGGGCACCGAAACGCGTTGGAGTGGAAGAATAAAGAATAAGGATTTATTTTGTGAAACTCTGACTCCCATGTGAGTTTTCTTGGACTTAAGCAGCGCGGACCGTGATACACCCTTTTTTTCCCATCATCTTCTGGATATCACCGCGTGTGAGTGGTCGGTGGAGGTCCTGCAGCAGCTGGAGTACTGATGCTCTTTCAACCAGTTGTGGGGAACACAACTGAATCAGGTGAGTGGTTCCACAACACCACCTTTGTAGCCTAAAGTGTCTCTAGTGATAGGGCACTATTGCACCTCTTGTCCCCCACCCCTCTTGTATTTTTACTTGAAAGGCCACACACCCCTTTACGTATGCAGTTAGGACCACAGCCGCTGGGCATGGCTACCTTGAACCGAACTCTGGCTCAGCTGCTGAGTAATCCAGCCCTTGCGACCAACACATTGTCATTTCCGCAATAAGGCAGCTACAGGTCAGCTAGTCCAGCATGCACCCAGCTGTGATTAACAGATCACTGTTTATAGACCCAGTACATGCAGAGCCTGATGTGGGCGGAGGGGCAGCTTTCTCAGCTCTGCTGTATTGCGAAATCTAAAAACTTTAATTGTGTTAGAACTGCTGCACCCAGTAAACTGAATGATACATCGTTGGAATGAGGGTCTTTTTGCCGACATCATGTTGCTCTCAGATGAGGTAGCCAAAACCTGTTAAGAGATTCCCAATGGATAGATAGATGCAGGGGTGCACCAAGCCCCTCTGCCGCCTGAGCCATAATGTGAGGACCGGGGGGGTGCTGTCAGAGTACAGCACCGCCGCCCCTACACCCGCGGGGGGGAGCTGTCAGAGTACAGCACCGCCGCCCCTGCATCCGTGGTGTGGAGGGCAGGTCTTACCAGCGGCTTGCCGCTGGTGCCATGACAGAGGGAAAGGGTGAGGCTGTGTCAATATGGCACCGCCCCCTTCTACTAAGCCACTCCCCCTGCCAGCTTGCCGCCTGAGTGTAAGGGCTCACACTGTCCAATAGACGGTGCGGCCCTGGATAGATGGATTTAGGTCTGTTGAGACCATTTTAATCTACTAGATGCTGGATTTGTTGCAGAAGCCATGACTACTTTGAACATAGCCTTCATTAGTAAGTTCACCATTATTCCTTATGTGCCCAATATCTACAATATCAGTACAGTAATGGAGCTACCACTTGACTCTAATCTCATCCAGGTCACATACCCCTAGAAATACACACTGCTCATATATTCTCTAATTCCATTTTTATAACACACTTCACCAAACTAAACAAAAAAAATACTGGACACCAGAAAAATGTGCTGCCCAAGATAGCAGAGAATGTGTGACCACTTTCTATGGCTCCTACCACAATATGCACAGTCATGGCAGCTTATAAATAGAGGATCTCTGAAGGACAAGGTGTGACTGTGGCCGGAATATAAACTATATAAACGGCGGAGCTGGCTGGATCGCACAAATAAATAAAATGGCATTTAAAATCAAATGACTGGGTGCGGGCAATAAGAATTTTTATTATAGAGCAGTAAATCTCCGGGGTGCATTACTTCAATACTTGGCAGGGCTGGCGGTGCGGCAGAACGGTGGGGTCATCACATGTAGAGCACAGCTGAATCAATCAGAGTATATATTTTTGGAAAACCATAACTATTAATTACCTGTACATTTGCCCAAAATTAACTTTATCATTTCACTTTATATCTTTTAAAATATTTGCTTCCTTGTTTCCCCTTTTTGTTTTACTTTATTCTTTAATTTTCGTTATGATTTGTGCATTGCAGATGTGACACACTAACGGAGATGTTGAATCATCTTAATTCAGTAGCACACCACTCCCCTGCCTCCCAATTTGCTGGTGTATAGGTAGTTTCGGCTGTACCCCGTCCTGGAGAATACTGTTGTTGTGCCTTTAATGTGTAAATTGAAAAAACTTTTAATAGTGGTGAAATATGGCCACCTAGTGGCCGTTGTAAAATGACTGAACCCCTTGTGTTCCTCAGTTTAGAGGAGTGTCATATTTGTGATGCGTCCCTGCGGTCCAGTCGCCACTATTAGTTTGCGGCCACCAGGTAAGTCCAGTCACCTGTAACACACCCAACACACCCTGTCCCAGAGCTAGCGGATGAACCCAGGTAGTGTGATGGCTCAGGCAGCTATAGGATGATGGGGGGAGACAGATGGTGGGTGGGAAGTGAGCAGGATGCGGCTAGTCAGAGGAGGACGTGAGAGCGCAAGGACAGAGAGAACACGGACCCGGAGGCCTGAACCACAATGAGGTCTATCCCGGGTCCAGGAGCTAAAGACCGCAGAAAGCTAGAGAGAGTCCTAGGGGTGCGGACAGTGAGCGATCCACCCACGCGCCCGAATCTGCAGTGAAGTGGAAGATCAGGGCGAGCACCAGGGGACTGGCCCTGAAGGTGGCGAGGAGGCTTCAAGCTTCAAACACAAAACAGGGGGCCACGAGAGCTCCAAGAGCCGTGGCCAACTCCCGACACAGCGTAGAGAGGGCAACCGTACTAGGGCCAGGGGAATCAGCCTGTGTGTGGAGGGGTGTGCAGTAAGAAGGAGAACAGGCAGCGCTGAGAGAGAAAAGCCCAAGAGGAAAGGAACACATAGGGGGTGTACTGGACAAGCCATCCTTGTTGCCAAGGACTACCTGGGCCGCAACTGTACTTGTGCTGTAGCCTGAAGTACCTGGCAAGAGAAAACAAAGAAAACCGGGTTGGAACTCTGACTGTGTGTAAGACTCTGAGTTCCTGCCTGCGCCTGGGAAGCGGTAGACTACCAAACCACACACAGACTGTAGGGCCCTGCAGGGTACCTGTCCTGACCCTGCCCCGCAGCCAGCTCAACCCCACTGACTCCATCACCCCAATTCTCTTCCACTCCGGATGTCCTGGGGACCCACTCCTCCTGTGGGGACCAAAACCATCACAGCTGCAATTCCATCATCTCCAGAGGTCCCAGATTGCAGTGTGGTGTCCCGCCGGGCAGGCCACTACCAGAGGTACTGCACTCCTTCATTTTGGGAGAGTTGTGCCTCTGCTCTCCAGGTGCTGGGATGGTGTACTTGAGCTTCACAAACACAACACTTGGGACCCTGGGACGAGGTGGAGGACCCAAGCATAGCCGGGAGGGAAACAGTAGCAGGAGAGTAGAGTGGAAGCAGAAGGAGAGAGGAAGTAGAGGGAAAAGTGAAGGAGTGAAGAGGTGTTGGCTCCCGTGGGATTGAGCACGACCACCCTTGCCCCGAGAGGGATCGACCAACTGGTGTGGAGGAAGAACAGAGCCCTCGGGGTATAGAATGAGACGTAGATTCCCGTACACCCATATCTTGCAAGAGAACAGAGGGGCTGGTGGACGACACAGGGAACCGGCCCTGAACATGGCGCGGATGCTGTAGGCCCGAACCGTTGAAACCAGAGACCCCGAGTTCCTAATGGGAGCTGCGGCTGAACACCTGACACAACTTGCAGAAGGCAGCTGAACTAGGGAGCAGTATCAGGAAGTGGTATAACTGAGCACCCGTGGCTGTCGGTACCTGAGCTCTGTGTGCAGAGGTGCTGAGAGGAGTGGAGAGACTAACTTATAGTGCTGAGAGACCACCAGAGAAAAGAACACCCAGAAAAGTGAGACAGGAACACCAAAAGAGGGTCGACTGCACTGTCCCAGTTCTGGAGACAACGCTGAACTGGAGCTTGGCAAAGGGAAGCAACCAGCAGCCATGCTGAAGCAACTAAGTAAAAGTAACAGAACTCCAGCAGTGGCATGTGACCAGGGTGCTGATCACCTAACCAACATCTGCTAAGTTACAAACTGACTTTTCCTTCCCACTGCGCTCCACCTGCGGGGAGCGAAACCATCCAGGCTGTCGGTCATCGTCTCCAGAGGTCCTGAAGCAGCGGTGGCCGCTCATGGCCGCACACCGCAGGTGGTGTCATGAATACCCCTTTCCCCTGTCATTCCCGTCAATCCCCCTCTTTTAAATGACACTGCCCGGTCTCAGCCCTTGTCTGTCCCCGTGAAAAGAATCGAGAAGAACAACTGCTGCCCGGTTCCCGAGTACCCCCAGCCCTGGAGTGGGTGTGTCAACTTGGCATCACGAACAAGATGCGTGCGGCCCAGTAGCACAGGGTCTCGTGTGCCTTTAAGAACTGTTACTTGTTGCCTTAGGCAAGATCCCCTATAAATACAGGTGCTGGTGGCGGAGTTAGTCAGTCCATGCAGTACGGAGCAGTACTGTGAAGATAACCTGGTAGCCGAGCCGTGCTAGGCCCGAATCAGAGGACAGCCTAGCCAGTGCGGAACCCGAGAGTGAGTGTCGGAGGCAAAGGAGAGAGACAGATTGGGGGCAGAGGAGCCATACCGGTTAACCCCAAGAAGCAACCTGGTCACCGAAGTCCGAGTCTGCTGAGGAGTACTTAGCCAGCAGAAAACACCAATTTACCGAGGAGACTCCAGTCTCCCGGATACCTGTGTCAGCAACCAACACAGGAGCCAGGAACCTCAAGGGAAAGATAAAGCCAGCGGCAGTCCACAGAACGTTCTTACTAACCACTATATGGGTGTGAGAGACGTGGATGAGACCAGTCCAGGTTTTATACAGGTAAGGGCTTCAACGCAAGTAAGAGAGAGACAAGGAAGCCTTACAAATCACTCGCTGTGGAATTCCTGAAGTGCTTCCCGAATCCTGACCACCTGGAGTGTACCCTGGACAGTGACGGCTTAACATCAAGTAAAGGTACAGAAAACTACTCCCAGAGTGTGTGTCAGTTCTTACAGCCCTGATCCTGTCCAACATAGAGACTGTAGAGACATCCTGCCTGCAGAGCCACCTCCCTGTGCCAAAACCTGTTCCCTCATCACTGCCCTGGGGACCCCGCTCCACCTACAGGGAGTCGAGAGAGGTACCACCGGCTGCTGTACCAGACTCGAAGTTAGAGGGTGATGCCTGTGACCTAGAAAGAAACGAGAGCAAGGCAGAAATACCTGAGGTCGAGAGCAGGAAGGCACATTGGGCATCCTACAAGAGTGTAACGGAGGGGTGCTCGATTGCGGCCAAGGCGGTGAGAAAGGTAGAGAGCAGATACGATGGTGACTACTGGGCACGAAGGCAAGTTGCTGAGGAAGAAGAGCGATGCCAGCGCCGAGACCACTTGCAGCAGCAGGAGGAGGCTAACCTGGAAAAAAAGGCCTACATAAGAAAGACTCTGGTACCTGACCCGGCGGAGCAGTGCCGAGGAGTAGTTGTGGACCTCAACCTCCAGAACGGCTGGCAGCTCATAAAAGAGTACGGATTGGAGCAAGAGGTCTTTGTCGACAGACAGGATGTCGAGTCGTATCTCCCAAAGGCTTTAAATATATCCCTGGCACACAATAAAAGAAGAGAGATGATTATCCTTTTTGTGTTTTTTATTTTGCTCCTGTCCATCCACCCAGACCAGCCACCATGCTGCTGCACTGACACAAAGGACGGAGTCATATGCTGAGTACCTCAAACAGGCAGGTACTGGCCTGTGCAGTTGCTCATGTGGGAACTGAACCACAAATCCCCTTTCTATATATACAGAAGACTCACTTGAGAAAGGCTCAACTGGAGCCGAAACGTTGTGTGGTACAACCTGTTTTTTCACCTTCAAAAATAAAAAACACAAAAAGGATAATCATCTCTCTTCTTTTATTGTGTGCCGGGGATATATTTAAAGACTTTGTGGCCTATTTTTCCCTTGTGCACCTAAACGGTGGTCGAGCTATACTATATGCTCTCTGATGTATCTCCCAAAGGGACACCCGATCGGGATCTCTACCCAGGAGAAGAGCTCGGTTACACCCGGTGTATGGGACATCGAGACTGGTACGCATTGCGGGTGTACAAGATCCTGCAGCCACGACCCCCATATGCAGAGGCGGTCGAAATTTCGAGTGGGGAGGATGGTTTGCTGGCAAGCGGCCCATACTCATAAAATAAGACCTGGAAAGTCATTGTAAATAGTAGTTAGAATGTTGAAACATGTAAATATTGTATGTTGCTGGTTAGTTTGGTACCAGAATTGTATAAATGTAAATAGTTAACCCGCCATAGTCATCATACAGGCAAGCGAAGGACTTTAAATAAGAACTTTTCTGAACCCCGGTGGGGGTTATTGCCTGATAGACTGTGGAATCTTGTGTTATTTTTCTATTTTTCTGTTTTTTTCTTTATGATGACTTTGAGAGACTTGAGTTTTTTTTTTTATTATCGCAACGTTCAAGAATAATGCCTCCCGGAAGGGAAGAAAAGTAATGCGTATTGTAATTGTTATTTAGAAAAAAAAAACATTTTGTAAGTTTCTGAGTTACTGGGTTGTTCGGGGATGAGCTAACCTTTGCCAAGTGGGAATGTGGCGTCCCGTCAGGCAGGCCACCACTAGAGGTACTGCACTCCTCCATTTTGGGATAGTTGTGCCTCTGCTCTCCAGGTGTTGGGATGGGGAGTTGAGCTTCACACACACACACTTGGGACCCCGGGACGAGATGGGAAGACCCAAGTGTAGCCAGGAGGGAAACTGTAGCAGGTGTGACGACCATCTGCTGTGAGGCCGAGCTGCTGGTAAGGCAGCACCCCGAGAAACCCCGAGACCCTTAACCCCAGGGATACAGGGATCTGGAATTACAGCGGAGCTCAGGGGGTAGCTGCCTATATGAGCAACAGAGCGGGGAGGTCGCCAGGGAAAAATCAAGACCCGAAAAACGAAGTCAGATGTCCAAGTCAAAACCGAGAGGGCAGCGAAGGTACAAAATCATCAGGCAGTAGAAGAGTCAAAAATCCAGGCAAAGGTCAAGGGCAAAAACCAAGAGGGCAGCTGAGGTACAAAATCAATAGGCAGAGGCAGAGTCAGAAATCCAGGCAAGGTCAGACACGAAACTAAACACACACTATCACTGGGGAACCAAAACTATATCTGGCGGCCTGCAAGCCAGGCTCCAATGTACTTGAAGGGCGCGGCTACCTCCCATAGGCTGGAGCCCACAGCCTGATGATCTCATCCGGACCGCCCCTAGAACCAGGCCAGATGGTGATGCACGACTGGCTCCGCCCACCCCACTTCTGACAGCACAACGAAGGCTGCGCCTAACAGACAGCTCTGCAGGGCCCGCTCCTCTGCCACCAACACCACCCAAAGGAGAAACACGGCGGCGCTCAGCGACAGAGGCAGACGTCGCAGGAGCAGGTCCATATGAGGACAAGGCCCTCCTATCACTGGCGCCATCAGCCGAAGGAAACCGGCTCCTCCCAGTGGCCGAGGCAGGAACACCAGCCACCGAGTCCAATGGCGATGTGACAGCAGGTAAGTAGAGTGGAAGCAGAAGGAGAGAGGAAGTAGAGGGAAGAGTGAAGGAGTGAGGAGGTATTGGCTCCTGTGAGCTTGAGCACGACCACGCTCGCCCCGGGAGGGAACAACCAATGGGTGTGGAGGAAGCACAGAGCTCTCGGGATACGAAATGAGACGAAGATCCCCGTACGCCCATACCTGCGAGAGAACAGAGGGGCTGGTGGACGACACAGGGAACCGGTCCTGAACACGGCGTGGATGCTGTAGGCCCGAACCGTTGAAACCGGAGGCCCCGAGTTCCTAATGGGAGCTGCGGCCGAACACCCAACACAATTTGGAGAAGGCGGGTGAACTAGGGAGCAGTATCAGGAAGTGGTACAATTGAGCACCCGTGGCTGTCGGTACCTGAGCTCTGTGTGTGGAGGCGCTGAGTGGAGTAGAGAGACTAACTTATAGTGCTGAGAGACCACCAGAAAAAAGAGGCTCGACTACACTGTTCCAGTTCTAGAGACTACGCTGAACTGGAGGTTGGCAAAGGGAAGCATCCTGTGGCCATGCTGAAACAACTAAGTAAAAGTAACGGAACTCCAACAGTGGTGTGTGAGACTTTTCTTAGCGGCAACCAACGACCGCAGAGGCTGCATGAAACACCGGGGTGCTGATGACCTAACCAACATCTGTTAAGGTACAAACTGACTTCTCCTTCCCGCTGCCCTGGGGACCGCGCTCCACTTCTGGGGAGCGAAACCATCCAAGCTGCCGGTCACCGTCCCCAGAGGATCTGAAGCAGTGGCGTCCGCTCATGCCCGCACACCGCAGGTGGCGTCACGAATACCCCTTTCCTCTGTCATCCCCGTCAGTCCCTCTTTTAAATGACACCGTCAAGGTAATGGGATCGGGTCTCATCCCCTGTCTGTCTCCATTGTGATGGGTGGAAAATCAAAAGAAAAGATTGCGCCATGGTGAAGACCCGTGATAAAGGAGGAAGGTTATGGTAGATAGATTTGCACTCACCTGGGAAGGTTGTGCATGGTCTCTGCACAACACTAGTGTGGCTGTAGGTGAGGCAAACAGTCATGATGCGGTCAGCTTGAAAACAGATCCTCCTACGATCGTCAGGTGACAAGTCCCGTGATCAGAAGGGGTTTCGCCGTATGACGTCACCGCAGGTCCTGTGTGTAATCCAGGAATCCAGCGACGATTTAGAGCAGAGTCCTCTCAGTATCTTGAGTGCCCAAAGCTGCTACCACACCGCTCTCCCCATAGGGACATTACAGGCAAATGAAAAAAGAATGTTTCAGTATTTAAGAAGCGCTAAGGCTGCAAGAAAGGGCTCAGGAAAGAATACTGACCTATTCTGTTTTATTAGTAAATTTGCAAATTGCTCTCTGTTGCCACTACGCATTACGATGATCCACCTGATGAAGATAGCGGGAGCTAATGTAACGCGTAACAGAATAGGTCAGTATTCGTTTCTGAGCCCTTTCTTGCAGCCTTAGCGCTCCTTAAACACTGCATTATTCTTTTTTCATTTTCCATTGTCATGGGGTCACTGGCCTTGTAGTTGAGGGGAGGTACGTGTCACGTAGGTTACTAGCCTGTGTGACCTAAAACCTGTAAAAGTTCCCCAGCATGTTATTATATATGGGTTAATTTCAAAAGGGTGTGTGGTTTTAGGGGAATGACTAAGAGGGCGGGAGGTCATTCCCCCTACCTCCCCTGAGGGCGTAGCTGAGCCACATTGAAAGCTCAGTCCTGTTTTTTTTTCTGTGGTTGGAGAGACTGGAGTGTTCAGCCTCCAGACTGGGGAGTTCAGCTGAGGAGTAGCTGGAGTGTGCAGCCAGGCAGTACAGGCAGACCTGAACACATCCGAGCTGTGTATACCCGTTATGGTTTTTGTTTTGTTTTAACTTTCAAGCCAGTGAGGCTATGTTGTTTTGTGCCAAAATCTGCTGGGTTTATGCTGTACCAATAAACCTGCAGCCGAACACCATTCCTGTGCCTACTTCTGACTTCAGCCGAGCGAGTCGTCTTGCCACACTTGCTGGAGAATGCGGGCAGCGCTCCCCAGGAAACCGTGTATCTGCTTCTAGGAACAGGAATAGTTGCAGAGCTGCATAGGAGGAGACCGCTGGGGAGCAGAAGACTGAAGGACCTTGGATGATGTCACAGTCACAAGATACGGCCATCCAGGAAGTGCTGGGCTCTGCTTGGTGAGCAGTAATACACCACAGGCTGGAGATCCTGGTTGTACGGGCGGTACAACCAGGAAAGGTTAGTGTAAATCTACCCCCTTCCCCCACCTAGACCACTGGATATTACTCATTGAAGTGCCCCTCCTGTATCTTGTCTAGTTGCAGCTAAAGAAGCTTGGCAGCATGGAGGAGCTCCTCAAACACCTGCTGAAGAGCCAGCAGCAGCACCAACAACATGTCCAGAGCCAGCAGAGCATACAACAGCACCAGGAAACAACCAAGTTGCTGCTACAACAGATAAAGTTGCAGCAGGAATCACAGTAGCAACACCACCAGGAGCAGCAGCAGCAGATACATCTTCTCGCTGACGCCATTCAGGGCAGAGCGTCTGCCCCACCCCCAGGGTCGACTGATGACTCACGTCAGTAAGGCCGTTAGGCGGGCGATGCAAAGGATTACCCCAGGGGATGATGTAGAGGCGTTCTTGACTGTGTTTGAGAGGGTAGCGGTGTGGGAGAAGTTGCCACCACAGCAGTGGGCGGAGAAGCTGGCCCCCTATTTAACCGGTGAACCCTAGAAGGCCTACTTTGACCTGGCTGCACAGGAGTACCCAAAATTGAAGGCAGAGATATTGCCGTGCTTCGGAGTGTCTATGGCAGAGCGCAAAGAGTCCACCAATGGGCGTACGCGAGCGACAAACCCCCTCGCTTGCAGATGTTTGACCTATTACACGTAGTCCAGAAATGGCTGCAGCCCGAGTCTGCCACTCCTGCCCAGATTGTGGAACGGGTGATGATGAACAGGTTTATTCATTCCCTACCACGACCGGTACAGACCTGGGTTGCCAGGGAGACCCTCGGATAGCTGATGACCTCGTGGGCTTGGTAGAAAGGTATCAGGCTGTGGAGAAGTCCCTGGTAAAACTGGCCCTAATGTACTCTCCGTATTGGGGCACTATAGGGGGGCAGTAACACCATGTAAGGGGGATAAAGTCGCAAATGGGGGACATCCCAGTTCGACTGACGGGCCAGCCAAGTCTGCTAGGGCGGAGGTGATATGTTGGGGTGTCATAACACTGGGCAAATAGCCGCTAGATGCCCTATGTTCCCTGAGCCGATGGACTGCAGCCTGGGAAGACGGTGCTTTTATTATGCCTATCCGGCCTGTTGTGTGGATGGACAATCCAGGGAGGGACCGCAGGTGTGTGCTGTGTCTGTGGACGGAGTCAGGGTCCTGGGACTGTTGGACTCTGGAAGTCTGGTGACGTTGATTAGTGCTACCCTACCCCATCAGCTGATCGCGGCCAGAATCGTGTGTGTCCGCTGTATACATGGGGACGCCAAAAACTATCCTTTGGCCAGAGTGACCGTGTAAACAGACTGCGGTGCTCGAATCCATGAGGTCGAGGTGGTCAAGGACCTGATACATCCTGTTATACTGGGCCGTGACTTTCCCTTGTTTTAGGACTTCTGGGGGAGGGGAACTGGACTTGGTAGCGTGCGCAGAAACCAGGTCCTTGAAGAAGAAGCCCCGACAAAGGCTCAAGGGAAGGAGTTTCCTCTGTGCGTCCACGCCGGCGAAGTGGGCGAGGCGGAGACTAAGATGGAGGACGTACCTGAGTTAGACGTATCTGGAGACAACTTTGAGACTGCTCAGATTCGGGACTTGACTTGAAAGCGGGCATTTGACCTGGTTACTGTATGTAATGGGGTTGCCCAAGAGCTGAGGGCCGATACCAAATTCCCGCATTACGCAGTACAGGGGGAGTTGCTATACCGGGTGGCTAAACTTAGGGGCGGTGAGACGGTACAACAGCTGTTAGTGCCAAGGCCATACAGAAGGAGAGTGTTAGATATGGCTCACTCACATGTTCTGGGGGGACACCTAGGGGTCGAGAAAATGCAGGTGAGGATTTTGAGGAGATTTTACTGGCCAGGGTGTTACCAGGAAATCCTCAATTATTATAGGTCCTGCCCCACCTGCCAAATAACCGCTCCCTCGCCCCACTTCCAAAGCCCCTTAGTTGCACTACCAGTGACAGAGGTTCCGTTTGAGAGGATTGAGGATTGCCATGGACCTGGTGGGTCCCTTAGTGAAGTCCACTCAGGGTCACCGATACATCCTGGTGATCATGGACTATGCGACTTGGTACCCTGAAGCAGTACACCTAAGGAACTCGTCCAGCAAAACCATAGCCCGACAGCTGGTCCATATCTTTGCACGAACAGGGATGCCAAAGGAGATTCTGACCGACCACGGAACCCTCTTCATGAGCAAAGTAATGATGGAGCTTTGTAGAGTCCTCCAGATAAACCAAGGTCCAAATCTGGGTTATCACCCACAGACAAATGGTCTGGTGGAACGCTTCAACAAGACCTTAAAGGTGATGCTCAGGAACGTAGTAGAAAAAGACGTGCGAGACTGGGACTACCTGCTCCCATTCTTACTTTTCTCCATCAGAGAAGTTCTGCAAGCTTCCACGGGCTTCTCGCCATTTGAGCTTCTATATGGGTGACATCCAAGAGGTCTCCTCGACATCGCCAAGGAAACTTGGGAGGCTGAAGTCACGCAGCACCGGGGTATCATTGAACATGTCGCCCAGCTACAGGAAAGAATGTCACAGGTGATGCCCATTATAAAGGAACATCTCCGGGCACAAGAAGCCCAGGCTAGGGTGTATAACCGATCGGCGAGACTAAGACAGTTCCAGCCCGGGCACCGTGTGTTGGTGCTAATCCCCACCGTCGAAAGCAAGTTCCTGGCCAAATGGAAAGGGCCATACAAGGTGAAAAAATCAGTGACGATAATTATAAAGTCCTCCAACCTGGCCACAGAAAGGCATATTAAGTATACCACGTGAACTTTCTCAAGCCGTACCGGGAACCTGCAGGAACTTCTTGCTTGGAGGCTGCTCCTGAAGGCAGGGTGGAGGAAGTCACTATTGCGGAGACCTTATTGCCAGCCCAGAAGCAACAGGGTCGAGAACTACTACAGCAGAACCAGGAGCTGTTTTCGGAATTGCCGGTGGCATAGTCAGGTGATAGAGCATGACGTGCTTACGGATCCACAGGTGAGAGGGAATCTAAAACCATATCGGAGTCTGGAAGCACGCCGGGAGGTGACCGCAGCTGAGGTGAAGAAGATGTTAGACCTTGAGGTCATAGAGGAATAATAATAATAATAATTTTTATTGATATAGCGCCAACATATTCCGCAGCGCTTCACAATACAAAGTTCATGTTTAAACAATCATAAGAAACAATTACAAAATACAATACAATACCTAAAACAATACAATGCAAAGCAAAATATAATACAATAATTAATAATCTGTCCTGCAATTCTCCCTCAAAATAGGTGTTAGATATGTCATCATCAAACAATACAACCCCTCCCTGATAGAATAACACTGGCCCTTATACAGAGAACATGAAAGAGAAGGAAGAAAGTTCTGAGTCCTCCAACAACACGGAAAAACCCTATAAATATAAATAAATGGTTATAAGAAATAGGCCGGTGATGAAGGGATTATTACTGGGGAATCTCCACTTCCCTCCACCCGCAGAACCGCACACTAGATATGCTGAGGATCAGACTCCGGACACTCTATCATGGCCCAAATGAGTTCTGGGCATCAGAACTGGCATCAAAGGGGACAAAGAGCCAATTTTCACATTTTTGAAAAACAATAAAAATAAATAAGATAAAATCTGTGAAAATTGGCTCTTTGCCCCCTTTGATGCCAGTTCTGATGCCCAGAACCCATTTGGGCCAGGCTGTAGTCACCTGAGTTTGATCCTCGGCATCAATGTCTGTGTCTCTGTATTGTGATATCAGTGGCCAAAGTTATTCAACCCTTTCAATAACAAACGTTGGCACAAAAATGGGCATCACTTTTATGATTTTTGTAGCTATTTCTAAGTGTATTTGACTCGCCCAGGGCAAGGTACTCAGCACTTGGGCTCGATTAGGGATGTCATGGGTGGCCTGCCTGAGGTCGTGGCCCTGGCAGTCAATTACATAAAGGGGGGAGGATTATTTACAGGGATTATGTACAACGTTGTCTACGTGACGCCACCTGCTGAGTCTGGTGATGCCCACCTGCACCGCCACAGTTCTCCATTGGTCGATGGTATTGCGGCTTAGATGGATTAGACCCCGCAGGCGGGACTGGGCCACCAGGGCAGTGGTGCTGCAAAACAAACAGTTTATATAGAAAGGATGCAGCGGAGTCTGGACTTTACTTCACCGGGTAGCTTTACTGAATACTTCGCCAAAGTCATACAGTTCAGCAGTTCTTCTGGTGTTATATTGGCAAATGCTCTGGCTGCTGCAATTGGGATTTCTGGCTACTAGATGGATTTCTCTTTGTGTTCCTTTCTTTTCCCTCCCAGTGGCAATGAAGTCTGTCTCCTAAAGAAGATTAGACCTCCCGCTGCTTCTCCTCTCCCTTGTACCCTTTGGGTTAACCTTTTGCTTGTCCTTTGCAGGATCCTACTGCAGGACTGGCCTCCCTCTTATGGGTTCTTTGGGAGACGGGGCCGTATCTATGATATCCCCGTTCTTCGGATTCTCTGTGAACCATAGAGAAATTCACAGTTGCGGGCTCTGGTACCCGGTTCTCTCTTTTAGAATGAATTCTCTGCTTATAGGGACGTCTTCCTCCTGAGTTCCTGTTTCTCTCGCCTTCTTCACTCTGGGATCTTCTCCTTATGGAGGCGCCTCAGCCGAGGGAACCCTCCTTGCTCCCTCTCTCGACTCTCCAACTCACTAGTTCCCCCTAGAGGTCGCTATATCCCTCCCGGGGTCCCTCCCACCCACTATTCTAGTGTGTGAGTGCTGCTCTAGGGTTCCATCTAGCGACCATAGTCCCAATTCAGTGGGGTGACTACACCGCTTTTCTCAGTGCAGTACCCCTTTTGTGGCACCTACGTAATGAGGCGCCACACTCCCCCTTGATTGAACATGCTCGTCCGCGAGCATCACATTCGCCTTTCGGGAAGTGAAAAACATTTTTATCTTAAACAATCAACATCAACGGGTAAACTATATACAAATAGGGCGTCTCGGCTTGGGAGGCCTGGCGTTTCCCCGCCCCAGGCACTTTCATTCCCCAACTTAATGTGCTTGGGACTGGGCCCAATTCCTCCACCCTTCTGTACACTATAAGGATACTTTGGTTTTCTTCCCCTTCCGGGGAGGCTCATATCTTATAACGTTGCACATATATGAAACATTTACACATATTATGCTGGCCCAACGGGACCGTCTGACTATGCGGACCCAGCAGTAATCTCTAGTCCTACACAGTCCAGTGGGCGTTATCACCGCTGGGCTGCTCTTCTTCACACATCATCAGAGGTATAACGGGGAAAATGTTCAATAGAAAAGTCTCAGGGTCACCAGGGACACATTCTTCATTTGGAAAAATGGGGTAGTTCTCAAGCAGGAAAAAGGGCTATATACAAAAAAACCTGTGTTTCTCATCAGGAGTCTATTGAAAAAGATGTCATCTAAAAGTCCTGGCTCTCTCAAAAATCCCCATCCAACCTTGTGGTAAACGGAGACTACCATGCCAGTCTTACGTAGCTCCATTGGAAGTGGGGGGTAAGCGCGGGCCTCATCTCTCAGCCTTTTGGTAGTGCGCTCCCTCTGGTACCAGTCTTCCCTTTCCCTGTGTCTGGCTACCTGGCTTTTCTCATCCTGGAACGACCGGGTGCTTTGCAGGGGCTGATACGGGGGCGGTGAGGTGTTGCTGCTGCTACTTTAGGGTTTAGGGGTAGCACATACCTCTGCAGCGTTCAAGATGGCGGGGACTCCATGGCGGTGCTGCTGCCAAGCTGTCCACCATGCCGCTTCCGGGGTGCTTCCTCCTGAGGCTGCAGCCGGTTCCTCGGAGTCTTCATAGTCATCGTTATACTCCTCGGGCTCCTCATAGAGCTCCTCGAATTCTACGTCCGGTATGGTGGGTGCAGTCGCTGTCTCCAGCCGGAGACTGCTGAAGGCCCGGGATGGTGGTGGTGTGTGGGGCTCCGTTTGCGCCCCCGTGTCCAGGGTCTCTGCTGGTGGTGGAAGGGAGGCTCGGTACTGCTCCATGGCTCTGACGGCGACTTCTGCTTCCCGCACCTCACGGGCCGTCCTTGCCGACAGCTCGAATGTTCTCTCTGCGCTCCACCGCCGGCACACCCACGTGAGCATCTGCTCCATGTCCTGCCGGAGCCGGAGGGATGCATCCCGCCAATACTCTGCATCCCCTTTGATGGTCAGCAGGGACGCTGCTGCTGGATCTCCTCTCTCAGCACAGGTCTGTTCCTCTAGCTCACGGACGACATCTCTCCATCGGGGTGCAACCATGCTGCCGGGTACAAAGGAGTCTGATGGCGTCTGTCCTTCTCTTCCGGTTTGTACAGCTATGGGCGGGCACTCCCTGGGAACTTCCTGTGGGCCGCCCCCCTGATTGATTGATAGCAATCGGGGCGGCCACACTTTTTCGTGCCTCTGGCTAGGCCCTCCTTCTTCTAGGGGCTGAGGCACTCCCCCGGGCCTGCACATGCTGTTTACCTCATGACGACGGCACCATCTTGGGTCCTCGTGCAATAATTGCGGGAACCCATCTTGGCAACGTGCAACGGCAGAAAAAGTCAATTTAAGTCCAATTCAAAGCACACAGTACCCGGTGGTACAGGGCAGGTTATCCTGTTCGAGACGCCAGAATTGACTAGTCCAGGGCAAGGTACTCAGCACTAGGGCTCGATCAGGGATGTCATGGGTGGCCTGCCCGAGGCCGTGGCCCTGGCAGTCAATTGGATAAAGGGGACGAAGGTTATTTACAGGTGATTATGTACAAAGTTGTCTTCGTGACGCCTCCTGCTGAGTCTGGTGATGCCCACCAGCGCCGCCACAGTCCTCCGGTGGTCGATGATATTGTGGCTTAGATGGATTAGTCCCCACAGGCGGGACTGGGGCAGTGAAGCTGTAAAACAAACAGTTTATAAAGAAAGGATGCAGCTTATTCAGGACTTCACTTCACCGGGTAGCTTTACTGAATACTTCGCCAAAATCATACAGTTCAGCAGTTCATATGGTGTTATATTGGCAAATGCTCTGGATGCTGCAATTGGGATTTCTGGCTACTAGATGGATTCCTCTTTGTGTTCCTTTCTTTTTCTTTTCTTCCTTTTTGACTCCCAGTGGCAATGAAGTCTGTCTCCTAAAGATGATCAGACCTCCCGCTGCTTCTAGTCTCCTCTCCAATGTACCCGTCGGGTTAACCTTTTGCTTGTCCTTCGCAGGATCCGACTGCAGGACTGGCCTCCCTCTTGTGGGATCTTTGGGAGACGGGGCCGTATCTATAATATCCCTGTTCTTCGGATTCTCTGTGAACCATAGAGGAATTCACAGTTGCGGGCTCCGGTACCCGGTTCTCTCTTTTAGAATGAACTCTCTGCTTATAAGGACATCTCCCTCCTGAGTTCCTGTTTCTCTCGCCTTCTTCTCTCTGGGATCTTTTCCTTATGGAGGCCCCTCAGCCGAGGGGACCCTCCTTGCTCCATCTCTCGACTCTCCAACTCACTAAGTAACTCACTAGTTAGAGTTAGAGCCAATTTTCACATTTTTGAAAAACAAACATAAGATAAAATCTGTGAAAATTGGCTTTTGGTCCTTTTTGATGCCAGTTCTGATGCCCAGAACCCACTTGGGCCTGGCCGGAGTCACCTGAGTTTGTGGGCCAAAGTCATTTAACCCTTTCAATAACTAATGTTGGCACAAAAATGGGCATCACTTTTATGATTTTTGTAGCTATTTCTAAGTGTATTCACATTAGGGCTCCTCACCACATTGTATTTTATTGGTTTTCATTTCTCATTTTTGTTGATAAATTTGTAAAAAAAAAAAAGAAAAAAGTTAATAAATAATGTTTAATAAGAAACCAACTTCATCATTACTTCTGCCGCACCCTGTGTCTACATAGTAAAACCCGACCTTTGCTTCCTGAGTATCAGAGAATTGTAGTTTTGTTTCTTCCTTCTTCCGTCAGCCATGGCGTCTGCAGATCTGAGAGACGAGCTGCTCTGCTCCATCTGTTTATCTATATTTAAGGATCCTGTAATGCTGAGATGTGGACACAACTTCTGCCGGGTCTGTATTGATCGTGTGCTGGATACACAGGACGAGTCTGGAGTTTATTCCTGTCCTGAATGTAGAGAAGAGTTTCAGGAGCGGCCGGCACTGATGAGGAACATAAATCTCCATAATGTCGCAGAACGTTTCCTGGAGACTCAGCAAGAACAAGAGGAGATCACCGGGATCTGCTGCACTTACTGTGTGGACTCTCCTGTACCTGCTGTTAGATCCTGTCTACACTGTGAGGCTTCTCTGTGTGATAAACACCTGAGATCTCACAGCAAATCAGCAGAACACGTCTTATCTGATCCCAGCACTTCTCTGGAGAAAAGGAAATGTTCTGTCCATAAGGAGCCTATAAAGTATTATTGTACTCGGGATGCCGTCTGTGTCTGTGTGTCCTGCAGTTTGATTGGGAAACATAAAGGACATAAAATGGAGTCACTGGATAAGGCCTCAAAGAAGAAGAAGAAGAAACTGAGAAATGTTCTCCAGACACTGACCACAAAGAGAAAGAAGACTGAGGAAAGAGTCCGGAGTCTGGAGGAGCGAAGGAGAAAAGCTCAAGAAAAAGCATCTGGAGAAGCGGAGAGAGTCACTGCCCTGTGTACAGACATCAGGAGACGGGTGGACGACCTGGAGAAGAAGGTCCTGAGTGAGATCTCCAGGCAGGAGAAGGAAGAGTCACTGTCACTGTCTGCTCTGATCCATCAGCTGGAGATAAAGAAGCACGAGCTGTCCAGGAGGATGAGGCACATTGAGGAGCTGTGTAACATGACTGATCCACTGACTGTCTTACAGGATCCAGACACCGGTGACTTGTGTGATCCTGAGGAGGAGGGAGGTGATGAGGACACAAGAGGACATGATAAACAGCTCCATGATGGAGATGACCTGGGTGTGGCTGTGATCTCACACACATTACACACATTATGTGAGGTAATAACAGGTATAAGGAGCGGGATCCATGTGGGGGATCCTGCAGACATATTACTGGATGTAAACACAGCTGCTAATGATCTCCTTATGTCAGACGACCTGAAAACTGCAGCCATGACACAATGGATGCAGAAACGTCCAGAAACAGCAGAGAGATTCCAGTATAATCAGGTGATGAGCAGGAGGGGATTTACCTCAGGACGACATTACTGGGATGTGGAGATCAGTGGATCAGGATGGTGGAGGGTGGGGATGTGTTATCCCAGTATAGAAAGGAGGGGGCAGCAGTCACTGATAGGATATAATAACAAGTCCTGGTGTTTGAGGAGATGTGATAATCAGTATTCAGTGAGACATGACAATAAAGGGATCGATTTACCTGACAAGATCTCCAGTGATAGAGTCAGGATCTGTCTGGATTATGAGGCCGGGCAGCTGTCCTTTTATGAGCTGTGTGACCCCATCAGACACTTACACACCTTCACTGCCGCCTTCTCCGAGCCCCTTCATGCTGCATTACGTGTATGCGATGGTTATATAAAGATATTAGGGCAAAGCAACTGGAAGAAACCATCATAATATAAGAATCTGGTGATAAAGAATAGAATAGTGAAAGGATCATATTACTTTTGCTGATAATCTGATGATAATATTATATCCTTCTGATCATATATCTATAAACAGGGCCGGCGTTAGGGGGTGGGGGGCAGACTGGCAGTTGCCCAGGGCTCCCACTCTCTTAGGGGCCCCCAAAGGAGCTGAACTGAAAATATCAATAAAACAGTAAAGAAAATGTAAAAATACACATATTTGGTATCGCTGCGTTCGTAAGAATCTAAGCTATCAATATATGAAGTAAATTACCGTATATACTCGCGTATACGCCGAGTTTTTCAGCCCAAAATTTGGGCTGAAAAGTCCCCCCTCGGCTTATACGAGAGTCTACAGAACCCCTGGAGGTATACAGGCCCCCCCATCAAGATCCAGGGCCCCCCCTCCTTGCTCGGCAAACCTGTAAAGTAAAATCATACTTATCACTGTCCTGTCGCGCCATCCCGCCGCTGCCGACATCACGATCCCGGCTTCATCTGTCTTCTTCCGGCTTCCTGTGGTCGCGGGCAATGACTTCATTGCCCGCGACCACAGGAAGCCGGAAGACGCTGAATGATGCCCGGGATCGTGATGTCGGCAGCAGCGGGACGGCGCGACAGGACAGTGATAAGTATGATTTTACTTTACAGGTTTGCCGAGCAAGGAGGGGGGACCCTGGATCTTGATGGGGGGGGGCCTGTATACCTCTGGGGCTGCTGCTGTATACACCCCTGGGACTGGTGCTGTATACACCCCTGGGGCTGCTGTATACTACCTCTGGGGCTGTATATACCTCTGGGGCTGCTGTATACTACCTCTGGGGCTGCTGTTTACACCACTGGGGCTGCTGTATACTACCTAAGGGCTGCTGTATATACCTTTGGGGCTGCTGTATACTACCTCTGGGGCCGCTGTATACTACCACTGGGCTTATATACCTCTGGGCTGCTGTATACTACATGGGGCTGCTGTATACTACCACTGGGGCTGCTGTATACTACCACTGGGGCTGCTGTATACTACCACTGGGGCTGCTGTATACTACCACTGGAACTATATATACCTCTGGGGCTCCTGTATACTACCTCTGGGGCTGCTGGATACTACCACTGGGGCTGCTGGATACTACCACTGGGGTGCTGATATACTACCACTGGGGCTGCTGTTATATACCACTGGGGCTGCTGCTGTATACTTACCACTGGGGCTGTATATACCACTGGGGCTGCTATATACTACCACTGGGGTCTGTATATACCACTGGGGCTGCTGTATACTACCACTGGGGCTCGTATATACCACTGGGGCTTATATATACCCTGGGGCTGTATATACCTTGGGGCTGCTGTATGCACCACTGGGGCTGCTGGATACTACCTCTGGGGCTTTTTATACCCTGGGGCTGTCTGTATATACCTTTGGGGCCCGCTGTATCACCACTGGGCTGCTGATACACCTCTGGGGCTGCTGTATACTAACCACTGGGGCTGCTGCTGTATATACCACTGGGGCTTCTGCTGTATACTACCACTGGAGCTGCTGTATACACCTCTGGGGCTGCTGTATACTAACCACTAGGGCTGCTGCTGTATATACCACTGGGCTGCTGCTGTATACTACCACTGGGGCTGCTGTATACACCTCTGGGGCTGCTGTATACTAACCACTAGGTGCTGCTGTTATGCTTGTTATATACCACTGGGGCTGCTGCTGGGTGTGTATACTAACCACTGGGGCTTGCTGTATATACCTACTGGGGCTGCTGTATACCACACTGGGCTGTGTTATGGGCTGTATACACTGTGGCTGATACTGGGGTCCACCCTCGGCTTATACACGAGTCAATAGGTTTTCCCAGGTTTTGGGGGCAAAAGTAGGGGGGTCGGCTTATACACGGGTCGGCTTCATACACGAGTATATACGGTAATCCAATTGGTAAATTGCGTAATGGGGAAAAAAATAAAAGCGCAAGAATTATGTTTTTTGGGCCACCACATTGTTACAATAAAATGCAATAAAAGGTGATCAAAATATTGTATCTGAATCAAAATGAAATCAGTAAAAATGTCTGCTCAGGCCACATAAAGTAACCCCTCACATAGCCTTGTATCCTCAAAAATTAAAACCTCATGGGTCTTGGAAAATGGTGAATAAAACAAATTTTTTTTATTTTTTTACAAATTTCTGTTTTTTTTTTATGGTTGAAATAAAAAAAATGTTCAGTATCTTCTTATTCTGACCCAGATAATCAACTTATGTAGTCATTTTTACCATATAGATAACATGATGAATAAAAAACTAAAAAAACATTGTGGAATTGCAGTTTTATTTGCAATTTCAAACCACTTGGAATGGTTTTCTTATTCTCCAGGACATTATGTGATAGAATGAATGATGTCATTCAATAGTACAACTCATCCCGCAAAATAATAAGCCCTCATACGGCGATGTGGAAGAAAAATAACAAAGTTCTGGCTCTTGGTAGAGGTGAGGAAAAAACAAAAATGAAAAATCGCTCAGTGGTAAAAGTTATAAAATCCTTGTAATTGCCAAATAATAGCAGCAGGAGCGCCGTCCACAGGCTTCACTCTTCACATGTTCATAATGGCTGTAATTAGAGTTAGGGGACCTCCTTAATTCCTACATTTGTAGCCAGTTATCAAGCAGAACTTACAAGGCATTAAAGGGGATGTCCAGGATTAATAAAACTTTACTACATTATTTCAAAAACAGCACCCCCCCCCCTGTGTACAGGTGGCATGTGGTATTACAGCATAGGCCCATTCCCTTCAATTAAGCTGAGCTGCAATAAAACCTGTAGACAGGGGTGGCGCTGTTTTTGAAAGAAATCAGTCATGTGTATAGAATTCTGAATGACTCCTTTTAGATCAATATTTCCACTAGTGACCCCAGAACAACACAAGACACCAGGATGGGGCTTTATTCAAATGTATTTTTTTTTTTATAATATGAAGAATATAGCAGATCTTTGTTAAAGATGACATTTCAGTAGATTATCCTATGAAAATATTCTCCTTACTGATTCTCCAGTTTGTGAATCCTATGTCATTAAACACTTGTAGGTAATGTATAATCAATATAAGGAGTCTTGTGATCACAATCCCCATCTCTTGGTGAGAGGATAAGAGGTTAGAAAGTGCGACTCTCCCCGGAGGAGCCGGGCTGTGTAACACAGACAATGATGGGAATGGATGTGTGTGTCTGTGAGAGTGCTCGGTGTATACATGTATGTGTGTCTATGTGTGTGTGCTCGGTGTATTGCGTGTATGTAACATCCACGTTTATAAATCCTGGATGCACAGATTAGAGTTCCTTGGTGTAAACAGGTCGTCAGTCGCCCAATAAACGAGTAAAATGCGGCTCATCATCGGGTGATCGGAGGTTTATGGAGGAACAAAAATCCACGCTCTCGACAGCAGATTGCCCGCTGCAAACTGCAGACGTGCTGCCGATAACATGATCCTGTAGAGGACAGATTGCTGCATCGGTGATTGTTCTGCACCCATCATTCTTCATCATCCTGTGTAAAGAGGCCGGAAACAAGCGCTGAATGTCTTGAATATTATAAATCGCGCTCATTCACCAGTCTGAATTCGGCGCTTGTACATGTAACCCAAATGTCTGAGTGTGACAGTGCCATATGTGAGCATTTAGGGCCCCACTTTAACCTTTCGCCGAGGGCTCCACTTTGCCTAAAACTGGCCCTGTCTATACACTACTTATAATTCCTTAGGGGCTGATAGCCAGAAATTTGCCATCTGTCAATCTAATAGATGATAACATAAAGCACAGGTCCCGTTCTATCTGACTCTCTGGGATCATTATGACATCATTGTTTACTGTCCTCCATTAATAACTGGGATTGTTGTGGAATATCTCATTCTTGGTCTCGGTCACTGATTGTTTCTGACCTTCTATATGTTCTTGTTTTGCAGGAATCTGATTTAAATATTTGTATTAAATAATCTTCATAAAATCCAACACTCCTGTCTGGGAGCAAATACATCAAAGACAAATCTGCTAAAAATAAAGGTAATATTCTGTACAATTATTAGTGATGGTGATTGATCTGTGACGCTATAGAAGATACAGGAGCATCAATGAATTAGAATATCATCAAAAAGTTACTTCATTTCAGTAATTCAATACATAAAGTAAAACACATATATTATAAAGAGTCATTACACACAGAGTGATCTATTTCATGTGTTGATTTATGTTAATGTTGCTGATTATGGCTTACAGCCAATGAAAACCCAAAGGTCATTATCTCGGAAAATTAATGTAGGGAGCATGAAGGGTCTAAGAGATAAAATAAGACCTAAATAGGTATCAGAGGCTTCACCTTGTGTGGTGGTGAGAGTCACAACCACTATAAAAGCAGATCACAGCTGCTGCATTCCCCAGCGTGGTGCATATAGAATAGGGAGGACTAAGGGTTAAACATTACGCTGCCGTATTCCACTAGACATTAATAGGTGAATATAATATTGATTTATTAGTCAATGCATTTAAGTCTCCCTGGCCCCTTCCTCAGGACAAGTCAATATCATACTAATTATTGGTTAGGCTGGCTTCACACTTGCGTTTGTGTCTGCATGCTTATGGCATGCAGACACAAACGCAGTGCAACGCAGCCCATACTGATGTGAATGCAGCGTAGAATTTCCGCATGCGTTCACATTAGTATGGTGCCCGGGCAGCCAATCAGCTGTCTCGGGGGTGGCTGGGAGGAGATCAGCGGCAGAGATCTCCTCCTCCCGGCCACAGCTGATCTCCCACCGGTGTCGGCACGGGAGATTTGATGATACAGCTGATCTGAGAGCTGTTTATATCTCCCGCGCCGACACTGAATAGGTGATATCGGTGCAGGAGATAAGAAAAAGGAATATGGGTGGGCACAGATATGTGATGCTCCGGTCTCACGTAATTTTAATGATAATTTACCAAAGAAAGAACACGTGTTTGAAATGACCGGGATCTGGGGAAGGACACTCAAGTGAATACGAGTATCATCAAAAAACTGTATTAAATAACAAAAGAGGCAAATATAACAAGAGAGCAAGTTTAAAATCATTTAAAAACAGTGTGGAGACACAGTGCACAAGAACCCAGCCCCACATACAAGTGAAATGTTGATATGTAATTACTCGCCAAGGAGAAATTGAATTGAATAAAATTCAACTGGTGGTAAAGACTGGTAGACACTGAAAAAAGGTATGCAGACCTTGCTAGCAATAGTAAAAGTGCACTATATATGCAAATAATATGCACTAATTTTAGTGCATGGAATATCAAATAATAGAACGGTTGTCATGTAACACAGAATACAATACCATAAACAAGGCTATACAATGGACCCTGGTTCCTGATAGATATCAATGGAACCAACAGCAATGAGAAAAAAGAAGAGAGATTTTCAATAAATGTCATCAATATTAGATAGATAAAGAGGTCCAAACATGGACAATACTGATAGTATTGTATAACCTGAAGACTGCTGTGGAACACACAATTATACCAATAGGTAGGAGTGCAAAGAAAGGAACATACTATAAGGGCACAGGCATAGCATTACATGAGAGATACCATGTAACTACTGTATGACTATTGTAAGGCTACACACAGTCTGATAGGTGGCCAAAGGGCCATAATTCAGTACTTTACCACCCCTGTCAAGCGAGTTGAACGTGAGTTAGGGCATAGGTGATAGGAGCACGTCCTCCCAACGCGTGTCGCCGCCGCTATGGACAGCTTCCTCAGGGGAAAAGTGATCACTGGTGGCCACCGGGAGAGATTTTAATGAGATCCGCAGCGTTCTCCTGCGCTGTCATGCGGAGGACACTGCAGATCCATTGACTTCCATGCATGGTTTGTGCGCTTGTGGGCGCTTTCAGATAAAACAAGCGCCCGCGAACGCACAAAAAATGCAACAGGGCTGCGTTCGGAGTGCGCTCGGAGGGTGCACAAATTATGGGCATCTGTACGCAAATGCAACCGAACGCAGCCAAAATGCAGGCACATGCGTTCCCATGTTAAACATAGGAATGCATGTGCGCAAGCATTTGGCTGCGTTCGGTGCGCTGTGTTACAAACGCAAATGTGAAGGCAGCCTTACACACTGGAGTCAGACAATAAGGGAAACTTTGTCTCGTAAGTGGACCGGTCAAAGTTAATTAAACAATTAATTGAAGCTGCTAGATGGCATTGGGGGGATTACCATGTAAGATCCCTCCTAATAAAGACTTTTTGTCTGTTGAGTGTGGGCCCAGCACTAACAAACCCTTAGACAATGGCTATATAATGAACACAATACAGTTGTAATAATTAACCGTTTTTTTGGATGTTTATTAAAAAGATATACCTTGGATAATAAAATTATATGTAAAAATATATAGCACAATTGTATAAAAATGAAAAATGTCTTTTATATGGGATCCCAATTTTTGGATGACTTGTATCCCTGCTGGCCGCGATCTTGAAAAATCAGCAGCTGCAGCTGCAATTACAGCCATCCAGCTGCACACAGGCCCTCCGGTTCTGTGTGCTGATTCGGTCCGGGGCTGTCAGGTTCATGCCTGACAGCCCCGGACCGGACCTTGCCGTGGTGTGAAGCCAGCCTGTGACAGACACCGTGACATAAACAGGAATAAACCCTAGATTTACATCCCTCAGATTCAAGACACCCATTACTTCAGCTGAAGAGAAAGCCAGCCTGTGGATGTCTGCAAAGGACATGAGGTAATACTGTAATGGATGCCCTCCACACCTTTCGGGTGGGCTATCCTCTTAATTGTCTGCCACCAAATTGATGCTTTGTCTGAGTGTGTGCACTCCACCGTAAGAACCACGCTGACACACAAGTCAATGTAGAGCTTAATGACAAAGATCTTTATTTTAGGAGCGGTTAGCAGTTGTATTACTTATCATTAAAGGGGCATTCCTTAGGGGTGTTTCTAGGTAATTGTATCATATTATGCTGAATATACATTTTATTCTGAAAAAACATTCAATTATATTCTGTGTGTCAGTTTAAACTGGCCTTGATTCGCACAGTACATTCAGAACAAGCTGATAAGAACTTCTATAAGGCTACCTCTAAGTCAAAACATTATATAAAATCTGAGACAGGAGAATTCTAAAGGAAAGAGCAAGGATTCACATAACCATGCTTTTGGAAGGTTTCTGAATGACTTCAATAATTCATATAAATTATTAACTAATGCCATAACATTCCCCCCTTTGGAGACATTCAAAATCTTACCCTAAATCTTTGCTCTAGATGACAGAGGGGGAAAAGGTAGAGGAGGTGAAAGGAGTCTTCACCAACAGTGAGACAACCGTAATGTCTAACCGTAATGACAATCATAACGCCTTTGTAGTTGGTCTAGCCGCACCCTAAACTGTCCCTACTCTACTATCTAAGATGGGTCTCAAGTTCTCGTATTTCTCCAAGGGGTCTTGCAGTAATGGCAATGGCTTCACTCTCAGGCGTATATTTCTCCTTCATCATCAGGGCCTCTGAGATCTGCATACATTGTGGTCTCTGTCTCCTTCATGACGCAAGACATCATCTTCTTGATGCAAGGTATTACACAGCATGAAATTAGCGCCACCCTATGCACATGGGTTCCTCTTTGTTTCAGCTCTCTATTTAATACTACTGAAATACATAGTAAAAAGTTTTTCACACAAAAATATGGAGATTATATTTACTAAAATAGATTCTAAATATAATAAAAATGAATGCTGCTCCCACAGTTTCCTTCTCCCGTGGCGATGAGTGAATGCTCCAACCAAAGTGCATGCACACAGACCTACCCAGGTACATTCTCCTCCCCTAGTAGAAGGATCCGGTCTTCCTACACCACTTACACCATCGGATGGACACGAATACTCACAGACCATGACAAACAAAGAAACTATACGAATGCCGCAATCAAATACCGGTCATAATTATCACTCAACTGTTAGTCATCATTTTTGACATTCTCCATAAGTCGGTCCTCACTACGGTCTAATTCAGGAGGACATGGCCTCGTACCAAGTCAATGTTGCTGGTGGAAACTTCAGTCTTATCTAAAATAAGTCAGTCCCTGATATCCAAAAAATAAAGGTGTCCTAAGCGGTCAGTGTCCCTTGGGATGTTTATATCCATCACATATAGGCCAGCGTCTGTAGTAAGAGACATTTGGTAGTTCTCCTGGGCTCGTCTGCCTTGTAGTGTAGATCTTGTATCTAGTTGGGCTGCCATTTGAGCTCTTCAGCTGTCTCAGTCATCCGCAGAATTTCTGACGTTTCTTCTGACCATCACTCCATCTCCAGACTGTGGGAAGCGACTTCGGTCCACAGTAGCTGCATGTTAAACGGGGAGAGAAAGCTCAAAAATACATGTTAGACAAGCACTTTATAAGTGTCAAAACATAAGAAAAAGCCTATCTCGGGGAAGCTGTTACCTGGACAACATTTTCAACCATAATCTCATAACCATTTGTACCATTTTCATAACTATCAATGACATACTAATACATTGCAACACAAAAACAAATAACATTTTTTTACATATAACCTTAAGAATATAAGTCACCCCCCTTGAGCATCTTATCATCTAATATTACATATACACACCATCTTTCAAGAAAAAGATATAAAAAGAATATGGTATCAGTCCTTGACTTACCTATAAATGAAAAACAATCATCCCTAAGAGAAGAGGAAGAGATATACTATATATACAGAAACATTACATTCTTTGGGTTCTTGAAAAACAAATCATCAATTCTAAATCATACAATTATGGTTCATGTCAAATAACTTCTATATAAGGATCTTATATACAATCAAAAATCATTTTCTATTGATTAAAATATCAAAATAAATTGTCACCCAAGATAGTTCATAGAAACAAAAACATAAGATTTACACAATTTATAAATGATATACCCACTCCTAATAGTACCCTAGTAATGTCCTTAAAGCTAGAAACATACCTAACCAGCGGAGGTTGGCACCCTCTTGAAACGCCTGCGGTGCCCCAGCTCCACGTCGACTCGCCCTATCTGTCCCTAACCTATCCCTGATCTCATATACATATTTCCAGCTTGTAAAGTGTTGTTTAGTCCATTACCTTCCATAAACATATACAGCAATTGCTCAGTCAACATATATATATGAGGGTCACTAGATACACTGTCAATAGTCCGTAATAGAGGCAGATTATGGCTAGTCCATCTCAGCACAAATAAAAACAATATATATATAATACAAGGTAGAATCACAAAGACATAATATTAAACAATATAATTACTGTATACTTATCATCAGTGGTCTCCCTGCTTTCCTGAAAAACAGGTCAAAAAGGTAACTGGATATCTGAGGAAACGTCCAATTATTTATTATACAACTACCATATTCTTATTTACATATATATTTATTCATTTACCTACTTACTCTGCTTCAAAACATTCTTAACCAATATATTAGACATATTATGGTATTTTATATAGGAGAGAGAGATCCACACCTACTAGGACATGTTTATAACTTTTCTCTCCTTGTCCGCAGCCTATTTGCAATTCTTAAAGCTTGTGGAGCGGCTGCTGCTTCAAAATCTTACCTTTCTGAGTTGTGTCGTGCGTGAGAATAATGCAGGATTGTACACGAGGCCTTACCTGTAACCAGGAGTGAACCAGGAAGTATTCATCTGACTACACTCGTGACCTGTTGAGGTGTATGTGGGGCCAAGCAAAGACTATTCTAACTTTTGTTGAAGAGAGACGTCATCATGGCCTGATGCAGGGAAGAAAAGGTGTATCGCAGTCCGCGCTGCCAGGTCCACTCACGCCAAAGGAACACACGAGTAGGTGATGTTCAAACAGATCTCCTTTATTACCTCCGACGCGTTTCGGTGCCCTCCTGGCACCTTCCTCAGGGATCTACCTCCGATGCGTTTTGGTGCCCTCCTGGCACCTTCCTCAGGGTCATCATGGCCTGTCCTTTTTCCCATCCTTCAGCACAACTCCCTTTTTGTTCTTCTAGTATTTATTTAGTTCTGTCCGGGCAGTCTGATACCGAGGGGGTGCTTAGGCAGTCAGACGTAACAAGGCTGGGATGGATAACCTCCCGCCACTACCTAGACTAACTTTATTTTAACTTCAAATTATACCTTGCCCTCTACCTCTAGGGGGTCACCTGTAGTGATTGTCAGCATGATTATACCATTCTAGACTGATAACATGGTGTCTACATCACCGTGATTTACCAATTCTGCATTCAATATGCTTACCGTTTTGTAAGAATTGTACTTAGAAGATGCTCCACCTACTCACAAAAGTGCAAAAACTCAGCATCAATTGCTCTGATTACCTCATGCGAGGATCCTACCGGTGTCCAGTGTAAGATCATCTCTCCTATACGTACATCTGAAATACAACACTCAAGAATTCGTATTAGCTTCAAAAATCAGAAAATACTTATTCAACAAAATTCTAATTACAATTCTCTACTAATTATATTGATAGCTAGGCAACAAATAATACAGCACTGCAAAATATATTGGCGCTATATTTATAAAACTATAACTGTTTGATGCTTAACCAAAAACCCATTTAAATTCTGTTATAAATGTCTCCATATATGTCTCCATCCCCCCTTCGCATGAGGGAATCAGAAGATATCAGAGTAAAGGTATATATATATTACTCTTGTATAATCATAACTGGATATATAAACTGGTAGTGGAACTAACTGTGATGTAGTCTCATTGTTAACAGGCCTTTGGGGTGGTGCAAGATGGCCGCCACAGGAAGTTCTGACGGGCAAAACTTCCTCTGAGTCTTACCTAAGATGGGGGGAGGGTTTCTGTCCGAATCTTAAAACAAGTCCATCCCCCACCTGGAGCCAGCGCCATAACAGAAAAACTTTAGAAAACAATGGGATTAGAATCTGAAGATTTAACACACATATACTAAGTATTATTATCTGTTCTCTATGCCTCTTAAAGCAATTGTTCATCGTACTAAGACCATTTATTTATTTAAATCAGTAAGAGTCTACCTCCGTAAAATTCAGACAGAAATAATTCTAAAGAATATTAACACAACACAAACAAGAAGACAGTGTGTCAGTATGACTCAATAAAATAGAATAATCTCTCTATGAAAGTCAGTAAAAACCTAATTCTGTAGGACCTCGAGCAGGAATGTACAAAAACTGTCCAAAATAACTATTATTGTGTCCAATAATAGGCAATATTACTAGCTTCCAACTAAATACACAGTAAATAATTATGATTCTTAATATTCACAGCCAAAAATGAAAAGAAATTCCTGCCTTCCACTCAGGATCTTAATCTTATAGAAAGATGGGTGAATGTCCCTCCCGCATGTAAAAATGAAAACGTTAGTGCAGACTCGCTCCTACCCCCTCCCATCAGATACAGAAGGGGAGGGTGAAGAGAAAATATCTGCGCACAATTCTAACCTTGCACGGAATGAATATTGGCAGAAAATAAATATTATGAATATGCCAAGGGGAACATACACATTATAAGGTAGCGTTCTCCCTAGGGAATCGCTTGGCAACATGTATAACACAAAAACCCATACACTAACACCTGCTCACATCACGCGTGATACAAAACATACAGTCACATATAGAAAAGACAATAATCAACCCTGACATTACATCTCACATCTCAGCATTTTAGAGCTTACAGAAACCTCTTTAATATGACTTGTATACACAGGGGCCCTGGTTACAGCTTCATTTAACACTATGTGCACCACTCACAGCCTCGTATGCTAGTTATAGCCACCTAGCGTTATACACACATAACCATATAGCATTACAGCACCCTCCTTCCCCTTTAACTTTCTCATAGCCTTCTAATTGTGCTTGTTTGCAATTTTAACATACTTTTTCCCTTTTCTTTCACGGACCATATTAATGGCCGTTTTGGTTTTTTTTTCTGCCGGAGGGAGACTGTGCTTCTCCTTGAAAAGACGCAACATCTTTAATCACTATTCACCGGTGTCTCTATCCCAGCAAATACTTACTCCACGTTACACCGGTCTTCCCTCCTTCTTGGAGAGGACGCCTGTGCTTTTACTGACAGCCTGCATACCCGTATTAAAGCTAATGCGTCCTAACAAATAATCATAAAACAACACAGTCTTCCCTCCCCTTCTTGCTACATATTTCTTCACTTTCCTTGCTACATACGTCTTCCCTTTCTTTACATACTTCTTCACTTTCCTCTCTGTCACAAGGTCTCTTGGGGGTAACTTGCTGAGGCTTTGGCTGATTAACAGCTTAAACACAAGTCTCTATGCTTCTATCTTGGCTATGGCTGTCCACCCCTCAAGGTCACCACTGTCAGCAGGGTTGTATAAAGGGGAGTCAACTGGGATACCTTCAGTGAGCCAGGCATTTAAAGTTTATTCTGAACACTCTAAACCTTGGGAGGGGGAAGAGAGGTGAAATTGGTCTGTAACTAAGTCAGTAGAAATAGCAAGCTTCACACCTTGCTTACCCTGTGTGCACATTATGGAAACCAGTCAGTGGTTTTCGGAAGGCAGTTAGTCAGAGTCCTGGAACTGGTTGCGTCACTGGAATCAGTCAGAGTCAGTCTGAGGACTGGGACTGGAATTGTTGTCACCAGATATAACAGATAAAAGATTAAACTGTGTCGGCCCCCTCTACACCTCAGTAGGGCAACAACTGGGTCATATAACTTTCTTGCATATACTTCTTGCAACAAGACTCCTTGCTGATTGACTATCGTTAGCTGGGCATGTATATTTTGTCTGAACACCTTGAGTACTGGAGAAGTGCCAGGGATTGCTATATAACCAGTTTCTTCCCGTGCATATGGCACGTTAGTAATACGATTTATTATCCAGCCAGCGGGCGTAATTGCTAGCTCTATACCTTGTCTACACAAACGGCACGTCATCTGGAGAGAACGGAACAATCTCCCCACTACCATAATTTACGTAAATTACGTACCCGTCCACCACCGCAGCCAGGACTGCACTCCGTCCTTAGCTTGCGCGCGCGGGGTGGGAAAACCCATCAGCCATATCAGAGGCTGGAACACCAGTAGTGGAGTAACTCATCGGCCCCCCTCTCAGGGGCCGGAAAACCATCAACCCTATTAGGGGTCAACAAAGCATCAGCTCTATCCCCTGGGAAACAGAATCTCCCCACTCAGCTCTGTCTCTCCGTTCTCCGTGCCTTTCTCTCTCTTTCTCTGTGCTGAAACTGCAGCAATGATAGCACTGACATAAACACAGATAAACTCAGGATCAGGTTGCAAGAACACAAATAAGGCAGACAATTATAGAATTCTCAGGACCGGGTTGCAAGGGCTAGGACTTCTCAGATCCGATCATCTATGTCCGAGTCTGACAGCCAGCTACCTCCATCCCTGCATGGAGACACAGGAGGGTCTTAGGTAAAATAAATAATTTTCTTACCTCTTTGTAGCCTGCAGGTCTACCCCTCGTGTATGGTCTGTCCTGGGAATGAAGGTTCAGTTGTGGCTGCCGTCCCCTGGACGTCTTGTCCTAGCTCCACACTGGTGCGCCAACTGTAATGGATGCCCCCCACACCTTTCGGGTGAGGCTGTCATCTTAATTGTCTGCCGCCAAATTGGATGCTTTGTCTGAGTGAGTGCACGTCACCGTAAGAACCACGCTGACACAAGTCAATGTAGAGCTTAATGACAAAGACCTTTATTTTAGGAGCGGTTAGCAGTTTTATTACTTATCATTAAAGAGGCATTCCTTAGGGGTGTTTCTAGGTAATTGCATCATATTATGCTGAATATACATTTTATTCTGAAAAAAACATTCAATTATATTCTGTGTGTTAGTTAGTTTAAACTAGCCTTGGGTTCGTACAGTACATTCAGAACACGTTGATAAGAACTTCTACACGGCTACCTCTAAGTCAAAACATTATAAAAATCTGAGCCAGAGAAAACCCGAAGGTGGGAGGGAAGAGGAGAGGAGAGAGGGCTAGCTAGGGAAAAGAGCAAGGCCAAGGCCTTTTTCCTACAAACAGTCCTCTAGCCGGAATGATTTCTGAATGACTATAAACTAATATAAATTATTAACTATTTATTGCCATAACAAAGTGAGTTCATGCAAAGAAAGATGCAGCAGAGTCAAAAGTCACTTCACCGGGTACTCTACTGAAACTTCGCAGTCATTACAGTCTCAGTGCAGTAGGTGTTATAACGACAAGTGGCCACAGGTGGCTGCAAGCGGATCTTTTGGTTAGGTAGACGGAACCTCCAGTGCATGCCTTTCTTGTTCCTCTTGTTCCCTCGCCTCCCAGCAGCGATGTGAAGCCTCACTTCATGTAGAATTTGTCTGACCTCCTGCTGTCTCTCTTTACTTCCCCTTGCTCCCGTCGGGTAAACCTTCTATTGATCACCGCAGCTCCCGGGACTGTGTGGCTTTCTATGCACAGCAGCTCGCCATCAGCGTCTGGTTCCCCTCTAATGGGTGCTTAGGGATCAGGGCCGTATCTGGATATACCCCCGTTCTACGGATTTTCTGCAGGCCGTGAAGGTTCCTACAGGTGCGGGCTCCGGTACCTGGTTCCTTCCTTTGAGCAAACTCCCTCCTGAGCTTCTTGCTCCTTTCTCCTCTGTCTGGGATCTGTTCTGACTTCCCTGGGTCCCTCAGCCGAGGTAACCCTCCTTCGTGTCTCAGGCTCCCTGCCTGAACTCTTCTACCTCTCGACCACCCAGAGGCAGTGACGGGCCTTCAGGCCTCCAACCAAAAAGGACCACGGTCAAAGACCTCCTTACTCCCCCTGGGGGCTACTATATACCCTCCCGGGTTCCCTCCCACTGTGTGACTAGTGTGGGGTGTGGGTTTAGGGTCCTCCTACCATCCATAAAATCCACTTACAGTGGGGACGACTACACCTCTTTTACGGGTGTAGTACCCCTTTTGTTGCACCTACATATTGGGGCGCCACATACCCCCTTGATGGAATATACTCGTCCGCGAGTATCGACACTTGTCTAACGGGAAGTGAAAACATTTTTGTATATATATACATTAATACCAACAGGTAACTATATACATCAATCTAGCTTAAGTTTTCTTCCCATTTCTGGGAGGCGCATTCTTTAAACGTTGCACATATAAAACACATTATTCACTTTGGCCCAATGGGACCAGTACTAGGTATGCGGGCCCAGCAGTAATCTCTAGTCCAGCACAGTGTGTGTTATGACCGCTGAGTCGCTATTCATTTGGCACGCATCATTAACAAAGGGGCAGTACAAATATATGTCTTTAGGTTCAACGGGGGCATTCTCATCATTAAAAGGAAAGGTGACACTGAAGGGACATGGTTACTGAAAAAGGTGAGGGGCTATTTACATGGCAATGTCTCGCTTCGGGAGTCTATTGCAAAAAGGGAAAAGTGATTATTCCACACGGGCGATGCAAATGGCGAACCAGCCTAACGGGCCGGGGTAACGCTCGTATGTTACCTGTTCTCCTCGATACAGATCACGCCGGGGATGTCCTTTTCGCAGGAAAGATTCTACATCCCACCGGTAAAAGAATACATCATCAAAGAGTCCTGATTCTCTTAGGAAACCCCATCCATCTTCATGATAAACGGAGATAACAGTTCCAGTTTTCCGCAGTTCAATAGGAAGTGGGGCTGAGCTCGGGCTTCATCCCGTAGTCTCCTGGTGGCTTGTTCTCTTTGGTACTAGTCCTCCCGTCGCCGTTGCATCGCCACCTGGTCTCTTTTATCCACAGCTGGCTGGGTGCATGGTAGTGACTGGTACTGTGAGGGTGGTGAACTGCTGCTGCATTCTCTCGGTGTTGCACACGTCTCCGTGGAGCTTAGGATGGCCGGAACTTCTTGCCGGTGCCGCTGCCACGTGGTCCACTAAGCTGCTTCTGGAGTGCTCCCTCCCGAGGCTCCGTCCGACTCCTCATCGTCGTCGTCATCATAAAGCTCCTCAATTTCCACATCCGTTGCTGTGGGTGGTGGAGCTGCCTCCAGCCGGAGACAACTGCTGGCCCGGGACGGTGGTGGTGGAGACGGGGGCTTTGTCTGCGTCCCCGTGTCCCGTGTCTGGACGGGTAGTGGTAAGGAGGTGCGGTACTCTTCTACCGCTCTTTCTGCTATTGCTGCCTCGCGGGCCGACCTGCTAGCAGACAGCTCGAAGGTCCGCTCGGCACTCCACCGCTGACACACCCATGTTAAAGTCTGCTCCATCTTTTGGCGGAGCCGGGTGAAAGCATCCCGCCAGTATTCAGCATCCCCCTCTATGGTTAAGAGGGACGCCGCTGCTGGATCACCTCGCTCTGCGCGGGTCTGCTCCTCCAACTCCCGCACAACGTCTCTCCACCGGGGTGCTGCCATGCTGCAGGGTACAAAGGAGTCTAATGGCTTCTTCCTGTGAGCCGCCCCCCTGATTGATTGATGGTAATTGGGGCAGCCACACTTTTTGGCGCCTCTGTCTAGGCCCTCCTTCCTTTAGGGGCTGAGGCACGCCCCCGGGCCTGCACATAGTGTTTACTTCATGGCAACGGCGCCATCTTGGGTCCTCATGCGATAATGGCGGGAACCCATTTTTGGCGCCTAACAAAGGCAGAAAAAGTCAATTTTAAGTCCAAGTCCAAAGGCGCACAGTACCCGGTGGTACAGAGCACGGGATCCTGTTCGTGACGCCAGAGAGAGGCTGTTGCGTCCCAGGGTGTGGGGTACTCGGGTATCAGGCGGCAGAAAGGGGTTAACTTTGTCACGGGGAATGGCAGTCGCTCCTGTATCCTGGGGGCTATGCTCTTGAAAAGGGGAATCATATACAAGGGTTATGTACAAGTTTGTCGTGACGCCACCTGCATTACCTGGTGATGTTCATCAGCGCCCCCACAGTCCTCCGGAGGTCGGTGGTATTGTGGCAGTGATGGTGTAGTCCTCCGCAGGCAGGATTGGGACCTCCGGGCAGGGCCGGCTCCAGGTTTCTGTGGGCCCCGGGCGAAAA
The DNA here is from genome assembly GCA_033576535.1 of Allobates femoralis. Lineage (NCBI taxonomy): Eukaryota > Metazoa > Chordata > Amphibia > Anura > Aromobatidae > Allobates > Allobates femoralis. The sequence goes on from JARQOC010000004.1 coordinate 601,262,194, forward strand.
GGTCTCAGTGGGCCCCCTTTAGTACATATCGCGGACTATATATATATATATATATATATATATACCCGCAAACGGGCAGCAAGTGCAGCCGCTAGGCGTAAAATGCGGCAGATGCTGTTTGTTTTTACCGCAACTGCCACATTTAAAAAAAAAACGCCTATGTGAAGGCAGCCTTACAGGAACAGTGACTGCCGAAACCAGTAAGAGCTGTTTCTGACAGTGAGTATATTACACGTTGTTAGGAGCGGGCTAAAATGCATTTGCGTTCCCTTGCGCTTTTTGAAAATACCCTTCAAATGCAAAATGTTGCATTTTTGTGCGTCTTAGGATGCTTGGTATATACGCAAGCATCCTGAAGCACACAAATAATGCAAGCAGCTCAATGGAGCCACACTGCCATATGGGTGGCACCACAGCCAAGCGGAGTGTCTGGCCGTCTAGATCTCTCTTTCTCCTCACCTTTCTTCTCGCCCGCTCCGGTCTCCTCCGGTCGCTCTGCACATATCAGTACAGTGATGACAACATCGTGCCCCTCCATGCTGAGCTGCAGAATGCAGACAGCGGCAGAAGAGACTCTGGAGAAGAATGCTGCTGGCAAAGGTGGCTGGGACTATAGGAGCGAAATCCGCAAGGGGCTACCACTGGTACACATACCTCGTACACACGCGGCTCTGCTCCGTACACCTCGCACACGCGGCTCTGCTCCGTACACCTCGTACGCACTCCGTTCTGCTCCATACACCTCGTATTCACTCGGTTCTGCTCCATACACCTCGTACGCACGCGGCTCTGCTCCATACACCTCGTACGCATGCGGCTCTGCTCCATACACCTCGTACGCACGCGGCTCTGCTCCATACACCTCGTACGAACTCGGCTCTGCTCCATTCACCTCGTACACACTCTGCTCCACTCCGTACACCTCGTACACACTCGGCTCCGCTCCATACACCTCGTACACACTCGGCTCTGCTCCGTACACCTCATACACACTCGGCTCCACTCCGTACACCTCGTACACACTCGGCTCCGCTCCATACACCTCGTACACACTCGGCTCTGCTCCGTACACCTCGTACACACTCGGCTCCACTCCGTACACCTCGTACACACGCGTCTCTGCTCCGTACACCTCGTACACACTTGGCTCCGCTCCATACACCTCGTACACACTCGGCTCCACTCCGTACACCTTGTACACACTCGGCTCCACTCCGTATACCTTGTACACACTCGGCTCCGCTCCGTACACCTCGTACACACTCGGCTCCACTCCGTACACCTTGTACACACTCGGCTCCGCTCCGTACACCTCGTACACACGGCTCCGCTCCATACACCTAGTACCCACTCGCCTCTGCTACATTCACACTGTAAATCCCTCCTGATCCCACACAAATTTCACCTAATTGCCATACACCTAGTACACACTCGCCTCTGCTACATTCACACTGCAAATCCCTCCTGACCCCACACATAAACTTCACCTCATCCAGCACCATGACAACTGAGGAGCTGATCATGTGACCCCTGACTCCTCCCCTCCATGTGACATCATCACAGGTCCTCTCAGCCCGGAGTGTGCGGCTCTGTCGGCTCCCATGGAGGGGGGAGGAGGGAGACCCTCCGGTGCTGCAGGAGGCCGAAAATAACCCCCCAACTGCTCCCTGGATATGGCCCTGGCTGTGGGGGCAGTGCTCAGGGGCCCCTGAGGCTAGGGTCACACTTGCATTGTGACCCTGGCCTGATGCAAGTATTTTCGGCTGCAGCGCATAGTGTTTAATGCTATGCGCTGCCAGCAACTGAGCCCATAGAAAGCCGGTGTTTACCTTGCCAACCACTGGTTGCCAATGTAAACATCGGGTTTCTATGGGCTCCCTTGCTGGCAGCGCATAGCATTAAACACTATGCACTGCAGCAGACAATACTTGTGTCAGGCTAGGGTCACAATGCAAGTGTGACCCTAGCCTCAGGGGCCCAGTGGGCCCCCTCCAAGCAGTCGGGCCCCGGCACTTGCCCGGGTACGCCGGGTGCTGACGCCGGGCCTGCCTCCGGGGCAGCAATTCTGTGAAAGAAGTGAGTTCATGCAAAGAAAGATGCAGCAGAGTCAAAAGTCACTTCACCGGGTACTTTACTTACCCCCATTCTACGGATTTTCTGCAGGCCATGAAGGTTCCTACAGGTGTAGGCTCCGGTACCCGGTGCCTTACTTTGAGCGAACTCCCGCCCGAGCTTCTTGTTCCCTTCTCCTCTGTCTGGGATCTGTTCTGACTTCCCTGGGTCCCTCAGCCGAGGTAACCCTACATCGTGCCTCAGGCTCCCTGCCTGAACTCTTCTAGCTCTCGACCACCCGGAGGCAGTGACGGGCCTTCAGGCCTCCAGCCAAAAAGGACCACGGTCAAAGATCTCCTTACTCCCCCTAGGGGCTACTATATACCCTCCTGGGTTCCCTCCCAATGTGTGACTAGTGTGGGGTGTGGGTTTAGGGTCCTCCTACCATCCATAAAATCCACTTGCAGTGGGGACGACTACACTTCTTTTATGGGTGTAGTACCCCTTTTGTGGCACCTACATAGTGGGGCGCCACATTGGGATGGGGAATTGAGCTTCACACACACGCAACATTTGGGACCCCGGGACGAGATGGGAAGACCCAAGTGTAGTCGGGAGGGAAACTGTTGCAGGAGAGTAGGGTGGAAGCAGAAGGAGAGAGGAAGTAGAGGGAAGAGTGAGGAGGTATTGGCTCCTGTGAGCTTGAGCACGACCACGCTCGCCCGGGAGGGATTGACCAATGGGTTTGGAGGTAGAACAGAGCCCTCGGGATACGAAATGAGACATAGATCCCCGTACGCCCATATCTGGCGAGAGAACAGAGGGTCTGGTGGACGACACAGGGAAGCGGTTCTAAACATGGCGTGGATGCTGTAGGCCCGAATCGTTGAAACTGGAGGCCCCGAGTTCCTAATGGGAGCTGCGGCCGAACACCCAACACAACTTGGAGAAGGCGGCTGAACTAGGGAGCAGTATCAGGAAGTGGTACAATTGAGCACCCGTGGCTGTCGGTACCTGAGCTCTGTGTGCGGAAGCGCTGAGTGGAGTAGAGAGACTAACTTATAGTGCTGAGAGACCACAAGAGAAAAGAGGCTCGACTGCACTGTCCCAGTTCTAGAGACAACGCTGAACTAGAGGTTGGCAAAGGGAAGCATCTGGCGGCCATGCTGAAACAACTAAGTAAAAGTAACGGAACTCCAGCAGTTTTACCTTTCAAGCCAGTGAGGATAGGTTGTTTTGTGCTAAAGTCTGCTGGGTTTATGCTGTACCAATAAACCTGCAGCCGAACATCATTCCTGTGTCTACTTCTGACTGCAGCCGAGCGAGTCGCCTCACTTGGTGGAGCATGCGGGGAATGCTCCCCAGGAACCCGTGTATGTGCTTCAAGGAACATGAATATTTCTAGAGGATCCATCCAGGATGTGCTTGGCTCTGCACAACACGAGTGTGGCTGTAGGTGAGGCAGGTGATCGTCAGGTGACAACTCCCTTGATCAGAAGGGGTGTCGCCATATGACATTACCGCATGTCCTGTGTGTAATCCAGGAATCCAGCGATGATTTAGAGCAGAGTCCTCTCAGAATCTTGACTGCCCAAAGCTGCTACCACACCGCTCTCCCCATAGGGAGATTACAGGCAAATGAAAAAAGAATGATGCGGTTTTTAAGGAGCGCTAAGGCTGCAAAAAAGGGCTCAGAAAAGAATACTGACCTATTCTGTTTTATTAGTCAGCATCTCTGACAAAACTAGGATTGCCATTGATTTACATTGGACTCGTGCGAGTAAACGCTGGGAAACTCGCAGAGTACCGAGTCCTGCGAGTCCCTTACTACTCGCCGAGTAACGAGTCCTAGCGAGTAGATTCGCCCATCCCTATTAGATATGGCTAACTCAAGTTCTGGGGGGGCACCTAGGGGTCGAGAAAACACAGGTGAGGATTTTGAGAAGATTTTACTGGCCGGGGTGTTACCGGGAAATTCTCAATTATTGTAGGTCCTGCCTCACCTGCCAAATAACTGCTCCCTCGCCCCACTTCTGAAGCCCCTTAGATCCACTACCGGTGATAGAAGTTCCGTTTGAGAGGATTGCCATGGACCTGGTGGGTCTTTTAATGAAGTCCGCTCGGGGTCACCAATACATCCTGGAGATCATGGACTATGCGACCCGGTAGCCTGAAGCAGTACCCCTAAGGAACTCGTCCATCAAAACCACAGCCCGAGAGCTGGTCCACATCTTTGCACGAACAGGGCTGCCAAAGGAGATTCTGTCCGACCAGGGAACCCCCTTCATGAGCAAAGTAATGAAGGAGCTTTCTAGAGTCCTCCAGATAGCCCAGATTCTGATCTCGGTTTATCACCCGCAGACGGATGGTCTCGTAGAACACTTCAACAAGACCTTAAAGGCGATGCTCAGGAAAGTAGTGGAAAAAGACGGATGAGACTGGGACTACCTGCTCCCATTCGTACTGTTCGCCTTCAGAGACGTTCTGCAAGCCTCCACGGGCTTCTCACTGTTTGAGCTTCTATATGGGAGACATCCAAGAGGTCTCCTCGACATCGCCAAAGAAACTTGGAAGGCTGAAGTCACGCCACACTGGAGTATCATTGAATATGTCACCCAGCTACAGGAAAGAATGTCACAGGTGATGCCCATTCTGAAGGAACATCTCCTCCGGGCAAACAAGGCCAGGCCTTTGTGTATAACCGATCGGCGAGAGTAAGACAGTTCCAGCCCGGGGACCGTGTGTTGGTGGTAATCCCCACCATAAAAAGCAAGTTCCTGGCTAAATGGCAAGGGCCATACAAGGTGGTGGAAAAAAATCAGTCACGTTAATTATAAAGTCCACCAACCTGGCCGCAGAAAGGTGTATCAAGTATACCACATGAACTTGCTCAAACCTTACCGGGAACCTGCGGGAACGTTTTGCTTGGAGGCAGCTCCTGAAGGCAGGGTGGAGAAGGTCACTATTGTAGAGACCCTATCGCCAGCCCAGAAGCAACAGTGTTGAAACTACAGCGGAACCGGGAGCTGTTTTCGGAATTGCCGGGGCATACTCAGGTGATAGAGCATGATGTGCTCACGGATCCACAGGTGAGAGTGAATCTAAAGCCATATTGGATAACGGAAGCACGTCGGGAAGTGATACTGGGCGAGGTGAAGAGGATGTTAGACCTCGGGGTCATAGAGGAATAATAATAATAATAATAATTATAATAATAAAAAATTTATTTATATAGCGCCAATAATGCACCCCCAGGCTATGAGGTATTCGGGATCCGGGCCGGTGCTGTCTCTTTGGGCAAAGTGGGTTCTGCCTGCTTGAGTGCCCTGAGTGCCTCCTGCAAATTTAATGCAAAATCTCTCACACTCTCTTGTGGTTTCTGCCGACACCCGAAGAATCTCATTTGAGCTCTGGCATCTACACTGGTCTCAAAGATAGCTTTTAGCCTGGCCATTACATGTTCCACAGTGTCTTTTTCATCATCTGACCAGGACTTGACCTCCCGCTGGGCATGTCCAGTTAACTGTCCCATAAGTTTGCTGACACGCTGGCCCTCCATAAGGGGATATATACTATAATAGCTGTCCAACTTTTCTTAAATGTCCGTGAAGGTGTTGGGCACACCTGAGTATTGCGGCAGCCACGTTGCTCCCAGGGTGTACGGCATCAGGAACAGCATCGGCGACATCCCTTCCACTCCAGCACCGCCGGGGGCTCCTTCCACTCGCTGTGCCGGCTCCGCTGGCTGCAACATCTTTCCGCCCCCTTAGTTAATGCTTACCCTTCCCGTCTTCTTCTTCTGTCAGGGTGTACAAGAATAGTTCCACTGTTCCAGCAGGGTTTTGCATCCCCGCCGAATGTTGTCAGAGCGCAGGTCGGGCCTTGATTCGCATTCCTTGGAGGGTGCCACCCACGATGACACGCCCCTCTCTGCTTCCTGCTCGCTTTGCAATGGCGACAGTTCAAAAACACGTATTTTACACAATTCACGGCACACAGTACCTGGTTCACCGGGCACGTTATCATGTTCGTGACGCCAAAAAACTGATGCGCCCCCAGACTATGGGGTATTCGGGAGCCGGGCCTGTGCTGTCTCTCTGGTGTATCACAATAGTCGTGACCCGGTCCCGTGGCCTGGGATCAGTCCAAAAAGGGGTTATTTACAGGGGATTTGTTGTGACGCCACCCGGGGTATGTGGTTACTAGAACCACCGCTGCCATATTCCTGCTGGGGACGGTGACTTGGGGCAGCGTGGATGGTAAGCCCTCCTCAGGTAGGGCTGAGGGTCTCCAGGGCAGGAGTAGTTTGTAATGGATGGGCCTAGTGAGGGATTGTATGCAGTGCAGTTCACTTACTTCAAAGCTGCATCTCTCCAGCCAGTGTGCAGGGATGACGTCTGTGGCTCCTCTGCTGTGGATTATAGGGCAACAGGCGCAATTAACAGGCAGACTCACTGATATGCATTTTCTCAGTCTCTTTACTGGAGTTAAGGCAGATGTTATAAACTGTCCACAGAGTCTGGAGAGCAGTTTGAGGTAATTCTCACCCGGCCGGGTCGTATTGGCTTCCTCAGAGCGCTTGTGTTGAAGCCCCTACAGTTGCTTAAGCTAGGCTGCCAGCCCTGTCTCTGTCTGCGTTTACCAGTATGACAGGCAACTCGAGCAATTCACTTCTCTACTCCACCCTGGGAAGTTAGTGTTACTGGATTCTATACGTTGCTGTGTCCTTGGTACTGTGTAGCTGGAGAATCTGGAGTCCCCCACTCTTCGGTGTTGACAGTCGGTGTGTGTGAACCTGCACACTCTCGTACTCCGGTGTCCATTCTTGCATTGTTCCTCTCGCAGAAGGGAAGCACAGGGTGGTGCAGCCTCCCAGTAGGTTTATTTCTCCTTTTTCTCAGACCCTAGCCTTAGGCCTGGTGTTCAGCAGTGGACCTTGGGATGAGCCTGGCACAGCTCATTTACACCCAGGTCTGCTTCACTGTCCTCACAGGAATTGCACTCTTCACAGCCCTCCCAGGAGCTGAACTGACTCGCTCCTTCACAGACTAGAATATATAGGGGAGCCACCCTGAAGCCGGGCTTGGTCTCCTCCTGTCTGGGAGGTGTTGGTGTTGTTTGAGTGTTAGGAAAGTGGAATACCCCTTACTGGACTCTGTTGACACCTAGCAATGGTGACACTGTGGCACTATGACTCTGGGGTGCCACATTCCCCCTTAGTGAAGGACAGTACTCCAGGACTGTGGCAATTTTTCAACAACATAACATGGTAATAACAATTTAAATGTGTACAAAGTCTTAAAATTAAAAATTACAAAAATAAATAAAATATAAAAATAGTCCAAAAGAGTTCAAAAAGCAGTCTCTCCAGAGGTTAGTCTATTCCCTTCGGAGCTGGTAAACAATATGTACAAGGAGTCTGTACCACAACCAGTCCAGTGGTCTATTTGGTCCATGTTTAAATAAAGTTCAAGAATATTCAAAGTTCATACAGGAAAGTCTCTGTAGGTACTGGGCTTACTGTTTCAACATTTCATATATATATATATATATATATATATATATATACAAACAAGGACCCTAGGGGTGTCTTGCTCCTGGCCATAAGTGCTGCAGTCCTCCTGGCCCCCGGGTCACCGCATAATGTGGCCAAGGTCTCACTCTCCGTAACTAGCTCCTTATGCCACTCTCTCCTCACCCCCTTCTGTACACGCATGTTTACCAGGTTCTATTCATACTTCTTTACACTAAAACATATGTAGATTACTGGTATTTACATCTTTAATCTTAATCTCTGTAACAATTTGGGAGCTGACCCTGTGTACTGCGTAGTGACCTTCTTACTACAAGTGTACTGGGTGTACTCAGTGCTATACTATGTGCTGAACTGTACCGTTTAGATGTTTCTATTTCTGATGAGGATGGGGATCTAACAGTAGGACTGGCAAGTTCACTGGGCTCAGGAATCTGTTCTTCCTCTATGGGTTCAACTTCCAGTTCTTCTAATCTTGGGACTTCTCCTTGTTGCTGCACGGGTTCAGGTGGTAGTGCAGGCACTGGTTCAGGTACCACTACTTGATGAAATGCGAGCATTGGGACTAATGATAGTTTGTCCAGGTTTTTGGAAAATCTCCTAAGACTGTATGGAACACATCTTCTTTCTTAGGTTCTTCTGGTATAGTTACTGGATCTTCTTGTGTCTTCAGGGCTTCAGGACTCAATTTCAAATGGTCTCTTGATACTGCTGAGGATGTCTTGCCTCCATCTTTACTGATTAAACATACTTTAGTATTATCAAAGTTTGATGGGAGAACGGTGTATGGTGTTGGTTCCCATTGATCATCCAATTTGTGAGTTTCTCTGTTTCTCTTCAAGACTTGTTCACTAGGTTGCAAAGTAGCTGCTGAAGCATGTTGATTGAAGGTTCTCTCTTGCTTGTCTCTTGCTTGCTGGAGACTCTTTTCTACACATTCTTGAACTTGAAGGTACTTCTGTTTACGTAGAGTATCCCAATTGGTTGAATCTGAATCTTCAACAACTGGTTTGACAATTCCCACATCAAGATCTATTGGCAGCTTACCAGGTCTTGCTCTCATAAAATAAGCTGGGGTACAATTGGTTGAAAACATTGGAACATGGTTGTACAAGTCGGGTAACTTATCTGGCTATTGATTCCTTTCTGCTGCTGGTAAGGTCTTCAAAAGGTCGATCACTATGTGGTTCATCTTCTCACGTAAGCAATTTGTCTGTGGATGATAAGCTGTTGTCCGCATCTTCTTACATGTTACAATATTCTTGAAATAACTGAGACTCAAATGCTGGACCTTGATCTGCTAAGACCTGTTCTGGGTAGCCATGAGGTCTGCAAAAGTACGTCTGGAATGCTTCGCTGCAGTCTTCGCTGTAAGATCTTTTACTGGTACCACCACAAGGAAACGAGAACAGTGGTCCACAATGGTCAATGCATAGACGTAGCTGAATTTGCTTGGTGTTAATTTGACGTGGTGTAGGGCTACTAATTCCAGGGGTTGCTTGGTGATTATGGACTTGAGTGGAGTTCTCTGACTCTCTTGATCTTTCCTCCTCAGGTTGCATGGGCCACACTTTCTACAATATTCCTCGATTGATTTTCTCATGCCAACCCAGTAGAATCTTTCTCTTAAGAGCACTTCCAAATTTTCCATCCAAAATGTCCTGCACTGTCATGGTAAGCTTCCAAGACCACCTTTGTATCTTTCTTTGGTACAACGATCTGCCAGACCAACTCATGAGTCTTTGGATTCACATGTCTTCTGCACAACTTTTCTTTATACAGGAACAATCTACCTCTCTCCTTCCAGAGTTGGTGAGCTTCAGCTGGAGCATATTTATGAGGCCATGCACCTTCATGTATCAATAATCTCTTTACTAATCCCACAGCCAGGTCACTGTCTTGTACATCAACCCATCCATGATGTGATAAGGGGTTGAGAGTTGCCTTTTGATGCTTCTGGTATACACCTGCTGCTTTAGGGCGGTGAAAGGCCGGTAGCTCTATTTTTTCCAGCTCCTCTGGTTTCTCTTCCACATCTCCTAAGTGTGGCATCCGGGATAAGGCATCTGCATTCCCATTCTTGCGACCTGCCCTGTATTTGATGTTGAAGTCCTAATTAGACAGCCAGGCCATCTATCTTTGTTCCAACGCACCTAATTTTGCTGACTCCAGGTGTGTTAACGGATTGTTGTCAGTGTAGATGGTAAACTTTGGAGCTGCCAGGTAGTGTTTGAAATGTTCTGTTACAGCCCAAACTACTGCCAGTAGTTCTAACTAGAAGGAACTGTAATTTTCAGGGTTTCTTTCAGTAGACAGGAGCTTCCTGCTTGCATAGGCTATGACTCTCTCTTTGTCTTCTTGCATCCACGATAGTAACTGCTCTCAGTCCCTCGTTGCTGGCATCCATGTACAAATTGAAGGGTTAATGGTAGTCAGGATATGCCAGGATCTCTTCCCCTGTCAAGGCTAACTTCAGCTTCCTGAAGGATTCTTCTCTTTCTTCACTCCACTGAAAAGGAGGACTTCAGGCTGAAGACATTTTAGACTGTGGTACCAGGACATCTTGTAGAGATGCTGCTAGCTTGGTGAAATTTTTGATAAATCTTCTATAGTAGCCTACCAGTCCCAGGAACTGCCTCACCTCTTTCACGCTGGTGGGTCTTGGCCAATCACTTATCATTGTAACCTTCTCAGGATTCGGTGCTACACCCTCGGAGCTCACTACATGGCCCAGGTACTGTACCTTTGGTTTGAGCAGGTGACACTTGGATGGCTTGATCTTCATGCCTTACCCGGACAAGGCTTCAAACACTTCTGCTAGGTGTTGTAAATGCTCTTCATACGTCTTGGAGTAGAGTATGATGTCATCCAGGTACAGGAGGACAGTTTCAAAGTTCTTGCGTCCTAAGCAGCACTACATCAGTCTCTGGAATGTACCAGATGCGTTTCAGAGTCCCAAAGACATACAATTGAACTCACAGAGGCCCATGGGCGTGGTGAACGCTGTCTTCTCACGGTCAGCCTCTGCCACTGGAACTTGCCAATACCCACTAGTCAGATCTATGGTGGAAAAGTAGTTAGCAGATTTTAATGCACCTAATGATTATTCCATTCTGGGTAATGGGTATGCATCCTTGTGTGTAATGCGGTTGATCTGCCGGTAATCTACACACATTCTCACGGTCCCATACTTCTTTTTCACTAGCACTAAAGGAGCTGCCCAGGGGCTACAACTGTCTCTTGTTACCCCTGCTTCTTTCATCTCTTTGAGCATGTCCTTTGCACATTGGTGATGAGTATATTGGTACGGGTCTATACCTCTCTTTTATGGGTGCATGACTACCTGTGGGTATGTTGTGTTCTATCCCTTTGATCTGCCCAAAGTCTAGAGGGTGTTTGCTGAAGAGCTGCTCATACTTCCTCACTACCCGGTATACTCCATGCTTTTGATGGGAGGGTATAGAACTGGTACCCACATGTAATTTCTGCCATCAATCCTGGAGTTTTCACTCTGAGCCATTGCAATCCGCCTAACTTGACGGGTTCAATGGTTCAACTGTGGTGATGGCATTGTTATCCACAGTGTATTAATTTAGCCATGGTAGCAACCTTTGGTAGGATTACTCTCTCCTTCTAAATGGGCTGTCCATCCATGGTTGGTTGTGGTCGTTGGGTCGTCCTCTAGTCGCTGGGTATCTGCTGGGTCGCATCCGTGGGACATCCTCTTTGCTTGTAGCCAGCTTGATCTTCTCCACGGGCTTGGATCCACACAGCTGTTGCATAATTTTGGCCACGTCAGCTACAGTTTTAATTAGGGCATCGATCTTTTGGTTTAAAGCCTCATTAGTGATGGGCTCCTGGGATTTTGCAGTAGCCCCTGGTATGGCTGATGGATTTTGCGCTGTAGCCAAGCATTGAGCAGAGTCTGTATCATGAGGCTCTACTGCCTGCAGTATGCGGATTGCCCTCTATTTAATTTGGACAAAGTTCAAATCAAGGTTTTGCATGGCCATCATCCGCAGTCGTCCTTTATGAGGAGAGAATAATAGTCCATCAACAAACTGGTCTATCAGCAATTTATCTTCCCCTTGTGCCAAAGCGGTTTCTGCCTGATTGAGTGCCCCGAGTGCCTCCTGCAAATTTAACGCAAAGTCCCTCACACTCTCTTGTGGTTTTTGCCGGCACCCGAAGAATCTCATTTTAGCTCTGGCATCTACACTGGTCTCAAGGGTAGCTTATAGCCTGGCCATTACATGTTCCACAGTGTTTTTTTCATCATCTGACCAGGACTTCACCTCCCACTGTGCATGTCCAGTTATCTGTCCCATACGTATGCTGACACGCTGGCCCTCCGTAAGGGGATATATACTATAATAGCTGTCCAACTTTTCTTTAAAGTCCGTGAGGGTATTGGGCTCACCTGAGTCTTGCGGCAGCCACATTGCTCCCGGGGTGTACGTCATCAGGAACAGCATGATCGGCGACATCCCTTCCCCTCCAGCACTGCCGGGAGCTCCGTCCACTCGCTGTGCGGGCTCCCCTGGCTGCGACATCTTTTTGCCCCCTTAGTTAATGCTGACTCTTCCTGTCTTCTTCTTCCGTCGGGATGTGCAATAATAGTTCCGCTGGTCCAGCAGGGTTTTGTGTCCCCGCCAGACGTAGTCAGCGTGCAGGCCGGGCCTCGCTTCACGCTCTATAGAGGGTGCAGCCCATGATGATACGTCCCTCTCTACTTCCCGTGCGCTGCGCGCTTTGCAGTGGCGATAGCTCAAAAACACGTATTTTACACAATTCCCGGCACACAGCACCCAGTTCACCAGGCATGTTATCCTGTTCGTGACGCCAGAAAAACTGATGCGTTAATAACGGGGAATCTCCACTTCCCTCCACCCGCAGGGCCGCACACTGGATATGCTGAGGATCAAATTCCAGTCACTCTATCTTGGCCCAAATGAGTTCTAGGCATCAGAACCGACATCAAAGGGGCCAAATAGCCAATTTTCACATTTTTGAAAAACAATAAAATTAAATAAGATAAAATCTGTGAAAATTGGCTATTTTCCCCCTTTGATGCCCGTTCTGATGCCCAGAACCCATTTGGGCCAGGCTGGAGTCACCCAAGTTTGAAGTGGGGCATCAATGTCTGTGTGTCTGTATGGTGATACCAGTGGCCAAAGTAATTTAACCCTTTCAATAACAACCGTTGGCACACAAATGGGCATCACTTTTATGATTTTTGTAGCTATTTCTAAGTGTATTTATATCAGGGCTCCTCACCGCATTGTATTTTATAGGTTTTTAATTCTCATTTTTGTTGATAAATTTGTAAAAAAAAAAAAAAGTAAATAAATAATGTTTAATAAGAAACCAACTTTATCATTGTTTCAGCCGCACCCGGTGTCTAAACAGTTAAACCCGACCTTTGCTTCCTGAGTATCAGAGGAATGTGGTTTCGTTTCTTCCTTCTTCCATCAGCCATGGCGTCTGCTGATCTGAGAGACGAGCTGCTCTGCTCCATCTGTTTATCTATATTTAAGGATCCTGTAATGCTGAGATGTGGACACAACTTCTGCCGGGTCTGTATTGATCGTGTGCTGGATACACAGGACCAGTCTGGAGTTTATTCCTGTCCTGAATGCAGAGAAGAGTTTCAGGTGCGGCCGACACTGATGAGGAACATAAATCTCCATAATGTCGCAGAACGTTTCCTGGAGACTCAGCAAGAACAAGAGGAGATCACCGGGATCTGCTGCACTTACTGTGTGGACTCTCCTGTACCTGCTGTTAGATCCTGTCTACACTGTGAGGCTTCTCTGTGTGAGAAACACCTGAGATCTCACAGCAAATCAGCAGAACACGTCTTATCTGATCCCAGCACTTCTCTGGAGAAAAGGAAATGTTCTGTCCATAAGAAGATCCTGGAATATTACTGCACTGAGGACGAGGCTTGTGTCTGTGTGTCCTGCAGTTTGATTGGGAAACATAATGGACATAAAATGGAGTCACTGGATGAGGCCTCAAAGAAGAAGAAGAAGAAACTGAGAAATGTTCTCCAGAAAATGACCAAAAAGAGAGAGAAGACTGAGGAAAGAGTCCGGAGTCTGGAGGAGCGAAGGAGAAAAGCTCAAGAAAAAGCATCTGGAGAAGCGGAGAGAGTCACTGCCCTGTGTACAGACATCAGGAGACGGGTGGACGACCTGGAGAAAAAGGTTCTGAGTGAGATCTCCAGGCAGGAGAAGGAAGAGTCACTGTCACTGTCTGCTCTGATCCATCAGCTGGAGATAAAGAAGGACGAGCTGTCCAGGAGGATGAGGCACATTAAGGAGATGTGTAACATGACTGATCCACTGACTGTCTTACAGGATCCAGACACCGGTGACTTGTGTGATCCTGAGGAGGAGGGAGGTGATGAGGACACAAGAGGGCATGATAAACAGCTCCATGATGGAGATGACCTGGATGTGGCTGTGATCTCACACACATTACACACATTATGTGAGGTAATAACAGGTATAAGGATCGGGATCTATGTGGAGGGTCCTGCAGACATATTACTGGATGTAAACACAGCTGCTAATAATCTCCTTATATCAGACGACCTGAAAACTGCAACCTGGACAGAAGAGAAGCAGAAATGTCCAGAAACAGCAGAGAGATTCCAGGATTGTAATCAGGTGATGAGCAGGAGGGGATTTACCTCAGAAGGACATTACTGGGATGTGAAGATCAGTAGATCAGGGGGGTGGAGGGTGGGGATGTTGTTATCCCAGTATAGACAGGAGGGGAGGGGAGTCACTGATAGGAAATAATAACAAGTCCTGGGGTTTGAGGAGATGTAATAATCAGTATTCAGTGATGCATGACAGTAAAGAGATACGGTTACCTGACAAGATCTCCAGTGATAGAGTCAGGATCTGTCTGGATTATGAGGCCGGGCAGCTGTCCTTTTATGAGCTGTGTGACCCCATCAGACACTTACACACCTTCACTGCCGCCTTCTCCGAGCCTCTTCATGCTGTATTACGTGTATGGGATTGTTGTATAAAGATATTAGGGGAAGCAGAAACTGGAAGAAACCATCATAATATAAGAATCTGGTGATAAAGAATAGAATAGTGAAAGGATCAGATTACTTTTTGTTAAATATCATTATATGTGCATAATTATCGTCATGTGCAAATTGTTGACAAAAGACGTAAAGTATGTAAAAATATCTTGTTGGCTTTATTGGTCAAAATGAACCAATAATAAAAGGCATCACAGTAAAATAGCCTATTCAGGTAGTTATAGAAAAATCATTCATTTATCCTTTATAAGTCTGTGTCATACTTGCTTCCTTGGGTTTGTCAGCTGGTCTTGAGGTATCCATCTCTCCAAGGCATATCGTTCCTGCATGACCAGAGCTGTTGTGTTGAGGAGGGCTTGAGCAGGTGTTACCTCTCTCTTCTGTCTTCCAGCAGTGAGTCTGTGGCGCCCCACTAAGAGTGCGTCACAGGAGGGTACTACACCCCTGACTGAAGGTGTCGTATTCTCCGTTCCAGTAGTGAGTGGGTTAATCCTGAGGCTCCAGACACCACATGCAGCACCTAGGTATCCCTCCACTCACCTCCAATTCACGCCCATCCCCCATCACAAACTCTCGCAACCCCCACAATCTAATACCCATTCACCCAACCCCAGTCCCCCTGTCTGGAGCACTCTGGAATGCCCGCTCAGTGTGCAACAAACTCCCCTATATCCACGACCTCTTCATCACCAATAAATTCAAATTCCTCGGCATCACCGAAACTTGGATCACCCCCGCCGACACAGCCTCCCCTGCTGCCCTCTCCTATGGAGGACTCACGCTTTCCCACACACCACGCCCTAGTAGCACCCGTGGAGGTGGTGTGGGTATACTCTTGTCCGACAGCTGCTCCTTCATCCCCACTACACCTCCTTCCTCCGCCTCCTTTCCCTCCTTCGAATTGCACTCTGTTCGCATTTTCTCCCCCTGTAACCTCCAGCTCGCGGTCATCTACCGACCCCCGGGACCCACCGCCTCCTTCCTTGACCACTTCAACACTTGGCTTCTCCACTTCCTCTCCTCCGACATCCCCACCATCATCATGGGCGACTTCAACATCCCCATCGACACCCCTGACCCGCCTACCTCCCGACTCCTATCTCTGACCACCTCCTTTGGCCTCTCCCAATGGTCCTCCTCAGCCACTCACAAAGACGGCCACACGCTTGACCTCATCTTCCCGCCTCTGTTCCCTCACCGACCTCTCAAACTCACCCCTCTTCCAATCTGACCACAACCTGTTGACCTTCTCCTCCCTCTTTCCCCCTACCTCACCCCCCCCTCTCCGGAAACTCAGTCACCCGCGCAGAAACCTTAAACTCATCGATTTCAACTCACTCTCCCACTCCCTCCTCCCTCTCACAGACCTCGCCTCCTCACCCGACGTTAACACTGCTGCCACCCTCTACAACTCCACACTTACTGCAGCTCTCGACCAGGCTGCCCCCCTCACCCACACCAAAACCCGCACACTCAGACAACCCTGGCTCACCTCTCTCACAAAAGAGCTTCGCCGAACGTCCAGGGTCGCTGAACGGAGATGGAAGAAATCCCACTCCACGGCCCACCTCACCATCTACAAGCAATCCCTCTCCAACTTCAAGGACGCACTCACCGCCGCAAAGCAAACCTATTTCTCTAACTTAATCAACACACTGTCCCGTAACCCCAAACAACTATTTAAAACCTTCAACTCCCTTCTCCGCCCCCCTGCACCTCCTCCTTCCCCCCTCATCTCCGCCGACGACTTCGCCACCTACTTCAAACACAAGATTGACAAAATCAGAGAAAGCTTTGGCCCAACGTCCCCCCAACCCACCACCATCACCGCCCAACCCTCCTCGACCAAGGGAAGTTTCTCCAACGTGACTGAAGCCCAGCTCTCCACCCTCCTGTCACGATCTCACCTCACCACCTGCGCCCTCGACCCACTCCCTACCCATCTTATCCCAAACCTCACCACCACTCTCATTCCTGCCCTAACCCACCTCTTCAACCTATCACTCACTACTGGCGTCTTTCCTCATCCTTCAAACATGCCTTGATCTCACCCATCCTCAAAAAACCCTCCCTCGACCCATCATCCGTCGCCAACTACCGCCCAATATCCCTTCTCCCTTTCGCTTCCAAACTACTCGAACAACACGTCCACTCTGAACTGTCCTCCTACCTATCCTCCCGCTCCCTCTTCGACCGCCTGCAATCCGGCTTCCGACCCCACCACTCCACCGAAACAGCCCTCACTAAAGTCACCAATGACCTCCTGACCGCGAAGCGGAAAAAACACTACTCTGTCCTCCTCCTGCTCGACCTATCCGCCGCCTTCGACACAGTCGACCACTCCCTCCTACTCCAAATCCTAGAATCCCTTGGTATCACCGACCTCGCCCTCTCCTGGATCTCCTCATATCTTACGGACCGCACTTTCAGTGTCACCCACTCCCACACCTCTTCCTCGTCTTACCCCCTTACTGTCGGCGTCCCCCAGGGATCGGTACTGGGACCGCTACTTTTTTCCATCTACACCCTCGGCCTAGGTCAACTCATCGAGTCCCACGGCCTCCAGTACCATCTCTACGCCGACGACACCCAGATCTACCTCTCCTGGCCCGACATTACCTCCCTTCTGTCTAAAATCCCCCAATGCCTTTCCGCCATCTCATCTTCTCTGCTCGCTTCCTCAAGTTGAACATGGACAAAACAGAGTTCATTGTCTTCCCCCCCAGCCGCCCTCCCCCTTTGCCAGACCTGTCTATCCGAGTCAATGACTGCTCCCTCTCCCCAGTCCCCCACGCAAAGTGCCTCGGGGTCACCCTCGACTCCTCCCTCTCCTTCAAGCCCCACATCCAAGCCCTCGCCACCTCCTGCCGACTCCAACTCAAGAACATCTCACGTATTCGCCCGTTTCTTAATCACGACACTGCCAAAACTCTCGTCCACGCCCTCATCATCTCCCGCCTCGACTACTGCAACCTACTGCTCACCGGTCTCCCTGCCTCCTCCCTTGCACCTCTCCGCTCTATCCTAAACTCAGCTGCCCGTCTAATCCACCTGCCTCCTCGCTACTCCCCTATCTCCCCTCTCCGCATGGCACTCCACTGGCTCCCCACCTCCCTAAGACCTCGCTTTAAAATCCTAACCCTGACCTACAAAGCCATCCACAACCTGTCCCCCCCCTACATCTCCGACATGGTCTCCCGATACCAACCCGCACGCAACCTACGCTCCTCACAAGAACTCCTCCTCTCCTCCCCCCTCATCTCATCCTCCCACAACCGCATACAAGACTTCTCCCGCGCCTCCCCTAGACTCTGGAACTTTCTCCCCCAGCACGTCCGACACTCGCCTACCCTCAAGAGCTTCAAAAAGAACCTCAAAACTCATCTATACCAACAAGCCTACAACCTATGATGAGACCCAGCGCCGCTCCACCAACCGCTTGGCGCTCCCCCACCCTATCGTGTTCCCCCCACCCCTATAGACTGTGAGCCCTCGTGGACAGGATCCTCTCCCGTCGTGTATCAGCAAGCATTGACTGCTCATGTGTACTGTACCTGTCGTTGTTATCCCCACTTCTTATGTAAAGCGCCATGGAACCAATGGCGCTATATAAATAAATAATAATAATAATAAAATAGGTAGAGGACCAATTAGACACCCGTTTCCTGGGTAACCGGTCCCGGTGGGAGGAGAACTAGGGTATATAGCAGTGGGGAAAGCAGCAAGAAGTTAGAATGATGGAGAGACAAAAACAGGACAGAAAGGTCAAGTTGTGACAGAGGGGAGACAGCTAACAGGGAGGGCATCGAGAATTGGTGGCCCAGAAGAGAAAGAGGGCAAAGTCAGAACGGGTGATTGAAGACTCGGGCCTAGTCCAAAACCCGGAGTACCGGCTCCGACGTGGTCCAGTTGGTTCATCCCTGCACCACAGAACCCGGAGTGGTCGAAGGCTTCCTAGGAGGCCGATTCACAAACTAACAACTACCGCAGCTGTACCAGGGGGTACCCACCATTGAGGGCCAGGGACCGTTAGTTCAGGGTCCAGACGGGAACCCAATCGAGGGCCCTCAGTACCTTGGCAAGGTATACCAGAGCTGCGAAGAGAAGGGGACAGTCAGGGATAGAGAAGGACATTTGTGGAGCCTTGGAGGGACACTATCCACCGCTGGGACCACCCGGTCCGCTACCTGGCATTGAGAACTGTGTTACCTTGTATGCCATGAAGATCCCAGTAAATACCCGTTCAGAGGAGCAACGTGTCCGAGCCTTATTCCGGATCTGCCGCCTAATTACCTTGCTTTACAGAAATACCGAGCTGCCCTATTACTCCATTGCAGCTCTCAACTCCGGGGATCCCGCTCGTCCTGTAGGGAGCGGTTCCACCTTGCTGCCGCCCATCACCCCGGAGGTCCAGGCAGCGCCGATGTCATCACCGGAACCCTACAGGTGGTGTCACGAACTAATCCGTTATTTACTTTATTATTAACTTTTCCCCTTTTTCATTGATCACCGGGCCCACAGCCTCAGGCACCAAACCGTGACCCACAGACAGTGCCTGAGACCTGAGTACCCTGGCCCACGGTGAGTCAAGTCTGTCCCCAGCAGGAAGACCCCCTTACACCTCATGTGCCTTATTCTTATAGAGTGACATCAACACATGTTTTACTATATATGGAAACCTCAACTATACTATGTGTTACCTCATTACAGCTAAACATACAGTATGTATAGCTACGTGTACAGTCCATGTCAGCAATATGTAAGTTACAGATATCAGCAGATCAATATACCACTAAATATACTATTACTTTGATAATTACCGTATACCCAGTATTTGAAGTAAATATTAATGAACGTAATAATGTTCTAACAATTTCCCCTTCTTGAGGAATTCAAACATTGATTGATTCGATGCCTCAAAATTATATAATTAATACCATAATAGTAATTTAGTGTTCATAATCTTAATATAAATTCATGATAATACAATACTAATAATAATGATAATCATCATTATCAACATAATAATCTTTCTTCATGATATAATCAGTGATGTAATGTGGATTCATGTTATGGTAAGCCATGAATTGTAAACCCAATACTGTCATTATACTTTCCTGTTGTAATTGAAGCCCTCGGATCGGATCTGTCGTCACTCGGCGTCTTCTCTTCTTAATCTGATGATTCTCTCCGGTATAAACAGTCTTTTTGATAATAACGTTTTTGAAAGGAGTTATTGCATATAGATATTGCACAGTTCTTTATTGTAAAGTCCACATTTTTATTAGTGTTTATTTGGTAGGAAAACAATGTCTGTGATATGACCTATGTGCAGTGTTGGCTGGACTTACTCTGGGTCACTTCCGCAATCCTCCCCGCTGCCTCTTATCACTTCGGGAGCCGGTGACATCTTTGGTCAGCATAGCAAGAGTTGATGTTGATAGACAGTAACCATACACAGAACAGTCCTTAATGCACAGAATAGGTCACACAATAGGTCACAGTGTAATGAAGTTTTACACTGGATCTCAACAAACCTTGGAATTGGCACAAGCACTTTTGGCATCATGGAGTCATCATCATCCTCTGCAACCCTGGTCAGCAGTTCTAGAATGAAAGAGTTTATGAACAAATGAATGAATGAATGTGATGATTCAGTATTTTTATGACTTTGTGAGAACAGACTGTTATTGAATGAAAACTTTAAAAAATCAATTGTTATAAAAATAATATAAAGTCTTTCTTTATTAAAATGGAACAGTCTTTACTATTATTCTGGAATCTTCTTTGGGGTCTTCTTTCCCTATTCTATACCAAAAGTTGACAATTTTCCTAACCTATGATATCATAGCGTACCATAGCAATCAATAATACCTATATCATTATTATCATCAGAATATGAATAGAATTGATGTTCAGAATAATAAAATTGTATATAATACATTATTAAAGGGATCCTGTCACCCCCAAAACACCTCAAAACCTATTAAAAGCTGTCCCTAGAGCATAGTAACACTTACCCTACACTCCTTTTAGCTCCTAAATGCAGCAAGTGAAATAGAAGAAAAATGTTATTATAGTACCTCATTATGGATGATAATGAGTGACTATGCTATTCATAGTCACCCTGGCAGGCGCTCCCTCTTCATGTTATCACGCCTCCATAGGCGTGATCTTGTAATCATATTAAAATGCGCGCCTCCCCGCCGCTCTGTGCGGTCTTGGCCGGCCTGTAGTGGGGCTGGGTGACGCGATTCGCGTCATTTCCGGCGCCGGGTGACGTATTTACACCCGCGCCGCTGTTGGCTTCAAGATCCGCACTGCGCATGCGCAGTGCGCATTTTGAAGCTAACAGAGCGGCGCCGTTGTAAATACGTCACCCGGCGCCGGAAATGACGCGAATCGCGTCACCCAGCCCCACTACAGGCCGGCAGAGACACCATAGAGCGGCGGGGAGGCGCGCATTTTAATATGATTACAAGATCACGCCTATGGAGGCGTGATAACATGAAGAGGGAGCGCCTGCCAGGGTGACTATGAATAGCATAGTCACTCATTATGATCCATAATGAGGTACTATAATAACATTTTTCTTCAATGTCACTTGCTGTATTTAGGAGCTAAAAGGAGTGTAGGGTAAGTGTTACTATGCTCTAGGGACAGCTTTTAATAGGTTTTGAGGTGTTTTGGGGGTGACAGGATCCCTTTAATCATGTGTTTCCTGTAATATGACATTCTTATGTATTAGGTGTAATTCCCCCTTTGAACCTGTAGATGTCAGTGTGTCTCGATATGTCAAGATTACATTTTATTTAATCATTACCCAAATTACTTATTTAACTATATATATATATATATATATATATAATATTTCTTTATTCATTTGAATATATATATATATATATATATATATATATATATATATATATGATATTTTTTTATTCATTTGAGCATATATATATATATATATATATATATATATATACTAGCTGTAGTACCCGGCTATGCCCGGGTTAATAAATAACTGATCTATAACAAAATAGAATTTGAATATGTCATATTAATGACCTGTAAGAAATTAGAAGCTGAGCTGTGATTGATTGCTATAGGCAGCCTAATAAATATCCAGCCAACAGTGAACCCTCCCCTCGGCCGGGCAGTATATGTTACCTCACACATACACATAATAGACAGCTCATGTGACTGACATCTGCCTTAATTCCCTATATGGCACATGAGTTGCACATTGGCTGTTTTCAATCAGATGTTTATGTTTGGAAAATAAAGATAGCACACGTATGAGGCGAGTTGTGTGAGGTGATTTGTGCACATCTGTGTCTGTCTGTGTGGTGTGTGTGTCCCTGGGGTGTGTGTATGTATGTGTCCCTGTGGGGTGAGTGCATGTGTCCCTATAGGGTGTGTATGTGTGTGTATCCCTGTGTGGGGTGGGGTCTGTGGGGTGTGTGTCTCTGTTGTGTGTGTCTCTTTGTGGTGAGTGCATGTGTCCCTATAGGGTGTGTATGTGTGTGTGTCCCTGTGGGGGGGTCTGTGTGGTGTGTCTATCTGTGTTGTGTGTGTCTCTTTGTGGTGTGTATGTCCCTGTGGGGTGAGTGCATGTGTCCCTATAGGGTGTGTATGTGTGTGTGTCCCTGTGGGGGGGATGGAATAAAACGATGTTTGGGTGAGCGCTGGGATATGAAGACAGCTACACTTCAACAAGTATTTTACCTGTAAGTTTATTGTTCAAATCACACTAGGTCCTCACTAGGTGAACAATAAACTTACAGGTAAAATACTTGTTGAAGTGTAGCTGTCTTCATATCCCAGCGCTCACCCAAACATCGTTTTATTCCATCACCTGCATATCCATCTCCCTATGGGGAGAGCGGTGGAGCAGCTCCGGAAGAGAAGACAAATCTAACAGAGGAGAGGAAAACACGTGACGGATCACGTGCAATTACACAGGCGAACACCGAGGAAAAAGGGAAAGAAATCCACACCGTCCAGAGAGAGACCCCGTGCACTCACTACGTGAGCCCCCCTGTTGTGCGGACAGCACAACAGGAAAAGGTGAGTGTAACGGTGACTTAACAGAGGATGGATATAAAACATAAAGCAGCGTGGCGCAACCAATTTCTATATCTCATTACCTGTGGGGGGGATGTCTGTGTGGGGTGTGTGTGTCTCTGTGTTGTGTGTGTCTCTTTGTGATGTGTGTGTGTGTCCCTTTGGGGTGAGTGCATGTGTCCCTATAGGGTGTGTATGTGTGTGTCCCTGTGGGGGAGGGTCTGTGTGGTGTGTGTGTGTCTCTTTGTGGTGTGTGTCCCTGTGGGGTGAGTGCATGTGTCCCTATAGAGTGGCTATGTGTGTGTGTCCCTGTGGGGGGGTCTGTGTGGTTTGTGTGTTTGTGTTGTGTGTATCTCTTTGTGGTGTGTGTGTGGTGTGTCCCTTTGGGGTGAGTGCATGTGTCGCTATAGGGTGTGTGTGTGTCCCCGTGGGGGTGTGTGTGTGTTGTTTGTGTCTCTTTGTGGTGTGTGTGTGTTTGATCGGGTGCGTGGTGAGTATCCAATGTTGGGGCTGCACCTTAGCGACTATACACTTGCTGTTACTCTTTGTGTGCGTGTGATGTGTATACATGTCCCCGTGCGTGGTGAATATCCCATGTTGGGGCCCCACCTTAGTGACTATATGCTGGTATAAGCTGTTAGTCTTTGGCGCTATCATTAAGCCCCTCTCATTCACAACTGGTAACTGGCACTTTTTCCCCATTATGTAGATAGGGGCAAAATTGTTTGGTGAATTGGAATGCGCGGGGTTAAAATTTCGCCTCACAACATAGCCTATGACGCTCCCGGGGTCCAGACGTGTGACTGTGCAAAATTTTGTGATTATAGCTGCCAGCTGTCGATTTTCCTCCAACACTTTTCCTTTCCCTTTTTCCCCATTATGTAGATAGGGGCAAAATAGTTTGGTGAACTGGAACGCGCAAGGTTAAAATTTCGCCTCACAACATAGCCTATGACGCTCTTGGGGTCCAGACATGTGACTGTGCAAACTTTTGTGGCTGTAGTTGCGACGGTGTAGATGCCAATCCCGGATATACAGACACACACACACACACATACATACACACACACTCAGCTTTATATATATTATATATATATATATATATATATATATATATATATATATATAAAATCTGATAATACCAATATAACCATAAATTAAAATAAATGATTTTATTATCCAATAAATGAAAGAATTTTCCTTAATAAATTTAAACTTTCCCTTCCCTTTTTGTATGT
Organism: Allobates femoralis; assembly: GCA_033576535.1. Taxonomy (NCBI): domain Eukaryota; kingdom Metazoa; phylum Chordata; class Amphibia; order Anura; family Aromobatidae; genus Allobates; species Allobates femoralis. Next base: position 601,286,150 of record JARQOC010000004.1, read on the forward strand.
AAAATAACCTTCTCATCTCAAATAACACAATCTACTTATATAATCCGCAGTTGGGAATTCGGGCACTGTAGCCGAATCCCAACATGCTTTGCGGGACTGCGAGTGATGACGCAGACCCGCACTACTGTAAAAAAAAAAAAAAAAAATTTAATGCTCACCTCTCCCCGAGCCCCCGCCGTCTCCTGCCGTCTTCCTCCAAGCTTCCGGTGGCTGCCGCATGCTCCGAATGTCTGCAGAGCTCTTCTTCTGCAGTCAAGGACCTGTGGTGATGTCACAGTCACGTGACACCAGGTTACTCCATGGTAACCTGGTGTCACGTGACTGTGACATCACCTCAGGTCCTGAACTGCACTAGAACAGCTCTGCAGACACTGGGAGCCTGCGGCAGCCACCGGAAGCTTGGAGGAAGACGGCAGGAGACGGCGGGGGCTCGGGGAGAGGTGAGCATTAACTTTTTGGGTTTTTTTTAACCCCTGCCTTCCTGTTTGGAGACCTTTTACTGTACTGACCATGCTCAGTACAGTAAATGTCTCCTCCAGCCTCACAGCCTCCCCATCCTCACTGCCTCCTCCAGCCTCACAGTCTCCTCCTGCCTCACAGCCTCCCCATCCTCACACCCTCCTACAACCTCCTCCAGCCTCACAGCCTCCGCATCCTCACAGCCTCCTACAGCCTCACACCCACCTCCAGCCTCACAGCCTCCCCATCCTCACAGCCTCCTCCAGCCTCACAGCCTCCTCCATCCTCACATCCTCCTCCAGCCTCACAGCCTCCCCATCCTCACAGCCTCCTCCAGCCTCACAGCCTCCCCATCCTCACAGCCTCCTCCAGCCTCACAGCCTCCTCCAGCCTCACAGCCTCCTCCAGCCTCACAGCCTCCTCATCCTCACAGCCTCCTACAGCCTCACAGCCTCCTCCAGCCTCACAGCCTCCCCATCCTCACAGCCTCCTCCAGCCTCACATCCTCCTCCAGCCTCCCGAGCCTCACAGCCTTTTTCTGCCTCACAGCCTCCTCCAGCCTCACGTCCTCCTCCAGCCTCACAGCCTCCCCATCCTCACAGCCTCCCCCAGCCTCACAGCCTCCTCCAGCCTCACATCCTCCTCCAGCCTCACAGCCTCCCCATCCTCACAGCCTCCTCCAGCCTCACAGCCTCCCCATCCTCACAGCCTCCTCCAGCCTCACAGCCTCCTCCAGCCTCACAGCCTCCCCATCCTCACAGCCTCCTCCAGCCTCACAGCCTCCCCATCCTCACAGCCTCCTCCAGCCTCACAACCTCCTCCAGCCTCACAGCCTCCCCATCCTCACAGCCTCCTCCAGCCTCACAGCCTCCTCCAGCCTCACATCCTCCTCCAGCCTCACAGCCTCCTCCAGCCTCACAGCCTCCCCATCCTCACAGCCTCACAGCCTCCTCCAGCCTCTCACCCTCCTCCATCCTCAGCTGCACTACCTGACACCGCTGCCATCCTGCCAACCGTCGGCCCCGCTCCATCGCCACCGCCCTTGCGCCCTCCGCGAGGTCCATGCTGCCCGGATGCCGCCGGAGCCTTCCGCCCCTCGCCACTCTCTCACCGCTGGGCTCTCAATGTCGCCATGCTGGTGGAGTAGCGGTCTACGGGCTGTGGCCAGGTGCCGGGAGCCAGGGACGTCGTCCTGTGGCCGGCAACAGCCAATGGGAGTGAGCGGACCGTGTCAGCCTGCAAAGCCTGACACGCCCCGCTCACTCCCATTGCCTGCCCCTGCAAGCGGATTGGGCGCTGTGTTGTACACACAGGACGCCCATCCCATTGCCCAGGACTTGCTGTCCTAGACCAATCGGATGACCGTCCTGTCTTTACCACACACCGCCCAATCCGCTCCTTCCGCTCAGGTCACATGTGTGACCTGAGGGCAAGAACTGATCCCTCTCTGCATCACCCAACCCGCCGCAGAGGACAATGCCATGTGACTGGGGCTGCGATCAGCCCCAGCACGCAGCCACGTCCTGCCGCCGAGCGGTGATGTCACCCCTCCAGCCGCATCTCTCCTCACCCCTCCAGCCAGACCTCTCCTCACCCCTCCATCTGGACCTCTCCTCACCACTCCAGCCTCTGCTCTCCTCACCCCTCCAGCCTCTGCTCCCCTCACTCCTCCAGCCTCCCGCCACATCATACTCTGCTATCCACAGAGCCCCCTCTATACTCTGACACCCACACAGCCGCCTGTATACTCTCCTACCCACAGACCCGCCTGTATTCTCTGCTACCCACAGAGCCGTTTCTATATTCTACCCACACAGCCGCCTCTATACTCTGCTACCCACAGAGCCTTCTCTATACTCTGCTACACACAGAGCCGCCTGTATAATCTGCTAACCACAAACCCGCCTGTATACTCTGCTACCCACAGAGCCGCCTGTATACTCTGCTACCCACAGAGCTGCCTCTATACTCTGCTACCCACAGAGCCGCCCCTATACTCTGCTACCCACAGAGCCGCCTGTATACTCTCCTACCCACAGACCCGCCTGTATTCTCTGCTACCCACAGAGCCGTTTCTATATTCTGCTACCCACACAGCCGCCTCTATACTCTGCTACCCAGAGAGCCTTCTCTATACTCTGCTACACACAGAGCCGCCTGTATAATCTGCTACCCACAGAGCCGCCTGTATACTCTGCTACCCACAGAGCCGCCTGTATACTCTGCTACCCACAGAGCCGCCTGTATACTCTGCTACCCACACAGCCGCCTGTATACTTTTCTACCCAGAGAGCCGCCTGTATAATCTGCTACCCTCAGAGCAGTCTGTATACTCTGCTACCCACAGACCCGCCTGTATAGTCTGCTACCCACAGAGCCCCATGTATACTCTGCTAGCCACTCACCCGCCTGTATACACACAATTCATTTCACCGCGCTCCCGATGCAATTGCATCGGGCCTTTTTACTAGTATTTCTATAATAGACAGTACTCCCTTAAGATATTCATGTGTTTCCTTAATTGAGATGTTAAATTATCATTTTGATTTCAAATCAAGAATTAATAAAAATCTCATTTAAAATTCATGATAAAAATATTCATAATGACAACAATGGAAATTTTCAGAATAAAAACGAAAATAAGTCAAAATGTAGAATTATAAAAATATTCATATTAAAAATAGGCATATTCAAATAAATAAAATGAAAACTAAAAACAACAATTAAACATAATAATAAAATGAAAAAATTTAAATTGCAATCAATTAAGATTGATAATAAAAAGAAGAATAAAAATCAAGAAATGAAATAAAATAAGGCCTTAGTTTGCATGATTGACAGATTTATAATATTGATAATTATCAATATTATAAATCTGTCAATCATGCAAACAAAGGCCTTATTTTATTTCATTTTTTAATTTTTATTCTTCTTTTTTGGTAATTCAATATTGGGACAGATAAATGACAAAGTATAAGAACATTAAGGGTATACATTGTAATGTATACCCTTAATGTTCTCATACTTTGTCATTTATCTGTCCCAATATTGAATTACCAAAATTATTTAATTACGTCTCTAATACCTTTTTACTTACTATATGTAAGATATTATTATAATAATATCATTTCTTATTATTATCTCTAAGATCATGTCATTGTACCTTATTGATATTCCTCATTTATCAAACTGTGGAAAATATATTGAAAATGTATTACTCAGATGTAATAATGTAATAATTTATAAACATCTATATTCCTTTCATATCATGAGATATGACTTAATGAAAACATTCTTATATAAAACTAAATTAAAGATAATTTTTTGTTAAACCTTTGGATACATTTCCAGTATCAGCCTTATATCATGTATTTGTGTGAAAATAAAATATTCACCTATTGATGATTAATTTAAAAAGACCTTTTCATATTGATGTAAATGTTTATCTAAAAATGGATCCATTATAAAATATATAAAGTCTTATAAATTTAAGAAATATCAAATAATTATTCTAAGGGCCCTTTCACATCTGCGTTTATTTGAAATCGCGGCAGATGCGGTGAAAAAACCGCATCTGCCGCGATTGCCGCATAACCGCTGCACTTGCGGCGCGGTTGCGGTAATCCCCATAGAAAGTATAGGGGGACTTGCGGCAGGTGCGGCAAGTGCGGTTTTGCACTTGCGGCAGGTGCGGCCGCGAAAAAAACCGCGGTCAGCCGCTGTTTTTTTCGCGGCCGCACCTGCCGCAAGTGCAAAACCGCACTTGCCGCACCTGCCGCAAGTACGCCTATACTTTGCATGGCGTTTACCGCAACCGCGCCGCAAGTGCAGCCGGTATGCGGTAATCGCGGCAGATGCGTTTTTTTCACCGCATCTGCCGCGAATTTCAAAAAACGCTGATGTGAAAGGGCCCTAATAATGTGAATGAATTATCTTGATATGTTTACTTAATGATTTCAAATATGAAAATGTATTTAGTGTAAGTCATTTTTCAGTTCTTTCTCCTGATCGATGTAATTTGCACCTGCCCTCAGTTTCCTGCTTCATCTGCGCTCATCAATCACTCACTCACATTCTAGCTGTGACAACATTCCGCTCACATACAGTCATTGTGTGTTCCTAACAAGGACACTTCTCACTAAACATTACATATAACAAAGAGTTTCACACAAGTCATGACTGCAAACCTATTTTTTCCCACTCACTGAGAGCGATCAACTAGTTCTTGATGTATCATAAAACAAATTGTTACTTTAAACTCCCAGTTTAAAACATATAATTTTAACAAACCATATACCGGTATATAGACACTCTCATATATATGTCATCTATCTATGACACAAGTTGTAGTTTTACCTTAAAGAATTATAAAGATGATCTTGTGTGCGTGAGCTTCGTCTGATCGGAGGTAGCAGCTGTCAATGTCTTATTGACAGAACATGGCATGGAAGAGGTTAATTTCACAGCACACAGCACACAATATTAGTTAAATGCATTGCACAAGAACTAAATATTAATAGTTGAAATAAACTTGTCATTTCCCGTGTAAAAAGAAAAATATTATAATTTTTTTTATAAGGAGGATACATGTTCCACCATCTTGACTTGAACTTCTTGAAAAATATAAAAATAATATTAATAATATTAATAACAAATAACACCATTTTTTATATAATCATATATATATTGATTATAATAAACTTCTAAGTATTATTTTTACTTAAAACAGAGGGAATAATACTTATATATATATTCATATGAAAATTTAACAAACATATTAATCCCTAAAGGCCCCGTCACACCTGGCGATGGGGCTGGGGATGTCGGCGGCGACTGGCGCGTGCGCGCACGTTTTTGGCGCCCCGCCAACTTCGCCGTCCCCCGTTTACACAGGGCGACATCTCCAGCCCCACGCCGGCGAGCTGACAGGCGGCATCACCGCCGGGGTGTCTGAAAACCCCAACGGCGATGCAGGACAAAGGGAGCCTATGGTCGCCGGCACCCGGTTACATGGGGCGATGTGTGCACATCGCCCCAGATCAGTCGCCTGGTTTCAGAGCACTGCTCTGAAACCAGGCGACTGGCTGGCACCGCCGACATCGCCCCTTCACATGAGGCGACGTAGGGGCGATGACGCCGGTGATAGGCCACGCCCCCACGTCGCCTCTGTAATGGGCGGCGATGTCGTCCCGTGTGACGGGGCCCTAAGAGGTCTTATCTTATCCTTTCCTCAAAAAGGTTGTTTAACCCCTTTCCTGTCTTACGAATCTACTACTTTTAAAACTCATGTTAATAAGACTCTTTCCATGACAGCCCCCCTCCTCCCCAGTTGCTGTCCTACATCAAACCTGTCACAAATCTCCTGTCCTTCCTATAAATATTATTACTTTTACTTGCATTAGGGGGAACGATATATTAATGAATTTAAATGTAATCTTCCATTATTATGATCATGTATATAATTTCATAATTTCATAAATTTACGTATAATATCAAGTAATACCTGCATATATATATATATATATATATATATATATATATATATATATATATATATATATATATATATATACACATGTTTATACACATATATATATATATATATCCACACGCCACAATTAAACTGTATACATGGGTACTGTCTTGTATCATTCATAACAAAACTAATTAACAATTCCTATTCCAGCCAGAGGTGGGATGTCAGAGAGAACCATGCTTCCCCTGTCCTATTTTTAGAGTTGGCGAGCAGTGGGGGACCACCGAGCCTGGCTGAACTATTCTGACAATCAGGACATTTTGTAGTGTCAAAATTAATATTAATTATCTCCTGTGAAGAATGATTTGATGACATACGGATCAAATTATAGTAATTGTAAGAAATGTGAATTTTCCTGCGTATTTCATACATTTTGTCATGAAATCTATTTGGTTTGGACAGATTTGAAAAAGAAGAAGCCATTTTGTTGTAGTCTTCTGATTTCTTTCCCGCCAGCATCCAGTAATTTTGTACATTCATATAGATTTGATCTCTGTGAAGCCATAGCACGTATTCTGGGGGGTAAAAATGTTAATTTACCTATAAAGCTGTGAATGATATTTTTCTGGTTACCATTCCCGACAACAGCATGGTAAACTCGTTTATATATTGACAAAAATGAATATGTACATTCTTTTTGTCGAATTTGGAATGTTCTTAAAGGGATCCTGTCACCCCCAAAACACCTCAAAACCTATTAAAAGCTGTCCCTACAGCATAGTAACGCTTACCCTACACTCCTTTTACCTCCTAAAAGCACCAAGTGAAATAGGAGGAAAATGTTATTATAGTACCTCATTATGGATGATAATGAGTGACTATGCTATTCATAGTCACTCATCCAGGCTCTCCCACTGCATGATATCACGCCTCCATAGGCGTGATCTTGGAATCTGATTAAAATGCGCGCCTCCCCGCCGCTCTCCTGTGTCTCGGCCGCCTGTAGTGGGGCTCGGTGACGCGATACGCGTCATTTCCGGCGCCGGGTTACGTATACACCCGCGCCGGTCTGTTAGCTTCAAAACGCGCACTGCGCATGCGCACGCGCACGCGTAGTGCGCGTTTTGAAGCTAACAGAGCGGCGCGGGTGTATACATCACCCGGCGCCGGAAATGACGCGTATCGCGTCACCGAGCCCCACTACAGGCCGGCCGAGACACAGGAGAGCGGCGGGGAGGCGCGCATTTTAATCAGATTCCAAGATCACGCCTATGGAGGCGTGATATCATGCAGTGGGAGAGCCTGGATGAGTGACTATGAATAGCATAGTCACTCATTATCATCCATAATGAGGTACTATAATAACATTTTTCTCCTATTTCACTTGGTGCTTTTAGGAGGTAAAAGGAGTGTAGGGAAAGTGTTAATATGCTCTAGGGACAGCTTTTAATAGGTTTTGAGGTGTTTTGGGGGTGACAGGATCCCTTTAAGATGTTCAGATCTGGTCTTTCCTTTGTTTTACAAAAGATAAGATCTCTTAATCTAGAAACATCTGAGCCCTCATGTGATTGAGACACATAAGATGAATTCCTTAATTCAAGTCTCCTTAGCTATAAATCAGTAACCACATTTTGAACGATTGATTTTTTTCATGAATGGAAAGATCATATTTCTCAGCAAAGCATTCAAAAACCTCTGAATTCCTGCCCACGTGTAAAAAAGGGTCATATCTGGGAATCATTTTACTTAATTTCAGCAGATTCTTTCTGATCTTAATCTGAAGAATCTTATCTATTTTTGGTGACTGACCTGCACCACTCCCCTGTGATATGTCTCCTTTTGTGGCTCCTCCCATCTCATATTCTACTCCTCCTTTGGCTCCTCCCACTTCATTTCCTATGTCAGTTAAAATGACTCCTCCCACTTCTCTGACTACCTCATTTCCTGTGTCATCATGGAGGTCATCCTGATGGAGCACATAGCCATTATCCACATCTTGTGGAACAACCTCTGTAGTGACATTGTCACGTCTAATATCATTTGACACGGTTTCTGCACAAATATCCTGCGACTTCATTGTAACAAACCTGTGACAGACGTTAACCATATTCAATAAATTACGTAATTTCTCTTTTTCTTTACTCAAAGACATTAATCGTGACTCTAATATTAAATTTGCAGACTGGCATTCTGCATACACACTTAGTCTTGATTTAGGAAACTTATGGCTATCTGAAGACTTGAATTCTAATTTACTCTGTTTGGCATAAGAAATTATTAGATCCATTGCCTTACCTTAACAATGGTCCTGCTTGTGTCTTCTCTGTGACTCTGGCAGGCACGTCTTAGTTCTGGCACTTGTACTCATCCCTTCCTCACTCTTCTTCCGCACGTTAACACATATAGTCTTCACTAGGGTTCTTTCTTCTTCTGCAGTTTTATGACGGGTCTTGCAATTTGTCAGATTCCTGAGCTTGTACAACAGATGTTAGAGACTAAACCCAGCCCCCTCTTGTACAAGAGATAGGAATATGACGAAAAATAGCGAAAACTTCAAAAATATCCATCAAAAAACAGAGGAATGTGGCTAGGCTCGCCAATGTTAACCCCTTAGTGACGAAGAAATTTGTCATTTTTCATTTTCGTTTTTTCGCTCCTCGGCTTCCAAGAGCCATAACTTTTTTATTTTTCCGTCAATATAGACATATGACGGCTTGTTTTTGCGGGACGAGTTGTACTTTCAGATGCAATAATTTATTTTACCATATAGTGTACAGTGAAATTGCAAGGAAATTCCAAGTGCAGTGAAATTGCAAAAAAAGTGCAATTACACGTTTGTTTTTTGGATTTTTTAGTCGCTGTGTTCACTATATGGTAAAACCGACATGACGGTGCGATGCCTCAGGTCAGTACGAGTTTGTAGATACCAAACATGTATACCTTTATTGGTATCTAGGTGGTGGAAAAAAATTCAAAAGCATGAAAAAAAAAAACATTGCACTTTTTGCGCCATGTTCTGCGACCCGTAGCGTCCTCATTTTTCGGGATCTGGGGCTGGGTGACGGCTTATTTTTTGCGTCTCGAGCTGACGTTTTTAATGATACCATACTTGGGTGGATACGCTGTTTTGATCGCCCGTTATTGCATTTTTTAGCATTGTTGCAGCGACCAAAAAAACGTAATTTTGGCGTTTGAACCATTTTTTGCGCTACGCAGTTTACGGCTCTCATTATTTGATTATTTATATTGATAGATCGGGCGATTCTGAACACGGCGATACCAAATATGTGTATTTTATTTAATTTTTTAATACTTTTATTGTGGATGGGAGAAAAGGGGGGTGATTTGAACTTTTATGTTTTTTGTTTTTTTTTCAACTTTGTAAAAACTTTATTTGTTTATTGATTCTTAATTTTACAAAGCCCCATAGAGAGGCATGCAGATGCACAGTCCGATCACTTCTGACACATACAGAGGAGCTGCAGCTCCTTTGTATGTGTCAGAATCGCGGACCTGTTGTGGTTGGCAGCCCCTGCCAACCACAAGCAGGAAATGCTCCATGACAGGTTCCAGGGCCAAGCCAGGACCCTGGCCTGTCACATCAGCACGGGAGATCCCGCGATACTATCGCGAGATCTCCCCTGGAGCCCGGTAAGCGCGCGCTGCACGCTCCGGCTCCCTTAGATCCCGCTCTCAGAGATTGAGGGCGGGATCTAAGGGGTTAACAGCACCGATCGGATGGCGGGACCGATCGGTGCTGTTAGACCGACATCTCAGCTAGTGAGATCAGCTGAGATGTCGGAGGTTTGAAGTGAGCTCCACGCCGGAGCTCACTTCAAACACAGGGATAATGACAGCCGACGTCTAGAGACGTAAGGCTGTCGTTAACAGGTTAAATATCATTATATGTGCATAATTATCGTCATGTGCGAATTATTGAGAAAAGACGAAAAAGTATATAAAAATATCTTGTTGGCTTTATTGGTCAAGATGAACCAATAATAAAAGGCATCAGAGTAAAATAGCCTATTCAGGTAGTTATAGAAAAATCATTCATTTATCCTTTATAAGTCTGTGACATACTTGCTTCCATGGGTTTGTCAGCTGGTCTTGGGGTATCCATCTCACCAAGGCATATGGTTCCTGCATGACCAGAGCTGTTGTGTTGAGGAGGGCTTGAGCTTGATCAGGTGTTCCATCTCTCTTCTGTCTTCCAGCAGTGAGTCCGTCCCCACCAGGGAGACCCCCTTACACCTCATGTGCCTTATTCTTATAGAGTGTCATCAACACATGTTTTACTATATATGGAAACCTAAACTATACTATGTGTTACCTCATTACAGCTAAACATACAGTATGCATAGCCACGTGTACAGTCCATGTCAGCAATATGTAAGTTACCGATATCAGCAGATCAATATACGAATAAATGAATATACTATTACTTTGATAATTACCGTATACCCAGTATTTGAAGTAAATATTAATGAATGTAATAATGTTCTAACACTTTTGCTGATAATCTGATGATAATATTATATCCTCCTGATCATATATGTATACACTACTTATAATTCCTTAGGGGCTGATAGCCAGAAATTTGCCATCTCCCAATCTAATAGATGATAACATAAAGCACAGGTCCCGTTCTATCTGACTCTCTGGGATCATTATGACATCATTGTTTACTGTCCTCCATTAATAACTGGGATTGTGGTGGAATATCTCATTCTTGGTCTCAGTCACTGATTGTTTCTGATCTTCTATATGTTCTTCTTTTGGAGGAATCTGATTTATATATTTGTATTAAATAATCTTCATAAAATCCAACACTCCTGTCTGGGAGCAAATACATCAAAGACAAATCTGCTAAAATAAAGGTAATATTCTGTACAATTACAGTTGTGGCCAAAAGTATTGACACCCCTGCATTTCTGTCAGATAATATTTAGTTTCTTCCTGAAAATGATTGCAATCACAAATTCTTTGGTATTATTATCTTCATTTAATTTGTCTTCAATGAAAAAACACAAAAGAGAATGAAGCAAAAAGCAAAACATTGATCATTTCACACAAAACTCCAAAAATGGGCTGGACAAAAGTATTGGCACCCTCAGCCTAATACTTGGTTGCACAACCTTTAGCCAAAATAACTGCGATCAACCGCTTCTGGTAACCATCAATGAGTTTCTTACAATGCTCTGCTGGAATTTTAGACCATTCTTCTTTGGCAAACTGCTCCAGGTCCCTGATATTTGAAGGGTGCCTTCTCCAAACTGCCATTTTTAGATCTCTCCACAGGTGTTCTATGGGATTCAGGTCTGGACTCATTGCTGGCCACCTTAGAAGTCTCCAGTGCTTTCTCTCAAACCATTTTCTAGTGCTTTTTGAAGTGTGTTTTGGGTCATTGTCCTGCTGGAAGACCCATGACCTCTGAGGGAGACCCAGCTTTCTCACACTGGGCCCTACATTATGCTGCAAAATTTGTTGGTAGTCTTCAGACTTCATAATGCCATGCACACGGTCAAGCAGTCCAGTGTCAGAGGCAGCAAAGCAACCCCAAAACATCAGGGAACCTCCGCCATGTTTGACTGTAGGGACCGTGTTCTTTTCTTTGAATGCCTCTTTTTTTCTCCTGTAAACTCTATGTTGATGCCTTTGCCCATAAAGCTCTACTTTAGTCTCATCTGACCAGAGAACATTCTTCCAAAAGGTTTTAGGCTTTCTCAGGTAAGTTTTGGCAAACTCCAGCCTGGCTTTTTTATGTCTCGAGGTAAGAAGTGGGGTCTTCCTGGGTCTCCTACCATACAGTCCCTTTTCATTCAGACGCCGACAGATAGTACAGGTTGACACTGTTGTACCCTCGGACTGCAGGGCAGCTTGAACTTGTTTGTATGTTAGTCGAGGTTCTTTATCCACCATTCGCACAATCTTGTGTTGAAATCTCTCGTCAATTTTTCTTTTCTGTCCACATCTAGGGAGGTTAGCCACAGTGCCATGGGTTTTAAACTTCTTGATTACACTGCGCACGGTAGATACAGGAACATTCAGGTCTATGGAGATGGACTTGTAACAATGAGATTGCTCATGCTTCCTCACAATTTGGTTTCTCAAGTCCTCAGACAGTTCTTTGGTCTTCTTTCTTTTCTCCATGCTCAATGTGGTACACACAAGGACACAGGACAGAGGTTGAGTCAACTGTAATCCATGTCAACTGGCTGCAAGTGTGATTTAGTTATTGCCAACACCTGTTACGTGCTACAGGTAAGTTACAGGTGCTGTTAATTACACAAATTAGAGAAGCATCACATGATTTTTCTAACAGTGCCAATACTTTTGTCCACCCCCTTTTTTATGTTTGGTGTGGAATTATATCCAATTTGGCTTTAGGACAGTTCTTTTTGTGTTTTTTCATTGAAGACAAATAAAATGAAGATAATAATACCAAAGAATTTGTGATTGCAATCATTTTCAGGAAGAAACGGAGTATTATCTGACAGAATTGCAGGGGTGTCAATACTTTTGGCCACAACTGTATTTAGGTCTGGAGAATGGTTACATCATACTGAAAAGACCAAGCTCCGTATCTAGATAACAGTGTAGCACATGGTGATATATACATTGAGCACATGGCATTGGAGGGGGCTCTCCCTTATGGAGACAATAGACAGAGTCAAGCTATTGACAAGGCGGGATCTCAAATACATCTGACAACGCCTCCAAGGAAAGATGGTGGAAGCACACTTCAATCATGTTATAAAGACAATAACTTCTTTGTTATTATGTAACATAACATGTATTCAGCTGCATCTATTTCTTTTTGAAAATCAAACAAATAAACCATATCTTTTGTAAGTGTATTTTGATGCTTTCTCTTTCAATGATGCTCATTTGGTAAGAAGTCCAGAACTTAAAAATATACATAACATGTATTCAGTTGCATCTATTTCTTTTTGAGTCCCTGCTAAACTCCAGCACCCGGCGTCTGGCTCCCGTATCCAATTTTTTTCAGATCTGGCGCGATCTGGCTTCATAGACCTCCATTTTAGGGGTTGTTGGATCCGGGAGTATGCGGAGCATCCGCTTTGTGACAGTATTTCCTCTGGACACAAAAACGTTGCAAGCAATGTTTTTGTGTACGGGAGAAAAATCTGAATGCTGCCGAATCCTCCAATTCATCATACCCCAAAGGGACATGTTGATGTTTCACCTTAAATGAATATTGTATTGTATACTTTGTAAATAGATGATATATATTGATATACATATACATTGTGTCCACTTTTCCTGACGGAAACTGTATAGTGGAACTCCACATACATTAGAAAATATTCCATCTCCACATATATGTAGAGTACTTGTATATAGGTACATAATTCTGTCTATGCATCACTTCTACCCAAATCACTATAACATGAAATCCGCTGATTCAAGCATAAACAGAAGTCACATGTCCGTCTGCTGTCAACGAGCCGATCACGTGACAATCTTCATAGCAACTGAGCGGTAAACACGTGCGGTCACTTCCGGTGACCCACTTCCGGCGCTTCAGCGCATGCGAAGGCGTCTCCGGGCACATCCGATCCACTCCTTTATAGAGCGGGCCGGTCCTCAGCACAGTACACGCTACCAAACACCCGAAACCGGGTCAGAACCTACCTGAAATAAGGTGAGCACATCATAGGCCAAATGTATGGGCATTTATTCCTAAGGCTGGGAGGTGGACGAATACTATAGAGGTTTACAAGGTTACCTTGACAACACCTGTAACAAATCAAGTAGTGCCATATTTGCAATCTGTTATTCCCCCCTAATGCACTGTACTTACCTTCCATCTTCAGGCACCCCGAAATAGGGTCCAAGGATCCCTCATATCTTTCTACCACAAAGGTAAAAGAAACATAATAGATCCTTATATATGATAAATTATTACCAATATAATTGACTAATGCAATATATTACACTGGTCAACAGCATTTTTGGTGCCAAAGATATTTCATTGAATTTAGGGTAACTTTGGGGTGCTGATTCTGAATATGTCATCAGTTTTGCCAGATTGGCTCAAGTTTTTGAGATTTTTCGTAAAATGTGTAACAAAAAAGACGTTTTTTGCTACTTTTTTAACGAAGTCTGTTATGTTTCTTCTATGTTTTGTCAGTGTATATTCACCACAAATGTAACAGAATGAGTCTGGATCGTTAAGACAACTTCTTCTTGATGAGTTCATGCTTTTCACTGGACAACAGAAAACAACATAAAGTTAGTGCAAAAAATCAAGTTATGAACAAACTTTTAGAACACTAATTAACACAAAACTATATTGAGAACTGCTCAGTTCAAGTACTAATCCAAAGAAATTAATGAGATGATGCGTCGCATTTACGAACAAGTGCTATAAATAAGATACCAAAAATCTCAAAAACTTGAGCCAATCTGGCAAAACTGATAGCATATTCAGAATCAGCACCCCAAAAATACCCCAACTTCATTAAAATATTTTGGGCACCAGAAAAAAAAATTTTTTTTGTTGACCTGTGTTATCTATGACCCACACAGGAGCCCATATAAACAGAGGGCAATGAAACAACCTTTGGATCTTTATGTAAACAAATAATGTGTTATCCATAATTCCAAACAAAATTCCAAATCTCTCACGTCTCATGCTTCCCTAGATCTATATACCTATCAACATATTTATAAAAAAAAAATGTTGGAATGGGATTAGATAGACTTTCTCCTTTTTCTCTTGGGGACCCCACCCTCTTATGTATGAAATAGAGAAGAGGTGTCTACTGACACCTGCCTGGGTAGTGACATTGTGGAATGTAGATATGTAACTATTACCTTGGCTTGTATATACTGATTTTCTTTGTACACTTTTAAATTTACAGCAACTACCGTGATCAAGGTCCAGTGTGGACCGAAACGTTGGTTCCTCATTGCCCCTCACCAACAAAAAGACTCTCATTTTTTGCAAAAGAATCTGTGAGTGTGCAATTGTCATTTATCTTATCTTGCCAAATCCTCCCGGACAGATGGAAGCCGGATGACAAATAGTTGCCATCCAGCTCCATCCGGCCCCATAGCAATACTATGAGGCCGAAACCGGATCCGAGGTTGACCGCATCACAACGGACAGCCCCGGATCCATAACACTGTGATGTGAAACCGGCCTAACTCTCTTCCTTTGAAAAGACAAATGACTTCTGACAAACTTGATCACCGGCAGGTGAGCGCCGAGACTGGAAACCTCCCTGAGATGGAATGTGACCTGCAGACTCCGAGCTGTTAAAACACTCTGGAATTTTTCGGTTTGGGTTAAGTTCAGGATAAAATGTGATTACGTCATTATTCATGATTATTCGTGTATAGTATGTTAGTAATTATATAGGTTTCTCAATCTTTGTGTATATATATATATTATACTTGTAAAGCTAGAGAATCAGTAAATGGTATTTATACTTCCATAATGATAAAACTAAAGTTTAATTCATTAATGAGTTCAGTCCCTCATAGGTAGATGAATGTATTAATATTTTGCATTTGATCACGGTGGATATATAAGCTATATGAATCGTTTTATCTGTGGATCGAATCTTATTTTTTTTATATCTCTCTAGAATTTAATTTCAAAACAGGACTGCGATGGAATTTTTTTTCCACCTTAGAGAATATAATATTCTCTTTTTACTTAGAAAATTGTAGGTATATTTACAATAATAACATGTGTGATATATATATATGTATACATATATCTAATATATAAAGCTGAGTGTACATGTGTATGTATGCATCATAACCACACCCATCCACATAGTCCCACCCACTTATTCATTCTGTCTCATACATAGCCACACCCCCTTTATAGTTCCCACTCCAAATAGGCCCATCCACTTCATATCTCCACTTCCTCACATAGCCACACCCACTTAATAGATCTGCCCCTTCATATAGTTCCACCTCTTTGGCTAGCCACACCCCCTCATATACATATCATAGCTCTGCCTCCTCCAGATAGCCCTGCACACTTCATAGCATCGCCCTTCCACATAGCCCTGCCCTTTATAGATGCATATGGCTCCATGAAATGAAATGTTTTTATGTGCAAAATAATCATTGTATGTTGTTATAATTAAGAAAAGTTAATTACAATCCTCAGCATACAGCAGGAGATCGCAAACTGCCCCCAGTGTATAGCAGGAGGCCACACCAAGCCCTCAGTATACAGCAGGAGGCAGCACACAGCCCCCAGTATACAGCAGGAGGCAGCACACAGCCCCCAGTATACAGCAGGAGGCAGCATACAGCCCCCAGTGTACAGCAGGAGGCAGCACACAGCCCCCAGTATAGAGCAGGAGGCAGCACACAGCCCCCAGTATAGAGCAGGAGGCAGCACACAGCCCCCAGTATACAGGAGGCCACACACAGCCCCTAGTATACAGCAGGAGGCAGCACACAGCCCCCAATATACAGCAGGAGGCAGCACACAGCCCCCAGTATACAGCAGTAGGCAGCACACAGCCCCCAGTATAAAGCAGGAGGCAGCACACAGCCCCTACTATACAGCAAGAGGCAGCACACAGATCCTAGTATACATCAGGAGACCTTTTGTTATGCATTTCATTATTAATTTGTGAAGTGTGCAGTGAATATTAATGTCTTGTTCAAATTCTTCTTTGAGCCAGAACCGTGTGACAGCTGGAACTTGAGCGAGGGAAGCTCAGTGGAGAAGTTCCCGTGTACTTAAAAGCCCTCCCCTACAGGTCTTTACTCTAATGGCCACTTTACACGCAGCTACAGGTAACAGGGTGTCAACAGGTAACTTACTGGCTGCAGTGAAATCATGGAGACAAGGTTCTATCTTGTGGCTGTGTACAAATGGAATAATGTCTCCATGATTTCACTGCAACCAGTAAGTTACCTGTAGCCACCCTGTTACCTGTAGCTGCGTGTAAAGTGGCCATTAGGGGTACAATTACGACCCAGTATTTATAAATAGTTTGGCTTATCTTTTTCTCTTAAATTTATTTAAGTATTTGTGTCTAAATACCTGCATATATGTAAAGGTACATGTTAGGCTACTTTCACATCTGCGGTATTCTCAGTCCAGGATCTTCCAGTCAAATCCTGATCTTTTTTTCTTCAGGTTTTTTTGGTACTTTCACATCAGCGGTCTTTCAAATACAGCAGAATTTCACCTTTTTTGAAAAACCGGATCTGGCAACATTGCGATCTCACCAATGTATTTGTATTGGAGTTCTGGAAATGTGGATTGACTTGTGGTTTCATCTGCATCTGGTAAATCCGGCACTTCAGGCAGTGGACAAAAACTGCTGCTAACTGTGGTTTTAAAACAAGCCAGCCTGTTATGTGTTGTGTTAATTTCAAAAGGGTGTGTGGTTTTAGGGGAATGACTAAGAGGGCGGGAGGTCATTCGCCCTACCTCCCCTAAGGGCGTGACTGAGCCACATTGAAAGCTCAGTCCTGTTTTTTTTTCTGGTGTTGGAGACACTGGAGTGTGCAGCCTCCAGACTGGGGAGTTCAGCTGAGGAGTAGCTGTTTTACCTTTTAAGCCAGTGAGGCTACGTTGTTTTATGCCAAAGTCTTCTGGGTTCA
This sequence comes from Allobates femoralis, assembly GCA_033576535.1. Classification (NCBI taxonomy): domain Eukaryota; kingdom Metazoa; phylum Chordata; class Amphibia; order Anura; family Aromobatidae; genus Allobates; species Allobates femoralis. The sequence continues at coordinate 601,303,701 of JARQOC010000004.1, forward strand.
TGCTGTACCAATAAACCTGCAGCTGAATTCCTGTGCCTTCTTCTGACTACAGCCGAGCGAGTCGTCTTGCCACACCGTGAAAATAACCGAGAAGAACAACTGCTGCCCGATTACAGAGTACCCCTGACCCTGGAGTGGTGTGTCAGCAGCAGCGGCCCCTATTGGCCACCTTCCATGGGTGGTGTGACGACAAAAACATTTTTTTTTTTTTTTATTTTGCTTTATATTTTGCCATTTTTACCCCATTACCTTACCAGCCCCCTTTTTATTGACTGCCCACCGGGGACCACGGACCAAGTCACGCTACCGTGACATCTCACAGTCCCGACAACATCGAGAGGGCCCGGTTCCGAGTACCCCACGGCCCCCACTGGGGCAAGTCAAATTTTGGCGTCTCAAACAGAATCTACCAAGAATCTTGTGCGCCTTTTGGACTACAACAAAGAGACTGTGTTTTTGGGCCCCTAAGAGACTAAAAGCATGTGCTAACTGGGGGGCATGCCCGGGCCCCCCGTCATAGGCATGCGGCGCAAACGATGGCCCATTCCCCCTCCATCCTCCAAGAGTCGGGTGGGCGGACCAATGAACTGTGATGTCCGACCCAGGGGCATGACCGATGATGAAGGAAAAGGGTCGCACCCACGAAGGGAGAGGACAGACCCAGACTTTGGTGCGGATCGCAAGCTGAGTCGCGGGAATCCTGGCATCCACGTGCTACCCAAGATGGCTGAGCAAGGCCTAGTCAGCATGGAGCGGGGGTGGCAGCGACAGACTCCCCCGACTCCCCAGAGGAGAGCCAGATGATGCAGCTGGATCCCACCTTTCTAGAAGACGAGGTCTGAGAGCTCGGTCGCCAGCTGAAGCAGGCCCACCTGACCACCATGGAGAGAGGTTGATAGACCGTCATAGAGAAGGCGGCCATGAGGTGAGAGGCTTCGCGCCCCGCTTCCCCGACCTACAGGACGAAAGAGCACCCGGTGCTGGGTCAGGTACCACATTCACTCTGCCTCAGGAGGAGGTCCCCCTTGTGCCCGTAGGCCCTCCTAGCACCCTTAGCCCTTGTCTGATGCCCCACAGTTCAGCTAGGGAGGACGCCTCCATCCCCGAGGAAGGGCTGGCCATCCCACAGACCCATGGGGAGCGGATGGACTGTTACTGGGAGAACCTGCAAGGGGCGCTGATAGGGTTCCTGGGAGAGGTGGCGGCAGGCAAGGGTGGAGTCAAGGTGGTGTCCTTGGAGGAACACCGGAGATGGTGCATCGCTCGCTGAGAGGCAGAGGATACAGAGCGGAAGGTCCTGAAGCGGGCACAAGAGGTGCGCAATATCCAGGCTAAAGCTGAAGGCCAGAAGGCCCGATCCACCGGCCAGGGCCTGCGATGGGAAGGGGGGGTGTCTACCTTCCGCACCAGGGGAGGCTGGGGCTTTCTCCGAGAACTGGGGGTGAGCCGAGAACTCTTCGTCTCCAGACAGGACGTCGAAGAGCACCTGCCCAAGGGCCATCCAGGCAGGAACTGCCCCCTCGGGGACCGAGTCACATTCATTCGGCAGGATGGGGAACAAGGCCCCTATGCCCTCTTTGTGTGCTTGGTCCAGCCTGAGGCAGCCCCGCCTGTGCGCCTGTACCCACCAGGTCTGCTCCAAAGCCAGAGGGCAACGCAGAGCTCCGTGCTGGGGTTTTAGGGGAATGACTAAGAGGGCGGGAGGTCAATCCCCCTACCTCCACTAAAGGCGTGGCTGAGCCACATTGAAAGCTCAGTCCCGTTTTTTTTCTGTTGTTGGAGAGACGGGAGTTCAGCTGAGGAGTAGCTGGAGTTTACTGCCAGGCAGTACAGGCGGACCTGTACACATCCGTACTGTGTATACCCGTTATGGTTTATGTTGTGTTTTAAAGGGAACCAACCACCCCAAATGTAAAGTGGAAACCACCGGTGCTTGTCTTCATAAAATTTTGTTCTTTATTGTTAAATGAAATTTATAAAATCATTCAGCGCCCAGCTAGCACGCTGAATGATTTTATAAATTTCATTTAACAATAAAGAACAAAATTTTATGAAGACAAGCACCGGTGGTTTCCACTTTACATTGTTTCCTGGGCAGTTGCCAAAGCTGCCACACCAGGTGCAGGAATCCAGGAGGATATGGGCGGTGGAGCGGCCTTTTCCCTTTCCCTTTCCCAGTGAATGCATGAACCACCCCAAATGACCCCCCCGGACTGTTAATATGTGTCCCTACACCCAGCACACACATTTGGGGCAATCGTTTTTGCTAAAAAAACTGTTTAGTAGAAGCTAAGATATAGCTTTATGAAGTTTAATAAATCAAGCCGAATGGGTGTTACCTAGCTTTGTCCTCGTGCATTTCTTCGTGCCTGTCAGCCTCCTCTCCCCTCCTCCCTTCAGTGAAGCCCTTCTGTGTTGCCGAAAATGGCCTGCCTGTCTGCTGCTGCCTGATAAATTATGCACGCCCATCTCTGCACCTAAGAGCCTGGCTGCGTCATGAAGGGGGCGGGGCTATATCGCGTCATGAAAGGGGCGGGGCTCCGTCATGACGCGATCTAGCCCCGCCCCCTTCATGACGCGGCCAGGCTCTTAGGTGCAGAGATGGGCGTGCATAATTTATCAGGCAGCAGCAGACAGGCAGGCCATTTTCGGCAACACAGAAGGGCTTCACTGAAGGGAGGAGGGGAGAGGAGGCTGACAGGCACGAAGAAATGCACGAGGACAAAGCTAGGTAACACCCATTATTAAACTTCATAAAGCTATATCTTAGCTTCTACTAAACAGTTTTTTTTAGCAAAAACGATTGCCCCAAATGTGTGTGCTGGGTGTAGGGACACATATTAACAGTCCGGGGGGTCATTTGGGGTGGTTGGTTCCCTTTAACTTTCAAGCCAGTGAGGCTACGTTGTTTTGTGCCAAAGTCTGCTGGGTTTATGCTGTACCAATAAACCTGCAGCCGAACACCATTCATGTGTCTACTTCTGACTGCAGCCGAGCGAGTCGTCTTGCCACACTTGGAGAATGCGGGTATCACTTCCCAGGAACCCATGTATCTGCTTCAAGGCACATGAATAGTTGCAGAGCTGCATAGGAGGAGACCGCTGGGGAGTAGAAGACTGAAGGACCTTGGGTGATGTCACAGTCACATGATCTGGCCATCCAGGATGTGCTGAGCTCTGCTTGGTGAGCAGTAATACACCACAGGCTGGAGATTCTGGTTGTACTGGCGGTACAACCAGGAAAGGTTAGTGTAAATCTACCCCCTTTCCCCCCCAGACCACCGGGTATTACTCATTGAAGTGCCCCTCCTGTTTCTTGTCCAGCTAAAGAAGCTTGGCAGCATGGAGGAGCTCCTCAAACACCTGCAGCAGAGCCAGCAGCAGCACCAACAACATGTGCAAAGCCAGCAGTGCATGCAACAGCACCAGGAAACGACCAAGTTGCTGCTATAACAGAGCCAGTTGCAGCAGAAATCGCAGCAGCAACACCACCAGGAGCAGCAGCAGCAGATACAGCTACTCGCTTACGCCATCCAGGGTAGAGCGTCCGCCCCACCCCCAGGGTCGACTGATGATTCACACGTCAGGAAGGCCGTTAGGTGGGCAATGCTAAAGATGACCCCAGGGGATGATGTTGAGGCATTCTTGACTGTGTTTGAGAGGGTAGCGGAACGGGAGAGGTTGCCACCGCAGCTGTGGGCGGAGATGCTGGCCTCCTATTTAACCAGTGAACCCCAGAAGGCCTACTAAGACCTGGCTGTCCAGGAGTACCCTAAATTGAAGGCAGAGATATTGGCGCACTTCGGAGTGTCTGTGGCAGTCAGAGCGCAAAGAGGTCCACCACTGGGCATACACGGGCGACAATCCCCCTCGCTTGCAGATGTTTGACTTATTACATCTAGTCCAGAAATGGCTGCAGCCCGAGTCTGCCACTCCTGCCCAGATTGTGGATGATGGACATGTTTATTCATTCCCTATCCTGGCTGGTACAGACCTGGGTTGCCCAAGGAGACCTGCAGAAAGCTGATGACCTCATGGGCTTGGTCGAAAGGCATCAGGTGGTGGAAAAGTCCCTGGGAAAACTGGCTCTAATGTACTCTCTGTAGTGGGGCACCCAAAGAGGGGCAGTAACACCCCGTAAGGGGGCTAAAGCCGCAACCGGGGGACATCCCAGTTCCACTGATGGGCCAGCCAAGTCTGCTAGGGCGGAGGTGATATATTGGTGGCGGTGTCATAACCCTGGGCACATAGCCTCTAGGTGCCCTATGTTCCCTGAGCCGATGGACTGCAGCCTGGGAAGAAGGTGCTTTTATTATGCCTATTCGGCCTGTAGTGTGGATGGACAATCCAGGGAGGGATCGCAGGTGTGTGCCATGTCTGTGGATGGAGTCAGGGTCCTGGGACTGTTCGACTCCGGAAGTCTGGTGATGTTGATTACCCCATCAGCTGATCACAGCCAGAATCTTGTGAGTCCGCTGTATACATGGGGACACCAAAAACTATTCTGTGGCCAGAGTGACCGTGGAAACAGACTGCGGTGCTCGAATCAATGAGGTCCGGGTGGTCAAGGACCTGATACATCCCGTTATACTGGGCCGTGACTTTCCCTTGTTTTGGGACTTGTGGGGGAGGGAAACTGGAATTAGTAGTGTGCGCGGAAACCAGGTCCTTGGAGAAGAAGCCCAGACGAAGCCTCATGGGAAGGAGTTTCCTCTGTGCGTTCTCGCCGACGATGAGGGCGAGGCGGAGACTAAGATGGAGGACGTACCTGAGTTAGACGTATCCAGAGACAACTTTGGGACTGCTCAAATTCGGGACTTCACTTTAAAGCGGGCATTTGACCAGGTTACTGTATGTAATGGGGTTGCCCAAGAGCCAGGGGTCGATACCAGATTCCAGCATTTCGCAGTACAGGGGGAAATGCTATACCAGGTGGCTAAACTAAGGGGTTGTGAGACAATAGAACAGCTGTTAGTACCGAGGCCATACAAAGGGAGAGTGTTAGATATGGCTCACTCACATGTTCTGGGGGGACACCTAGGGGTCGAGAAAACACAGCTGAGGATTTTGAGGACATTTTACTGGCCGGTGATCCTGGTGATCATGGACTATGCGACCCGGTACCCCGAAGCAGTACCCCTAAGGAACGCGTCCAGCAAAACAATAACCCAAGAGCTGGTCCATATCTTTGCATGAACAAGGCTGCCAAAGGAGATTCTGACGGACCAGGGAACCACCTTCATGAGCAAAGTAATGAAGGAGCTTTGTAGAGTCCTCCAGATAGCCCAGATTCGGACCTCGGTTTATCACTCGCAGACGGATGGTCTGGTGGAACGCTTCAACAAGACCTTAAAGGCGATGCTCAGGAAAGTAGTGAAAAAAGACAGGCAATATTCCTAAAGGGATTCCTAACCCCCTTCATTGCGGAAATCCCCTTGACTATAACGGGGGTCCTTTAACCCCCTGAGTGTGGCTTATGATTACGGGAACAGGCCAACATACACCTGAAGAGGGTTTATAAAACTGAGAATGTATATTGAATAACACTTTATACTGATGTTCTTATTGTGAATTCCTTGCCTATACTTTTTGAATTGTATTTATATGTATAACCTGTACTGTTTGTTTTCTTTTTCAAAAATTAACAAAAAGAGATTAACCATGACAAAAGACAGGCGAGACTGAGACTACCTGCTCCCATTCCTACTTTCCTCCATTAGAGAAGTTCTGCAAGCCACCACGGGCTTTTTGCCGTTTGAGCTTCTATTTGGGCGACATCTAAGAGGTCTCCTTAACATCGCCAAGGAAGCTTGGAAGGCTGAAGTCACGCCGCATTGGAGTATCATTGAACATGTCGCCGAGCTACAGGAAAGAATGTCACAGGTGATGCCCATTGTGAAGGAACATCTCCTCCGGGCCAAAAAGAAGCCCAGGCTAGGGTGTATAACCGATCGGCGAGACTAAGACAGTTCCAGCCCGGGGACCGTGTGTTGGTGCTAATCCCCACCGTCGAAAGCAAGTTCCTGGACAAATGGCAAGGCCAATACGAGGTGAAAAAATCAGTGACGTTAATTATAAAGTCCACCTACCTGGCCGCAGAAAGGCGTATCAAGTATACCACGTGAACTTGCTCAAACCGTATCGGGACTGGGAACCTGCATGAACTTCTTGCTTGGAGGCAGCTCCTGAAGGCAGGGTGGAGGAAGTCACTATTGCGGAGACCCTATCGCCAGCCCAGAAGCAACAATGTTGAGAACTACTAGAGTGGAACCGGGAGCTGTTTTCGGAATTGCCGGGGCATACTCAGGTGATAGAGCACGACGTGCTCACGGATGCACAGGTGAGAGTGAATCTAAAGCCATATTGGATTCTGGAAGCACGCCGGGAGGTGATTGCGGCCGAGGTGAAGAGGATGTTAGACCTCGGGGTCATAGGCAGGGGCGGACTGGCTTGTATTACAGCAGCCAACAATGGATGACGCGCCCGCCGGGTGAGCGGGCCACTTGCCAGCAACCCCCCCGCTTCTCACCTCGTTTAACAGAACCCCCCCCCGCTCCTCAACTGCAAGGGCTGGAAAAAACACACTGCCTCCCGGAGAAAAGTGTATAGTGAAAACATATTCTACAGCGCTTCACAATACAGTGTTTAAACAATCATAAGGAACAATTAGAAAATACAATACCAAAAACAATACAATACAATACAAAGCATAATGTAATACAATAATTAATAATCTGTCCTGCAATTTTCCCTCAAAATAGGCGTTAAATATGTCATCATCCAACAATACAACCCCTCACTGATAGAATAACACTGGCCCTTATACAGAGAACACGAAAGAGAAGGAAGAAAGTCCTGAGTCCTCCAACAACAAGGAAAAACCCCATAAATATAAATAAATGGTTATAAGAAATAGGCCGGTGGTGAAGGGGTTAATAGGGAATCTCCACTTCCCTCGACCCGCAGAGCCGCACAGTGGATATGCTGAGGATCAGACTCCGGTCACTATCATGGCCCAAATGAGTTCTGGGCATCAGAACTGACATCAAAGGGGGCAAAGAGCCAATTTTCACATTTTTGAAAAACAATAAAAATAAATAAAATAAAATCTATGAAAATTGGCTATTTGCCCCCTTTGATTCCAATTCTGATGCCCAGAACCCATTTGGGCCAGGCTGGAGTCACCTGATTTTGATCCTCGGCATCAATGTCTGTGTGTCTGTATTGTGATACCAGTGGGCCAAAGTCATTTAACCCTTTCAATAATAAACATTGGCACAAAAATGGGCATTACTTTTATGATTTCTGTAGCTATTTCTTTTTTTTCCAAAGAATTTTTATTAGGCATTTCAAAATACAGTTGCAAGATGTCAGCATACATCATTACGTATATAAACAAATCTTTCTCGAACAACTCCCATCCCCCCCCCCCCCCTGAACCACCATCCCATGAGTTTGCTTTCGGCAATGTCCCATAAATTTATTTTTATTTCGCACTCTTGTGTGAAACAAAAAGTACACCCTCCACCTCTGTAATGATAGTATTGCGCTAGTCGTAGCCAAGCCGCATCCCTAAAATATATCAAAGTCGCAATTAGTCCGTCAAACACACATCATGTCCTCTAGTCACTCTCCATCCGCTGGGAGTTTCAACCCTCCCAAAAATCCCTTCAGGTCTTCCATGCAATACCAACTGGAGTGTCGGAATGGATAGACCACCTGTTTGATAACACCTTCTGGAAGCTGTGTGACAATAAAACACTTCCATTTTGCAAAAAAATTGTCCGTGTCTTGTTCCTTGTTTTTTTCCGCCATTGTCTTTTCTGATAACATTGCTCCTTTCACCTCCGAGATCACTTCCCCTAGTTGTAAAGAGTTAGAATCCAACCAGTGTCTCAAATGATCCTCGTCGTCACTAGAGCCAGTGTGTGGAAGATGTGGATGTTTTTCCCTCCCACTCCAATGTGTTCTCTATCATGGAAAAGCCATATCGTTGACGTCAAGGGAAGTGTCACCCCGGGTATTGATCTGTAAGTTCGCCATACCATGTCCCATAATTTCCTGGTCGCCCCACATTCGCACAGTCCATGGTACATATCCGTCCCACCCATTTTGCTTCTAGGGCAATGTTGGATTCTGTCCGTGCGGGTATCGGAGGGAGAGGTTTTGAAACCCAAGACTGCCCTATGGATAACCCTAAAATAAGAGTCTCTCCATCTCTCATTTACCATGTATGTTCTAACTGCCTTCCATCCCCTTCGGATTTTAGTTTCTATCTCTGCATCCTGGAGTTGTTTCTCCCATCCTCTATACATATTTTGCGGGCCAGGTGGAAGAAGGTGTTCCCCCAATAGGGAGTATATGTTAGATATGTTCGTCGTCGTTGTGTCTAGTGCCATCAGGTCGTCCCACACATTCGTAACGTATTCTGTTCTCACATCAGCCAAAGACTGCATGACATGATATTTAAGCTGATAATATTGAAGGACCTGTGTGTTCAGTAAGTCATAGGTAGCTATGATTTCCCCTCCTCTCATCCATCTCATCTCTGTGCTGTGAAACAGATTATGTATAGTGTGTATGGCTTTCTCGTGCCAAATTGCGAATAACTTATTGTGTCTCCACTGGGGAAAATCCGGGCACTTCCATAGTTCAAGATATTTAGAGATTCTCCAGGGCAGACGCAACTTTTTCCTTACAGCCTTCCAAGAGGCTATGTTATCCCGGAATACCACCGTCCTCTTCATTAGAGGAGGTAGATTCGCCCCGGATGTTTGCAGTAAGGAAACCAGGCTCCAGGGATCACACAGTTCTGTCTCCAGGTAGAAGTCCGAGAATTTGCTGGAACCCCTCATCCAATCTAGAGTATGTCTGGTCAAACATGCAAGGTTGCATCCCCGGACATTGGGAAATCTCAGTTCTCCCCACTCTCTGGGGGACGTAAGCGTGCGAAGTCTGATCCGGGGTCTCTTGTTCCTCCAGATAAATTTAGAGAATAGTTTATTTAATGTGTCCACGTCTTTTCGTTTCAGCAATAGTGGCAGAGTTTGTAGGGGTACAGCAATTTCGGAAAGCTAATCATCTTTATCAGATGACACCGGCCCAGCAACGACAAAGGGAGACAAGCCCATCTCTCTAATTCCTTTTTTATTTTGGCTATCAGTGGGTCATAGTTTAAATGATATATTAAGTCTATGGTCTAGGGATGGGCGAATCTACTCGCTAGGACTCGTTACTCGGCGAGTAGTAAGGGACTCGCAGGACTCGGTACTCTGCGAGTTTCCCAGTGATTACTCGCACGAGTCCAATGCAAATCAATATCAATCCTAGTTTTGTAAGAAACGCTTACAAAACTCGGATTGCCATTGTTTGCATTAGACTCGGCTACTGTGCCAGTGATAGCAGGGAAACTCGCAAAGTAACTGCTGTTTCTTTGCGAGCCGAGTCCAGCTGTCTTCTCTGTGCAGCTCCAGGGTCCTAGAGCCCACCTGCTGCCTGATGTAGCAGTGCTGAGATTGTTCTCAGTCTGCTCATTCCCTGTGCATAGACATCTATATTTATGCACAGGGGATGTAGCAGAGAGGACATCGCGTTTTGGACTGCGTCGGACGGAAGAGGATTTTTTTAATTAAAGATGGAGTCCCTAATGGCTTTTTTTTTATTTCAAATAAAATTTTTTCTCTGTGTTGTGTTTTTTTAACCCTTTATTGGAGATTCTTAGTGGCTGGGTCAAACGTGGCCTGACATTAAGAATCTCGGGCTTAATACCAGCTTGTATAACAAAGCTGGTATTAACCTCTTTATTAACCAGCATGCCACCGCCACCAGGGCCGCTGGAAGAGCGGGGTTCAGCGCCAGAGGATGGCGCTTCAATGAACGCGCCATCTTCTGGGGCGGCTGCGGGCTGCAATTTGCAGCGGGGGTGCCCAGAAAGCTTGGGCATCCCTGCGCTGCGGATTCCAGCCCCCAGCTGCTTAGCTGTACCTGGCTAGACATAGAAATTGCGCGGAGCCCCACGCATTTTTTTTTTATTATTTAATGAATTTCAGAGTCAGAGGCTCAGAGTCAGAGTCTCGGAGTCTCCTCAGAGTCGGAGTCTCAGAGTCGGAGTCGCCTCAGAGTCGGAGTCGCCTCGGAGTCGGAGTCGTCTCGGAGTCGGAGTCGTCTCGGAGTCGAGTCGGAGTCGTCTCGGAGTCGGAGTCGTCTCGGAGTCGGAGTCGGAGTCGTCTCGGAGTCGTGTCGGAGTCGTCTCGGAGTCGAGTCGGAGTCGGAGTCGTCTCGGAGTCGGAGTCGTCTCGGAGTCGAGTCGGAGTCGGAGTCGTCTCGGAGTCGGAGTCGTCTCGGAGTCGTCTCTGAGTCGGAGTCGTCTTGGAGTCGGAGTCATCTCGGAGTCGGAGTCGGAGTCGTCTCGGAGTCGGAGTCGTCTCGGAGTCGGAGTCGTCTCGGAGTCGGAGTCGTCTCGGAGTCGAGTCGGAGTCGGAGTCGTCTCGGAGTCGGAGTCAAAAAAATGCGTGGGGCTCCGCGCAATTTCTATGTCTAGCCAGGTACAGCTAAGCAGCTGGGGGCTGGAATCCGCAGCGCAGGGATGTCCAAGCTTTCTTGGCACCCCCCGCTGCAAATTGCAGCCCGCAGCCGCCCCAGAAGATGGCGCGTTCATTGAAGCGCCATCCTCTGGCGCTGAACCCCGCTCTTCCAGCGGCCCTGGTGGCGGTGGCACGCTGGGTAATAGAGGTTAGGGCCAGCTTTGTATTATCAGCTGGCCCTAAGCCCGAAATTTATGGCGGTCACGCCAATATTAGACATGACCGCCATGAATTTCTATTAAATTGTTTTAAAAAAAACACAACACAGAGAAATTTTTTTATTAGAAATAAAAAAAAAAGCCATTAGGGACTCCATCTTTAATTAAAAAAATCCTCTTCCGTCCGACGCAGTCCAAAACGCGATGTCCTCTCTGCTACATCCCCTGTGCATAGAAATAGATGTCTATGCACAGGGAATGAGCAGACTGAGAACAATCTCAGCACTGCTACATCATCTCTGTGCACAGACATTCATGTCTGTACACAGGGAATGAGCAGACTGAGAACAATCTCAGCACTGCTACATCTGGCAGCAGGCAGGCTCTAGGACCCTGGAGCTGCACAGAGCAGACAGGACTCTTCTCTTATCTGTGCGAGTTTCCCAGCGATTACAGTTACAAAGTAAACGAGTCCAATGCAAATAAATGACAAAACTCGGATTGCTTCAGGCTGAAGCTTCCTAGACACATCTGCGATTTGTAAATCTCACACTACTCGCTATTACTCGCTTCCCCATTCATTAACATTGGACTCGCTAGACTCGCAACGAGTAGCGAGTCCTGTGCTCGGACTCGCTAGAGTCAAGCGATTCCGAGTTATTTAGGATTCGCCCATCACTACTATGGTCCTCGCTATATGAATTCCCAAATATTTCAGGGACGATTTCACCATCGGGATATCACAGAAAGTCGTCTGGGAAGATCTCCGAGCATCTGTCTGCGGGCCATCTCTCAAAAACAGTATGTTACATTTTCCCCTATTGATTTTAAAACCCACGAATTCCTCAAATTTCTCAATACTTGCCAATGCCCGGGGTAAATCCTTTTGTGGGTGAGCAAGATATAACACAATGTCGTCCGCAAATCGGTTCACTCTATGTTCTCGTTCCCCAATCTTAATCCCCGAGAATGTTTCCCCCTTGTTCAGTGATCTGGATAGTGGCTCAATGGCCAGATCAAAAAGTAGCGGCGACAGAGGGCAGCCCTGCCGTGTTCACTTCCCCAGGCTAAAGACGCTTGACAAAAATCCTGGCATACTGACCCTCGCTTTAGGGTTGGAGAAGAGATTTTGTAAAAATGTTCTAAACGGCCCCCTCAGTCCGATTGTGTCTAGTACTAGATCCAGCCATGGCCACCTGACATTATCGAAGGCCTTTTCGGCATCCAGTGTGACCACGGCTGGATCCTCAGTGCCACCGCTCCCCCCCCGATAGGACGATATCTACAATCAACAGGGCTTTCCGTATGTTTCCCACCGCTGAGCGTCCCTTTACAAATCCCGCCTGTTGACTATCGATTAAAGTAGGCAGAATTAGTGCCAGTCTGTTGGCCAAGATTTTTGAGATTAACTTTAGATCTAGATTTATCAACGATATGGGTCGATAATTGCTCGGGTCATCTAGTGCTATTTCCCCTTTCAGAATTAGTTTAATTTGGGCCGTGTTCATCTGATCCGAAATTCCCTCTCCCGCCAACATCTTATTAAACAGCGCCATCAAGTGTGGTACAATCTGATCCTTTAGTGTCTTATAGAAACCCCCACTGAATCCATCAGGGCCTGGGCTTTGCTCGTGTTTAGGTCACCAATACCCTCCCGAACCTCAGCCAAGCTGATTGTCGCATTTAATGACCGCAGGTCTTCCTCAGGTATAGTCGGGAGCCAACCCTTTCTAGCCAGTCTGCCCCACTATCCTCTGTCCCAGCCGGGGATCCATACGGCTTGGTGAAGTAGTTACCCAGAATGTCAATTATTTTTGAGGGATCAGACGTGGACAAGCCAGACTTGTCTTTCATCGTTGTAATCGGTTTACTATTCATCCTGCCTCTGGCCAAATTAGCAAGGATTTTCCCTGCCTTGTCCCCGAATTTATATAACTTAGCCTCCCAGTCAGCTTGAAACATTTCCTCCTTTATATGGGCCCATTCCTCAAAATTGCGTTTCTGGTCAGCCAAGTGGTTTTGTTTTGTTTTGTGCAGATGGGTTAGTTTTATAAGTTGTATATGCCACTCTGGCCTCCTCGCTATATTTGCGGAACCTATCGTTTGCCTGTTTTTTTTTTTGTTGAGGTATAGGCCATTATCTTCCCTCGCAGGACCACCTTCGCCATCTCCAAGAATAGTGCGGGATTATCAACGTGTATTCCATAAGTGTGAGCGTAGTCAGACCACCATTCTCCTAGTAACAATTTGGAGTTGGAATCGTCATTTAGGTACGTTGGGAAACGCCAAATAAAGTCTGTCCCTCTGGGGTAGGTTTCAGTCAGTTCCAGCAGCACCGGGCTATGATCCGAGATCACCATGGGCATGATGTCCACGGCTCTAGCTTTCGGCAACATTGCATCCCCCAACAGGAACATGTCTAGCCTGCACCAGGCCGTATGTGGGTGAGAGAAATGGGTAAATTCTCTCCCCATTGGGTTACGTAGTCGCCATATGTCATGTAAACCCGCGTCCAACGCAAATGACTGCAAGGCCTCATCGGAGAGTTTTGTCGCTAAGCTAGGCTGCCCCTCCTTCTGCCTATCTTCTGACGGGGACATTACTGAGTTAAAGTCTCCCCCAATGACAAGCCGTCGTCTATCAGTCTGCACCAGATGGTCATGAAGTTTTGCATAAAAGGTCGCTTGGTCAACGTTAGGGGCATAAATGTTGTGAATTTGAAGCGTTTACCCCTGACACTCCAGGGTCACGTGGACATGTCGGCCCTCCGTGTCGTGGTCATTGGCCAGTACCCGGTGGGGCAAATTCTTTCCTATAAGTATCATCACCCCTGCCCTCCGCCCAACTGCCCCTGAGCCAGAGATTGCCCCCACCCATGATTTGTGCATTCGGAACATTTCATCTTGTTGTAAGTGTGTTTCCTGTAAAAGGGCTATATCTCCCTTCAATTTTTTCAGATGTCTTAATCATGGATCTTTTCCCTGGGGATCTCAACCCCTTGACGTTCCACGTCACAATGTTAACCATTATCTAAGTATGCGTGGCTCAAAGCTGTGTGAGTATCATAGCTAGTATAGATATGATTAGTGGATTGAGGTGTTTTGTCACAAACTTGTGGTGTAATCTGAGATGAAAAGCTTAACAAACCCCCAAGAATCTTACCAAGAAATTCCGCCCCTAACCCCCAGATCAAAGAAAAAACCCCTGTAAACTGTCCCCACCCCCACCCACTTACCCCCCACCCAAATGCTAAACCCAAGTCTTCCATTTTTCCAATGTATCCCACAGAGAATTACATCTACTGCTCCCATCAAACGACCATTTAAAAGGCCTGAGTGGGTGTGTTTGAAAACCCTCCACCCCAGCCTGATAGCACGGTAGCGGTATCTTCTTCGATCCTGGAAGAAGAAAAGAGAGAGAGAAAAAAAAAAAAGGGCCCGCATAGCAAGTGTCCAGGTCACCTACTCAGTTCCCTCCCCCATCCTCTCCTCAGCCAGAGTTCACTCCAAGTGTCCACAAAAGGGCATGTTCAGCCGTCTCGCAACTCCTGCACCAGCGCACTCTAGCCTTCATCCCGTCCTTCCCATTCGGACGTCCTGGGCATCCTGGATAAAGTTGGTGGTGTGTCCAAATGGTGTGACTCCCTTCTGCCCGAGGATTCCCAGCTAGCCGTCAGTGTTCTCGAGCCCCCCTCCCTCGGCTCTCCTGAGAGGGGTGGATCCTCTGGGGCTCATCATAAATCGTCTCAATGCTTCTTTGGCATCTATAAAGTACAGTGGTGCTCCTTGCCCATTCGCCACCTTCAAGTCGCCGGGTATATGAGCTGAAAGGGGACGTTTCTTTTATAGAGCATGTTGCAAACTTCATTAAATTACTTCCTTTTTTTGGAGACTATGACAGAAAAATCATTAAAGAGAATCACTTTAGAGCCTCTCAAGAGGAGTGGTTGTTTGCGCCTCTTAAAAGCTTGCAGAATTCTTTCTTTGTCTTTATAATCAAGGTATCGTGCTATAGCCTGTCTGGATGTTGCTGGCTGTCCTCCTCCCCCCGTCGCCGGGGTGCCCCCACTCTATGGGCTCTTTCTACCTAGCATATTGATAGTCCCAGTGCTGTAGGTAATTCCGTCTCATAGATGACATCAAGTTGCGAGACGGAGACAGCCTCCGAAAGCCCCACAATGCGCAAGTTGTTCCTGCGAGACCTATTTTCTAGGTCGTCTAATTTGTCACCCATCCATTTAGAGTGTTTCAACATCTCAGATAGCTCCTGTTCTAGGTACAGAATCTTATCCTCAGCGTCAGAGAGGCGCTGTTCTGCCTCTTGCAGCCTGGAGCCGTGCTGAGTCACTACTGTCTGCAGTTCAGCTACACTTGTTTTAATAGCCTCCTTCACTGTCTCCTGTAGGCTCTCTGCTAGGTGCAACTTCAGCTCCTGCACCATGTCTGCAAAGCTGCTGAGATTGGCAATCTCCTCACCTCCACTGTGAGCCCCGTGTGACGCTGGAGGAGAGCCCCCCTGTGTCTGCTGGAGTCTCCCTTCTCCCTCTCCACTCTCCCGCTCCCCCTCCATATACCGAGTCACGGGTTGTTGATGAAGGCGCCGCAGCTGCTGTTTATTTTTCCTCTTCGTGCCATCCGCCATCTTGTGAGAGGGGCTGTCACTGTGCCTCTCGCCTGCTGCGTCGTCCTCGCGCCCCAAACTGCACAGCCACCTAAACATTCGGGTGCTCCCCGCTCGGTCAGGTATCATGACCCGACGTTTTAGATCCATGCAGCGGCTATTATATGCGGTGTGGAGGCCGTTGATGCCCGGAGCTTCTCTCCTCTGTGGAAGTAGGACTGAAGCTATTTCTAATGACCACTTTACACGTCCCAAAATCGTTTCGATATTGTATACAACGGCACGGGAGCGAGCACTTTTTTGGCTGAAAACCAAGATCGCATACGAGCTGTCACACAGAGAGATATCGACAGGCAACACAACTGCGATGTATACACCCCCTTGTACACGCGAACCAGGGAATGACCATTTAACATGGGAGTGAATAGGGGAAGTTGTTTTTTAAGTCGTTGTTGGGCTGTCACACAGCACGATCCTGCCAGATCGTCCATCCAATATCGGGCAGTTGGAGAATCTGCTCATTTCTCCCCCAATATCATTTTGGCATCGTTCTTGCATCGAATTGCACATTCACACCACACAACGCACGAACCATGGGAATTTTTATCGAAGTTGGACGACGTGTAAAGCGGCCATAAGTGTATTCACATCAGGGCTCGTCACCGTATTGTATTTTATTGGTTTTTATTTCTCATTTTTGTTGATAAATTTGTAAGAAAAGAAAAAAAATTAAATAAATAATGTTTAATGAGAAACCAACTTCATCATTGTTTCTGCTGCACCCGGTATCTAAATAGTTAAACCCGCCCTTTGCTTCCTGAGCATGAGAGGATTGTAGTTTCGTTTCTTCCTTCTTCCGTCAGCCATGGCGTCTGCTATTCTGAGAGACGAGCTGCTCTGCTCCATCTGTTTATCTATATTTAAGGATCCTGTAATGCTGAGATGTGGACACAACTTCTGCCGGGTCTGTATTGATCGTGTGCTGGAAACACAGGACGAGTCTGGAGTTTATTCCTGTCCTGAATGTAGAGAAGAGTTTCAGGAGCGACCGACACTGATGAGGAACATAAATCTCCATAATGTCGCAGAACGTTTCCTGGAGACTCAGCAAGAAGAAGAGGAGATCACCGGGATCTACTGCACTTACTGTGTGGACTCTCCTGTACCTGCTGTTAGATCCTGTCTACACTGTGAGGCTTCTCTGTGTGATAAACACCTGAGATCTCACAGCAAATCAGCAGAACACGTCTTATCTGATCCCAGCACTTCTCTGGAGAAAAGGAAATGTTCTGTCCATAAGAAGCCTATAAAGTATTATTGTACTCGGGATGCCGTCTGTGTCTGTGTGTCCTGCAGTTTGATTGGGAAACATAAAGGACATAAAATGGAGTCACTGGATGAGGCCTTAAAGAAGAAGAAGAAGAAACTGAGAAATGTTCTCCAGACACTGACCACAAAGAGAGAGAAGACTGAGGAAAGAGTCCGGAGTCTGGAGGAGCGATGGAGAAAAGCTCAAGAAAAAGCCTCTGGAGAAGCGGAGAGAGTCACTGCCCTGTGTACAGACATCAGGAGACGGGTGGACGACCTGGAGAAGAAGGTCCTGAGTGAGATCTCCAGGCAGGAGAAGGAAGAGTCACTGTCACTGTCTGCTCTGATCCATCAGCTGGAGATAAAGAAGGACGAGCTGTCCAGGAGGATGAGGCACATTGAGGAGCTGTGTAACATGACTGATCCACTGACTGTCTTACAGGATCCAGACACCGGTGACTTGTGTGATCCTGAGGAGGAGGGAGGTGATGAGGACACAAGAGGACATGATAAACAGCTCCATGATGGAGATGACCTGGATGTGGCTGTGATCTCACACACATTACACACATTACGTGAGGTAATAACAGGTATAAGGAGCGGGATCTATGTGGAGGATCCTGCAGACATATTCAGGGGCGGAACTACCGTGGTGCACCTGGTTCAGCTATACCAGGGCCCCGACCGGCTAGGGGGCCCCTTCAAGCCTGAAGGGGGGCCCCCAGCCGTCCCCCGTAACCCGACGTCAGAGGAGAGGAGGGTCAGGCAAGGGAAGCAGAAAGCTTGCCTGATCCCGCCCCTCCACTCCTCTGCTCCTCCGGCTCCCGGGAACGGCGCGGCTCAGCAGGTAGGAAAGCTGCCGCAAGCACTGCGCCGCTGGCCGCCAGCACCACTTCCCCCCCCGCTTCTCAACATGGCTGCACCACACCAGGGAATCCCTTCTCCCCCGCCAGACCGCGCCGCCAGCCGCCAGCATCCACCACCACCACCCCCCCCCAGACCGCGGCGCTGGCCGCCAGCACCCCTCCCCCCCCCCCCCGCTCCTCAACATGGCTGCACCAGGGCCCCCTGGGGTCAAGGTCCGCCACTGGCCATATTACTGGATGTAAACACAGCTGCTAATGATCTTATATCAGACGACCTGAAAACTGCGACCTGGACAGAAGAGAAGGAGAATCGTCCAGAAACAGCAGAGAGATTCCAGTATTATCAGGTGATGAGCAGGAGGGGATTTACCTCAGGACGACATTACTGGGATGTGGAGATCAGTAGATCAGGTGGGGGAAGTGTGGGGATGTCTTATCCCAGTATAGACAGGAGGGGAGTATGGTCAGACATTGGATATAATAACAAGTCCTGGAGTTTGTGGAGATATGATAATCAGTATTCAGTAAGACATGACAGGAAATTGATCCGGTTACCTGACAAGATCTCCAGTGATAGAGTCAGGATCTGTTTGGATTATGAGGCCGGGCAGCTGTCCTTTTATGAGCTGTGTGACCCCATCAGACACTTACACACCTTCACTGCCGCCTTCTCCGAGCCCCTTCATGCTGTATTATGTGTATGGGAAAGTTCTATAAAGATATTAGGGGGAAGAAGCAGCTGGAAGAAACCATCATAATATAAGAATCTGGTGATAAAGAATAGAATAGTGAAAGGATCATATTACATTTGCTGATAATCTGATAATATTATATCCTACTGATTATATATCTTTATACGGCAGCCATCACACGCTACAATATCGTGAGCGATATTAGCGATCACGTGCACGCGCGATCGCTAACGATATCGCTCACATCGTTGGTGAGCTGTCACACAGACAGACTCACCAGCGATGTGGAGCAGCGAGATCGCTGGTAACTATGGTACACATCGGGTTAGTAGGCGCCGCGCGCAGCTTAGTATCCTGACGTGTACCATAGTTACCATCTCCCAGCATAGGCTCTGCCCCTGGGAGATCGTTCATCGTAGTGTCACACACCACGATGAAGCAGATTGATCAAGCGATGATCGCTAGATATGAGCTCCGGCTCCCATATCTGCGATCTCACGATCAAGCGATTTTACATTGTAAAATTGCTTGATCGCACGCAGCGATGCACAAACGATATCGCTTAAGCGATCAAAAAGCAGATCACTTAAACGATATCGTTCGCAATATTGAACCGTGTGACGGCCGCCTTCTACTTATAATTCCTTAGGGGCTGATAGCCAGAAATCTGCCATCTGCCAATCTAATAGATGATAACATAAAGCACAGGTCCCGTTCTATCTGACTCTCTGGGATCATTATGACATCATTGTTTACTGTCCTCCATTAATAACTGGGATTGTTGTGGAATATCTCATTCTTGGTCTCGGTCACTGATTGTTTCTGACCTTCTATATGTTCTTCTTTTGGAGGAATCTGATTTATATATTTGTATTAAATAATCTTCATAAAATCCAACACTTCTGTCTGGGAGCAAATACATCAAAGACAAATCTGCTAAAATAAAGGTAATATTCTGTACAATTATTAGTGATGGTGACTGAACTGTGACGCTATAGAAGATACAGGAGCAGCTCAATGAATGAGAAGATCATCAAAAAGTGGATTTATTTCAGTAATTCAATACATATATAGAGTCATTACACACGGAGGGATCAATTTAAGTGTTCATTTATGTTAATGTTGATGATTATGGCTTACAGCCAATGAAAACCCAAAGGTCATTATCTCGGAAAATGAACGTAGGAAGGATGAAAGGTCATTAAGCCATAATCATCAACATTGACATAACTAAACACATGAAATAGATCCCTCTGTGTGTAATGACTCTATATAATATATGCGTTTCACTTTATGTATTGAATTACTGAAATAAATTATTTTTTTGATGATATTGTAATTCATTCAGATGCTCCTGTACATATGAGCACAAATTCCCAGGAATGTCAGTATACGTGTAGAGTTCACATTAATCTGCTCCACTATATACTGTATATTGTCTTGAAAAAGTATTCATACCTTCACGGCTCCGTTGGAGTCTTGTGACAGCTCTGGGTCTGATGGATTTAAATGTAGTTAATTTCTTTTGTGTCAGCAATGGTTAATGTCAGCTTTACCTTACTGGCAGCTTGTTTTTGTGTTCCCGGTGAGTAAGATTTATTACCACACACTTCCTATAAATAGTCTCATGGCCGATCACATGACGCTCGTGAGAGAGTTTCATTTCCTACACTGACCTGGTGAAGTTAGGATGTGTCTTGCTGCAGCTGGAGATCTGGTTGGAGCAGTGTTGGCTGTAGCCTCTGGGGTTTGGGCTACAGCTTTCAAGTTTGTTTTGTACCCTTTTGTTCTATTTGTATGGGGTCTTACCACTCTTGTCTAAGCCCCTCCTGGGTGGAGGAGAGGGGGTATTAGACCAGTCCTGCCTAGGAGCATGGCAATGGTGGTAGCTCAGACATCCTCACCTTCAGAGGTAACTCTGGGATAAGGGACAGCTAGGGCCCCCTGGTCCCACAGTCATTCCTAACTACCTCATGACATTATCACTGGCCCTCTTTTTTCCTGAAGTCCTATGGCTTCCGCTGACATTTTTGCATGCCTAATCCAGACCCTCATGGATGAGGTTATTGGTCTGCGGTTGCAGATGGTAAAACAGATGCAGCAAATTGCAGAGTTCTTGGTCTCAGCTCATGCCCAATCTATCTCTCCCTGACAAATTTTCTGGTTGGAGAGATAAATTTGTTGTTATTAGGGAGGCTTGTAAACTATATTTTAACCTCAGCTCTCATTCCTCAGTGTGTGAGGAAGAGCAACTGGGGATCATTATCTCTCTTCTTAAGGGGGATCCCCAGTCCTGGGCTTTTTTTTTGTCTACTGACTGATTTCCATCTTTGCGGTTGTGCTGAATCTAAACTTCATAGGCTCCAGTAGGGGGGCACAGCTGGCTGAGGAGTATTGCACAGAGGTCCAGAGATGGGCCACTAACACCCAGTGGAATGACCATACCCTTAGGAGAAACTTCTATCACTATCAGGGTTTGTCAGCTAGACTTCAAGACTCTCAGGCCCAATATGCCTCCTCGAAGTTATTGGAGGCTGCTATGGCCTTTGCTATCAGGGTGGATAGGTGCCTCAGGGACAGACTCACACCAACCTGCCCCTTGTTGTTCCCAGGGTGGAGGTCTCACAGATGCAGGTTGACAAACCGACAGTATGCAGTTGGAGATGCTTCCCTTCATATTAAGTCGCTTGCAGTTGACCAAGGGACAGGGGCATGTTTCTACTGTGGTCTTAAGGGTCTTTATATTGAGGTCTCTCCATCTATCCCCATACATATAGCACCATTTTATAAGCCATGTCCCCCTGGTCGTTTAAAGGAAGACCACTAGGGTGTGTACATTTCCTCCATTTACATGTTTCAGTTCACCATTTCTGCAGAGGTGATTATTGGAGCAAAAATAGAGACTATCCCGGTTCTTCTGGATAGTGGAGTAGGATTCAATATGGTGGATTATTGCTTTGCTCAGACCCATGATCTGGCCTGTAGTGCATTAACAAGATCCATCCCCACACTGGCCATCGATTCCGGTCCTCTTAGCAGAAGTGTGTTCCCAAGTCATACACATTGTGATCTTGTCTGTTAGAATCACTGCACACACACACTTCTAGTCTTTTTGCTTATTGGTGAATGTTTATTCAGAAGGTGCTCTTGTTAGAACTGCGACAGTATGACGTTTCGGATGATTAGGTCCTTGATCACAAATATCGCTGGAAAGATAGAAATATATACAATCAGGTGCTCAATCTTTACAAGTGTTACATATTTACATTATATTTACAAAGAATATACACGTAATGTCCAGTACATCTAATGTCTAGTTACTGGAGATGTCCTTCGCAAGAATGCCAAGAGAAGTCCAGAGATACTTATGGTCTGGAAAATCCAAAAGATGAGAGATAGGGTAGAAAGGTACTGATAGGTTAGGGGTAAGAGTCAGTAGTACATAAAGCATAGGTAGAGATAGAAGCAAAACCAATAAAAGAGCAAGCCTATCCTTAGAATAGTTTGAGTTTCAATAGCACGATGTATCCCTTATGGTCCCGTACAGGGTACAGAGTATGCCTAGCAGAGAAGATTGTATGTTAGACAAAATGAGGGATAGCGGACAATGGTAGGAGCAGGATAGTGCTATGGGGGTTATAGTACTATATGTTGAGTGTAGTTGTTATACAGACAAAGTGTACAGTGCAACTATAATCCCATGCTAAAAAGAAAGCTGTTTATATAACCTGGTAAAGCCCCTATAGGTGAGGTACTGGTGAATAGTGTAAAATATAGACATTACCCTGAGAGATACTGTACTTGAATGTAGGCTCTTTTGGCTGAGTATTGGTCACAGTGCCTATGGCAGTCAGGAGCGGTCGCTCTGTGGACCTGGTATGAGCAACACAGCGTATCAATTGATATATCAAGTATAGTAGTATAATGGTACTTAGCTTGTTAGTCAGGTCATGGATAGGCACTCACGGTGGTGGCACAGCAGTGGGGTGTCTATACACCCTGGGAGATGCAGGAGGAGTGACACCGGGCGGTGTATTTTGCTCCTTTTATCTCAGTCCTGCACTCATGACAGGAAGTGGCCTCGCCTGAGTGCTGGACAGGAAGTTACGTTCCGCACATGCTCAGAATGTGAGAGAGTGAGGCCAAAGTGACTGCGATTGAGACTCAACTTTCATCCACTCTTAACTTGACCGAGTTAACTACATTAAAGATTAGAGTTGCGACGACTCTAGCAAACCATCGTAAGACCCTTGAAGAAAGAAAAAGAGGAAAATTCCAACGAGATATTGAAGACTACCTAACCAACAAAGTATATAGATGGGACGAGGCAGCACCGAGACGACCACCACGAAGACCAAACAAACCACCAAGAGGACATCCCCCATCTGGAGGTTCGACTCCATCAGGCGGCTCTACTCCGGGATCCGGCAGCGACACTGGTGGAAATCCAATACCGAGACCACCCACTTTTTTAGATCCACCACCACACCCAGCCGGAGGACCAGGAGGGGCAAGAGATCCAAACCGGATGCAACTGCGTTCACAGGTAGGAGTCCAAACATAGTTTTCAATATCTCTGACTATTCCCTCTCTCCCATAGAACTAGAAGTCTTAAACAAAGGGCTATCATTTTGCCCCACACCCAAGTGGGACTCCTTTCGATTGGAAAAGGATCTCCAATGCTTCTACCGCAACATAAGACTCAAAGTCCACTTTGAGGGGAACCCTCCAATAGGGGGACATAGACCCACTATTACAGCTACCCAAGGGGTCACTAACCATCTGACTATTGACAACTTGGGCTTGAGAAACCCAAGTACCTTCATTCCACCCACAACTCACCAAGCAGTTGAAGCTTTCATTAACCTGATTGATAGAGACATCAAGGAGATCATTCATGACCACCGCATTGGCCTACTCCCTGTCCGCCATAATCTATCCTCACTAGAAAAACAAGCTATTACTTCATTACAAAATAACAACAATATCATCATCAAACCGGCGGACAAGGGTGGATCAATCGTGGTTATGAACAAGACTCAATACATTCAAGAAATTAGGAGACAACTGGCAGGCACATCAACCTACAAACGTGCCCTGACGGATCCCACATTCACCATACGCAGAAAGATTGACACAATCACAAACAAATACACCATCAACGGTACCATAGACACCAAGACCAAGACATCCCTATCCAATCAACACCCCATTACCCCTGTGATATATATACTTCCCAAAATCCACAAGGATCTCCACAACCCACCAGGACGCCCCATTGTTGCCTCCACAGACTCAATCCTTAGTCCACTGTCTGTATTCCTGGAGAAACTGCTGACTCCACACACCCATAAGACTAGATCCTTCCTACTAGACACCAACACTTTTCTCAGCAAATTGAAGGAACTTGGACCCATTCCACCTGATAGTATTCTGAGTACATGGGATGTCAACAGTCTTTACACCTCTATCGAGCATGATAAAGAGATTTTTACGTGCAGACACGGGGGACCGCGATGGGCTCTAATGTAGCCCCCGCATACGCAAAACTCTATATGGATAGGTTTGAGCGTGACTACATTTATTCCAACACCATATTTCAACAAGAGGCCCTTGTATGGTACAGATACATCGACGACATTTTCTGCATATGGCGTGGACATCACAACAGTCTCCTAGATTTCTTTAATCATATCAATCAGATCAGAACTGAGCTAAAATTCACACTGTCCCACGACTTCAACAGTATCAGCTTTCTAGATACTAGAATAACAAAGGACGACGAAGAATATCTAACTTCAGATATCTACACCAAGCCCACAGATGTCAATAGTCTCCTCCGTTATGACAGCTGTCACCCCAAGGCCACCAGAAATAGTTTAACAAGGTCTCAGTTTAAAAGAGTCAATAGGATAGTCACAGACCCTTCCACTAGAGACACACACCTACTGGAGATGTCCAATAAGTTCGCTACACGACACTACCCCAAAAAACTCCTTAGTGCTGAACTACATAGAGCCCACACTGAAACAACTACTCCACCAAGTGACATGACAAAACCTGTAAGATTACCCTCTGTTCACTACCATCATCCATCCATACTAAGAGTACATAATCTGATCCGTAAACATTGGCCATTGCTGACCAGGTCATATCCCAATGTCGAATCCTTCAAAAACCGACCACTCGTGTTTGAGAAGACCTCCAAATATACGTGACAGACTAGTACGTGCGGACATAGGAACAAAAACCAACACCAATAAACGTACCCTTACCGGTCACAGACGGACAGGTACTTTCCCATGCCTGGGATGTATGTCATGCTCTAACGTGATAAAGGGAAATGTAGTTACACACCCTCGGACAGGGAAATCCTATCCCATCAAAGATCTCTATACCTGTGATTCTAGCTTTGTGGTTTACGTGATCAAATGCCCTTGTGGATTGCTATACGTGGGTGAAACTACCCAAGCAATCAGAAGGAGGATCTCAAGCCACAAATCAGCCATCAGATGCGAATACACCTGGTTGTCTCTCCCGGCCCATTTCAAAGAAGCAAGACACAACGTCTCTCAGCTACGCTTCCAGGTCTTAGAGAAGGTACATAGACCAAGGAGAGGGGGAACCAAATCAAACTCTTGAAAGAGCGCGAAACTTACTGGATATATACGCTGGACACTCTAGCACCAAAGGGTCTGAACCGTGAAATAGAGTGGCATAACTAATGATTGACATTTATCCCTAGGTCACCACCTAATCGATATAAGCAACAGGGCAAGCCATAACCCTATGGTAAGAACCCAACCAGCCTTCCTTTGATATGTTAGCCATAAGTTTCCCACCCCCAATATTATTTTTATTTCCTTTTTTATATTTGGACTCCTACTTACTTCATTTTGATTGTGATGTGTTATTAATCTATGTCATTGCATTGATATGTACCTCCATTCAAACATCACGCTAGGTTAATGTCTCTAATCACACTGCAACACCTACCAACATTCATATACATCCATTGGGGTGATTGGTAATACACAGACATTCCCTACATAGCATCACTTAACACTTCTTCAAAATATCTGTCCTCTCTACATCCTTATGGCACATACATTTGGTATATTAACTCAGTCAGGTGCTTCACTACCGCTACTACGGTGGACAATATCCCATTAAACATCTCTCTCCTATCCTAGTTGAACCCCATGGTTGAAACACTTAGCTTCTGCATTTAAACATACCGATCATGTGATCTTTTCTATCACATGATCTTCGTTGCTAGGATACCATTCACAAACAACATGTCCACTGACATTAGCGCCTTCTGAGCATGTGCGGAACGTAACTTCCTGTCCAGCACTCAGGCGAGGCCACTTCCTGTCATGAGTGCTGGACTGAGATAAAAGGAGCAAAATACACCGCCCGGTGTCACTCCTCCTGCATCTCCCAGGGTGTATACACACCCCACTGCTGTGCCACCACCGTGAGTGCCTATCCATGACCTGACTAACAAGCTACGTACCATTATACTACTATACTTGATATATCAATTGATACGCTGTGTTGCTCATACCAGTTCCACAGAGCGACCGCTCCTGACTGCCATAGGCACTGTGACCAATACTCAGCCAAAAGAGGCTACATTCAAGTACAGTATCTCTCAGGGTAATGTCTATATTGTACACTATTCACCAGTACCTCACCTATAGGGGCTTTACCAGGTTATATAAACAGCTTTCTTTTTAGCATGGGATTATAGTTGCACTGTACACTTTATCTATATAACAACTACACTCAACATATAGTACTATAACCCCCATAGCACTATCCTGCTCCTACCATTGTCCGCTATCCCTCATTTTGTCTAACATACAATCTTCTCTGCTAGGCATACTCTGTACCCTGTACGGGACCATAAGGGATACATCGTGCTATTGAAACTCAAACTATTCTAAGGATAGGCTTGCTCTTTTATTGGTTTTGCTTCTATCTCTACCTATGCTTTATGTACTACTGACTCTTACCCCTAACCTATCAGTACCTTTCTACCCTATCTCTCATCTTTTGGATTTTCCAGACCATAAGTATCTCTGGACTTCTCTTGGCATTCTTGCTAAGGACATCTCCAGTAACTAGACATTAGATGTACTGGACATTACGTGTATATTCTTTGTAAATATAATGTAAATATGTAACACTTGTAAAGATTGAGCACCTGATTGTATATATTTCTATCTTTCCAGCGATATTTGTGATCAAGGACCTAATCGTCCGAAACGTCATACTGTCGCAGTTCTAACAAGAGCACCTTCTGAATAAACATTCACCAATAAGCAAAAAGACTAGAAGTGTGTGTGTGCAGTGATTCTAACAGACTTGAATACGGGACTCAAGAGCCCCTTTCACTAGCACCACACCCCCTCATATGCCGTGTGCTAACCATTGAATCAGATATTACATTGTGATCTTGTGCATAGTCTCTTCACAAGGAGATCCTATCCTGTTACTGTTAAACCAAAATTGACTTTATTCATTTTCATTTCAACCTAATACTGGGTATAGTCGTTTGAAATATGAATAAAGTAGAATGAAATTATTAGTGCATTATTTGAACCCTAAATATACATATTGCAGACATACAGTGTATGTGCTATACAGATATATTTAGGTCTGGAGAATGGTTACATCATACTGAGAAGACCAAGCTCCATATCTAGATAACAGTGTAGCCCATGGTGATATATACATTGAGCACATGGCATTGGAGGGGGCTCTCCCTTATGGGGACAATAGACAGAGTCAAGCTATTGACAAGGTGCATCTCAAATACAGCTGACAGCGCCTCCAAGGTAAGATGGCTGTAAGCAGACTTCAATCATGTTATAAAGACAATAACTTCTTTGTTATTACGTAACATAACATGTATTCAGCTGCATCTATTTCTTTTTGAAAATCATACAAATAAACCATATCTTTTGTAAGTATATTTTGAGGCTTTCTCTTTCAATGATGCACAAATGGTAAGAAGTCCAGAACTGAAAAATATACATGGAAATGATGTATTCTACATTGGCGAGCCTCTGTGAACCCCGACCTCGCGATCCTTGACGGGGGGAGAAGAAGATTGGAGAACCAAAGAGAAAAATCAAGCTTCTATGATTGTCAGGTGGGCTTGTAATCTACTGAAGAAAAGGACTACATGTGATGTATTGTATTAAAGGCCCGTTAAACGGTACGAGATCATGAACAATATCGCTCAAACGTCACGGGTTTGGAGTCGTTGATACGACATCGTTAGGACGTTGTGTGTGACACCGAGATACGACTACGATAAATCGTTGGATCGTTGATCGCAGGTTTGAGAACTTGTTCTCAGATCAGACGATCCTCGATCAGCTAACCTGCAGCATCATTGTGTGTAACACAGCGATAACGATGTCGATCACGACTTCACCTATTCACAACAGTGAACAAGTATCGTTCGCTGGGTTGTGTGAACGATAGCAGCTTGCTGCATCGTTGGTGTGTCGTTCACGATATCTAGACGTGTGACATCTTACCAACGATGTGAAAATGATGTCCTAACGAGTGCGCTCCCGTGAGATCATTAGTGAGATCATAATGTTTTTGTGTATGGGAGAAAAATCTAAATGCTGCCGAATCCTCCCGGACAGATGGAAGCCGGATGGCACATAGCTTCCATCCGGCCCCATAGCAATACTATGGGGCCTTAACCGGATCCGAGGCTGTCCAGTTTACACCGAACAGCCACCAGATCCATAAAACTGTGATGTGAAACCGGCCTAACTTTCTTCCTTTGAAAAGACAAATGACTTCTGACAAACCTGATCACTGGCAGGTGAGCTCCGAGACTGGAAACCTCCCTGAGATGGAATGTGACCTTCAGCCTCCGAGCTGTTTAAACATTCTAGAATTTTTCAGTTTGGGTTAAGTTCAGGATAAAATGTGACTACATGTCATTATTCATGATTATTCGTGTATAGTATTTTAGTAATTATATAGGTTTGTCAATCTTTGTGTGTGTGTGTGTGTGTGTGTATTTTGATAATTATATAGACACTTTCAGACATTTGATAAAATCCACTATTTTAGATTCACACAAGAGTCAACCATCCAATGTCAATGCCCAGGAGAGAAGGGCCATACAGTCTTTGAAAACCAACAAAGAAATCATCATTAAACCTGCAGACAAGGGTGGTGCAATAGTCATGATGAACAAATCTGACAACCTGAAGGAAGCAAACAGACAACTGAAGGACACACGTTACTACAAGAAATTGCAGTCTGACCCCACACAGGACTATCAGAAGGAATTAAACAGGCTGGTTTCTTGTCTACCTGATATATCCTTAAAGGGATCCTGTCACCTCCAGAACATCTCCTAAGCTATCAAAACATGTCCCTACAGCATTCCATCACTAATCCCATTCTTTTGTCTCCTAAATGCATCCTGTGAAAGTGCATAAAAACTTTTTAATACTCACTCATTAGTGATTATAATTAGCAGGGGCTATATTCTTTAGCCCTTAGGGCGTGTTGTTTTGCAGCTCCAGGATCCAGCCCCTCTCTGTCTGTGTTCCTCCGCTTGTTCAGGCTTTGCCCTCCCCCCTCTCTATCACTCACAGAATGCAAATCATTAGTCCTGCCTTCAGCTGCACATCACAGCAGAAGCTGCACAGAGAGAGGGTGGATCATTCAGGGAGTGAAAATGAGCACCTAGGGAGGGCTTAGAGTCTCACAGGGGACGCCCTCTGAGACTTATTCTGTGCCAAGAAGTCTCAGATCTGTAAGTGTATATTGTTGTTGATTATTCCAATGTTACAGAGCGCTTTTTTTTTTACAGAAAAGGACCACTAATAATGATATGTCATGGTGCAGGGACAGGTATTAATAGGGTTGGGGGTGATTTGGAGGGATTAGGTTCCCTTTAACCCCTTCACGACCCTTGGCCCACCGTTTGGGCCATGGAAACAAGTTCGTTCCCGACCCTTGGCCCAGGGGGTGGGCCATGGATTGATCGGGCTCCTGCAGGCCGAGTGAGGGTCTCACTGACCTGTCATTCGGCCTGCAGGTACATGGGGTGTTGTACAACACCCCATGGGGGTCGATTTGCCCCCACCCCCACCCCCCCGGCTACAGGCGCGGTGATTGGCGCTCAAAAGTGAAAGTGAAAATCACCGCGCCTGTCATGCTTCCCTGCCTGCTCCTGCTCTCCCTACCCTCCGATCTGCTACCCTGTCATCCTCTAAGTGCCCCCTGTCCCCCACCTCTCTATTCTGCCCCCTCTTCATCTGTCTTACCCCCCCCCCCCCCGCTTCCTGTCCCTGCGCCCGCTTCCTGTCCCTGCCGCGGGCTTCCTCTTCCTGCCGCCCGCCTCCTCCTGCATGTCCCCGCTTCCTCTGAGAGCCCCCCCATCTCCTGTCACCCCCCCCTCTTCCCCCTGCCTGCCCCCCCCCCGATCACCGGAGCGGCGATCGCCTCTCCCACTCACCCCTCCGGCGATCGCGCTCCATCCTGCACCCGGTGCACGGCTGCGTCCCGCTCCTCCTCCTCTTCTCTCCGGCCGCTTCCGCATCTGACAGCTCTGTGCTGGAGCTGTCAGATGACTTCTACAGCTAGATCCTGAGGATCCAGCTGTAGGAAGTGATCTGACAGATCCAGTACAGTGATCCACATTGACCATTATGTGATCACTGTGGATCACTGTACTGGATCTGTCAGATCACTTTCTACAGCTGGATCCTGAGGATCCAGCTGTAGGAAGTGATCTGACAGATCCAGCACAGTGATCTACAGTGACCATTATGTGATCACTGTGGATCACTGTACTGGATCTGTCAGATCACTTTCTACAGCTGGATCCTGAGGATCCAGCTGTAGGAAGTGATCTGACAGATCCAGCACAGTGATCCACAGTGACCATTATGTGATCACTGTGGATCACTGTACTGGATCTGTCAGATCACTTTCTACAGCTGGATTCTGAGGATCTAGCTGCAGAAAGTGATCTGACACCCCGGGCGCAGTGACCCACTATGTGCATCACTGCGCCTGGGCTGCCAGATCGCTTTCCGCAGCTCGATCCCCATGCATGGGGATCGAGCTGCAGGAAGCTATCTAACAGCCCGGGCGCAGTGATGCACATAGTGGGTCACTGCGCCCAGGCTCTTAGATCGCTGCTCTGCAGCCCGATCTCCCTGCATGGGCATCGAGCTGCAGAAAGCAATCTGACAGCCCGGACGCAGTGATGCACATAGTGCATGCATGCATGGGGATCGAGCTGCGGAAAGCGATCTGGCAGCCCAGGCGCAGTGATGCACATAGTGGGTCACTGCGCCCAGGCTCTTAGATCGCTGCTCTGCAGCCCGATCTCCCTGCATGGGCATCGAGCTGCAGAAAGCAATCTGACAGCCCGGACGCAGTGATGCACATAGTGGGTCAATGCGCCTGTGCTGCCAGATCGCTTTCCGCAGCTCGATCCCCATGCATGGGGATCGAGCTGCGGAAAGCGATCTGGCAGCCCAGGCGCAGTGATGCACATAGTGGGTCACTGCGCCCAGGCTCTTAGATCGCTGCTCTGCAGCCGATCTCCCTGCATGGGCATCGAGCTGCAGAAAGCAATCTGACAGCCCGGACGCAGTGATGCACATAGTGGGTCAATGCGCCTGTGCTGCCAGATCGCTTTCCGCAGCTCGATCCCCATGCATGGGGATCGAGCTGCGGAAA
Organism: Allobates femoralis; assembly: GCA_033576535.1. Taxonomy (NCBI): domain Eukaryota; kingdom Metazoa; phylum Chordata; class Amphibia; order Anura; family Aromobatidae; genus Allobates; species Allobates femoralis. The sequence goes on from JARQOC010000004.1 coordinate 601,334,671, forward strand.
GTGATCTGGCAGCACAGGCGCAGTGATGCACATAATGGGTCACTGCGCCCGGGGTGTCAGATCACTTTCTGCAGCTCGATCACCATGCTGGCGGATCGGGCTCCAGAGTAGCGATCTGAAAGCAAAGGTGATCGAGCGTCGTGGGACCTTCGTTGTGGACTACGTCGGAGACAATCAAACGTCGTGGGACCTTCGTTATGGACTACGTCGGAGCGATCGAGCGTCGTGGGACCTTCGTTGTGGACTACGTCGGATCTTTTTATAATAAAGATGGAGTCCGAATTGTGTCTGTGTTTTTTTTTCAAATAAAAAGATTTTTCTCTGTGTGTATTTATTGACTATTTACCGTACTAGAGATTCCTAATGGCGGGTCTAACATTGGCCCTATATTATGAATCTCGGGCTTAGTGCCAGCTGCCAATAAAAAGCTGGCATTAACCCCTTTATTACCCAGTTAGCCACCGGCACCAGGGCAACTGGAAGAGCGTGGGTACAGCGCCAGAAAATGGCGCTTCAATGAATGTGCCATTTTCTGGGGCGGCTGCGGGCTGCAATTCGCAGCATGGGGGCCCAGAACGCTTGGGCCTCTCTATGCTGAGGATTCCAGCCCCCAGCTGCCTAGTTGTACCTGGCTGGACCAAAAATATGGCGAAGCCCCACGTAATTTTTTTTTCTAGAATTAGTTCTAGAAATTAAAAAAAAATGGGCTTCGCTGTATTTTTGGTTCCAGCCAGGTATGACGAGGCAGCTGGGGGTGGGTAGCAGTCCGTAGCTGCCAAGTTGTACCTGGCTGGACCAAAAATATGGCGGAGCCCTATGTCATTTTTTTTCTAGAAATATTTCTAGAAATAAAAAAAAAATAGGCTTCGCTGTATTTTTGGTTCCAGCCAGGTATGACGAGGCAGCTGGTGGCTGGTGGCAGTCCGTAGCTGCCAAGTTGTACCTGGCTGGACCAAAAATATGGCGGAGCCCTATGTCATTTTTTTTCTAGAAATATTTCTAGAAATAAAAAAAAAATAGGCTTCGCTGTATTTTTGGTTCCAGCCAGGTATGACGAGGCAGCTGGGGGCTGGTGGCAGTCCGTAGCTGCCAAGTTGTACCTGGCTGGACCAAAAATATGGCGGAGCCCTATGTCATTTTTTTTCTAGAAATAATTCTAGAAATAAAAAAAAAAATAGGCTTCGCTGTATTTTTGGTTCCAGCCAGGTATGACGAGGCAGCTGGGGGCTGGTGGCAGTCCGTAGCTGCCAAGTTGTACCTGGCTGGACCAAAAATATGGCGGAGCCCTATGTCATTTTTTTTCTAGAAATAATTCTAGAAATAAAAAAAAAAATAGGCTTCGTTGTATTTTTGGTTCCAGCCAGGTATGACGAAGCAGCTGGGGGCTGGTGGCAGTCCGTAGCTGCCAAGTTGTACCTGGCTGGACCAAAAATATGGCAGAGCCCCATGGGTCCCCTATGCTGCGAATTGCAACTACTAGACTAGTATGTTTTTTCACAAAAGTTTCTTTATTCATTTATACGTCTCAATTTGTGAAGCACATGGTGGTTCAAAGTGCTCACTGTGCATCTAGATATGTTCCCTGGGGGGTCTAGTTTCCAAAATGGGGTCACTTGTGGGGGAGCTCCAATGTTTAGGCACACAGGGGCTCTCCATACGCGACCTGGTGTCCGCTAACAATTCCAATTGTTGGCAAACACCAGGTTGCGTATGGAGAGCCCCTGTGTGTCTACACATTGGAGCTCCCCCACAAGTGACCCCATTTTGGAAACTAGACCCCCCAAGGAACGTATCTAGATGCATAGTGAGCACTTTGAACCCTCAAGTGCTTCACAAATTGATCCATAAAAATAAAAAAGTACTTTTTTTTCCACAAAAAAATTATTTTTTCATTTTTACAGATCAATTTGTGAAGCACCTGGAGGTTCAAAGTGCACACTATGCATCTAGATACATTCCTTGGGGGTCTAGTTTACAAAATGGGGTCACTTGTGGGGGAGCTCTAATGTTTAGTCACACAGACGCTCTCCATACGCAACATGGTGTCCGCTAACAATTCCAATTGTTAGCGGACACCATGTCGCATATGGAGAGCCCCTGTGTGCCTAAACATTAGAGCTCCCCCACACGTGACCCCATTTTGGAAACTAGACCCCCCAGGGAACATATCTAGATGGATAGTGAGCATATTGACCCCCCAGGTGCTTCACAAATTAATGGAAAAAATTTTTTTTTTGCGGAAAACAAGTACTTTTTCATTTTTACAGATCAATTTGTGAAGCACCTGGGGGTTCAAAGTGCTCACTATGCATCTAGATACGTTCCCTGTGGGGTCTAGTTTCCAAAATGGGGTCACTTGTTGCGGAGCCCCAATGTTTAGGCACACGGGCTCACCAAACGCAACATGGTGACAGCTAACAATTTGAGCTGATTTTTATTCAAATTGTTAGCGGACACCATGTCGCTTTTGGAGAGCCCCTGTGTGCCTAAACATTGGAGCTCCCCCACAAGTGACCCCATTTTGGAAACTAGACCCCCCAGGGAACTTATCTAGATGGATAGTGAGCATATTGACCCCCCAGGTGCTTCACAAATTAATGGAAAAATTTTTTTTTTGCGGAAAACAAGTACTTTTTCATTTTTACAGATCAATTTGTGAAGCACCTGGGGGTTCAAAGTGCTCACTATGCATCTAGATACGTTCCCTGTGGGGTCTAGTTTCCAAAATGGGGTCACTTGTTGCGGAGCCCCAATGTTTAGGCACACAGGGGCTCACCAAACACAACATGGTGTCCGCTAACAATTTGAGCTCATTTTGCATTCAAATTGTTAGCGGACACCATGTCGTGTTTGGAAAGCCCCTGTGCGTCTCCACATTGGAGCTCCCCCACAAGTGACCCCATTTTGGAAACTAGACCCCCCAGGGAACATATGTAGCTGCATAGTGAGCACTTTGAACCCCAGGTGCTTCACAAATTGGTCTGTAATAATGAGAAAGAAATTTTTGTGGAAAAAAAAAAGTGCTTTTTCATTTTTATGGATGAATTTGTGAAGCACCTGGGGGTTCAAAGTACTCACTATGCATCTAGATACGTTCCCTGGGGGGTCTAGTTTCCAAAATGGGGTCACTTGTGGGGGAGCTCCAATGTTTAGGCACACAGGGGCTCACCAAACACAACATGGTGTCCGCTAACAATTTGAGCTCATTTTGCATTCAAATTGTTAGCGGACACCATGTCGTGTTTGGAAAGCCCCTGTGCGTCTCCACATTGGAGCTCCCCCACAAGTGACCCCATTTTGGAAACTAGACCCCCCAGGGAACATATGTAGCTGCATAGTGAGCACTTTGAACCCCCAGGTGCTTCACAAATTGGTCTGTAATAATGAGAAAGAAATTTTTGTGGAAAAAAAAAGTGCTTTTTCATTTTTATGGATGAATTTGTGAAGCACCTGGGGGTTCAAAGTACTCACTATGCATCTAGATACGTTCCCTGGGGGTCTAGTTTCCAAAATGGGGTCACTTGTGGGGGAGCTCCAATGTTTAGGCACACAGGGGCTCACCAAACGCAACATGGTGTCCGCTAACAATTTGAGCTCATTTTGCATTCAAATTGTTAGCGGACACCATGTCGTGTTTGGAGAGCCCCTGTGAGTCTCCACATTGGAGCTCCCCCACAAGTGACCCCATTTTGGAAACTAGACCCCCCAGGGAACATATGTAGCTGCATAGTGAGCACTTTGAACCCCCAGGTGCTTCACAAATTGGTCCGTAATAATGAAAAAAGAAATTTTTGTGGAAAAAAAAAAGTGCTTTTTCATTTTTATGGATGAATTTGTGAAGCACCTGGGGGTTCAAAGTACTCACTATGCATCTAGATACGTTCCCTGGGGGGTCTGGTTTCCAAAATGGGGTCACTTGTTGCGGATCCCCAATGTTTAGGCACACAGGGGCTCACCAAACGCAACATGGTGACAGCTAACAATTTGAGCTGATTTTTATTCAAATTGTTAGCGGACACCATATCGCTTTTGGAGAGCCCCTGTGTGCCTAAACATTGGAGCTCCCCCACAAGTGACCCCATTTTGGAAACTAGACCCCCCAGGGAGCATATCTAGATGGGTAGTGAGCATATTGAACCCCAGGTGCTTTACAAATTGATCTGTGAAAATGAAATAGTACTTTTTTTTTCACAAAAAATTTTTTTTAGCCTAAATTTTTTCGTTTTCACATGGCAACAGCATAAAATTCATCCTAAAATTTGTTGGCCAATTTCTCCTGAGTACACCGATACCTTATATGTGGTCATAAACCACTGTTTGGGCACACAGCAGGGCTCAGAAGGGAAGGAGCGCCATTTCACTTTTTGGATGTAAAATTAGCTCCAAAATTCAAATTGCGCTCCTTCCCTTCTGAGCCCTGCCGTGCACCCAAACAGTGGTTTATGACCACATATGAGGTATCGATGTACTCGGGAGAATTTGCACAACACATTTTAAGATCCATTTTATCCCGTTGCCTATGTGAAAATGAAAGAATTGAGGCTAAAAGAACATTTTTGAGAAAAAAATTAAAATATCCATTTTTTGTTTCCACTTTGCCTTAGGTCCTGTGAAGCACCGGAAGGGTTAATCATCTTCTTGAATATAGTTTTGAGTAGCTTGAGGGGTACAGTTTTTGGAATGGTGTCACTTTTGGGTGTTTTCTGTCATGTACACCCCTCAAAAGGACTTCAAATGTGATGTGGTCACTAAAAAAAATGGTTTTGTAAATTTTGGTTGAAAAATGAAAAATTGCTCATGAACTTTGAACCCTTATAACGTCCTACCAAAAAATTTTTTTTTTTCCAAAATTGTGCTGATGTGAAGTAGACATGTGGGAAATATTATTTAATAACTTTTTTCTGTCACATATCTCTCTGGTTTATCAGAAAAAAAAAAAAAAAATGTGAAAATTGTGAAATTTTCAAAATGTTTGCCATATTTTTGATTTTTTCACAAATAAACACAAAAATTATCGACTTAAATTTAATACTAGCATGAAGCCCAATGTGTCACGAAAAAACAATCTCAGAATCGCTAGGATCGGTTGAAGCGTTCCAGAGATATAACCTCATAAAGGGACACTGGTCAGAATTGCAAAAAATGCCAAGGTCTTTAGGGTCAAAATAGGCTGGGTCATGAAGGGGTTAAGAGCTGGTGACCTAATACCAGAAAATCCTAGAACAGGCACATTCTACATGCTTCCCAAAATTCACAAATCAGGAAATCCAGGAAGAACAATCATTTCATGTGTGGGCACCCTCACCGAACACATTTCTGGGTGGGTAGAGGGTGTTCTCAAACCCCTGGTAAAAAAGATGCCCAGCTACATTCAGGACACAACTGACCTATTGAATAAACTGTCAGCAATAGGTCCTCTATTGTCTATTATCAAGGAGTCATCTCCTACATTACAACACTAGAGAAGAAAACAACAGAGTGCTTTTCGTAGTCACCTACAATCCAAGTCTGGAGGTGCTAAGAGGAGCCACACGGAAACTGCAATCACTCCTACAAAAAGATGCCCGACTAAAATCAATATTTCCGGATCCCCCACTCTTGTGTTTTAGACAACCTCCAAATCTAAAAAACATCATTGTCAGAAGCGCCCTGTCATCTCCAGCAGTAACAGGAGCCTTTCCCTGCAACCAGAGAAAGTGCAAAACCTGTCCATCTATAATGACAACGGACAAGATAAGGATTCTTGGGACAGATCAGGACTACAAGATCCCAGGTAACTTCAGCTGCACCACAAGCAATGTGGTGTATTTAATCATATGTACCAAATGCCCAACAGCTGGCATGTACATAGGTGAAACCAGGCGAAAATTCAGGACAAGAATGAATTCTCATCGCCACTCAATAAAAGAAAAGCGTATGGATCTACCTGTAGCAAAATATTTTTCCAGCCCTGACCACAGTAAAACTGATATTAGTCTGCTCATCTTAAAAAGCAACTTCAAATCTCAGAGAGAGAGAAGAATTTGGGAATACAAACTGAGAACGACCTTTGACACATTCCAAACAGGATTAAATGTATCACATGGATTCATGGAGTTTTATAAGACATGAATGGACCATTATTTGGACTGAGCTCCCACTCCATAATTTAGTTCCCATGTTCCATTTTTTCCTTTTTCTTTAGTTTGGTTGCCACACTTGGACACCATTGCTAGATCCTGATACACACCTAATCGTCGTTTTTAATTACACCTAGGACATATATATCCATTCACATTACACCATTTCTGTGAGGCATAGTGTTAGGACTTGGCAATGGAGACTCCTTGATGTGGATGCCAAGCTTAATCTTTAGTAGCTACTAATGAGACTAAGTTCTCCAGTTTACATATATAGCACAGGGCAGTTTCTGCATTTCACAATTGCATTATACTCATAAGATCCTCATCTTGTTGGTGCTACTCATTCATTCACTTTAATCATTAATATAGTAGTGTCGCGGCGGTTCACCTATCTGTAAGTATATAATTTTTTCTGCCAGCACCTACGCTTGTGGTTGATGCCAGTCTTAACCTTATTTATATATTGCTTATTTGGACTGAGCTCCCACTCCATAATTTAGTTCCCATGTTCCATTTTTTCCTTTTTCTTTAGTTTGGTTGCCACACTTGGACACCATTGCTAGATCCTGATACACACCTAATCGTCGTTTTTAATTACACCTAGGACATATATATCCATTCACATTACACCATTTCTGTGAGGCATAGTGTTAGGACTTGGCAATGGAGACTCCTTGATGTGGATGCCAAGCTTAATCTTTAGTAGCTACTAATGAGACTAAGTTCTCCAGTTTACATATATAGCACAGGGCAGTTTCTGCATTTCACAATTGCATTATACTCATAAGATCCTCATCTTGTTGGTGCTACTCATTCATTCACTTTAATCATTAATATAGTAGTGTCGCGGCGGTTCACCTATCTGTAAGTATATAATTTTTTCTGCCAGCACCTACGCTTGTGGTTGATGCCAGTCTTAACCTTATTTATATATTGCTTATTTGGACTGAGCTCCCACTCCATAATTTAGTTCCCATGTTCCATTTTTTCCTTTTTCTTTAGTTTGGTTGCCACACTTGGACACCATTGCTAGATCCTGATACACACCTAATCGTCGTTTTTAATTACACCTAGGACATATATATCCATTCACATTACACCATTTCTGTGAGGCATAGTGTTAGGACTTGGCAGTGGAGACTCCTTGATGTGGATGCCAAGCTTAATCTTTAGTAGCTACTAATGAGACTAAGTTCTCCAGTTTACATATATAGCACAGGGCAGTTTCTGCATTTCACAATTGCATTATACTCATAAGATCCTCGTCTTGTTGGTGCTACTCATTCATTCACTTTAATCATTAATATAGTAGTGTCGCGGCGGTTCACCTATCTGTATGAATGGACCAGGGGCGGACCGTCACCCCCGGGGGCCCTGGTGCAGGAGAGGATCGGGGGGGCGGGGCTACTAGCCGTCGGCGCGGCCCGGGGGGCGGGACTACTGGCCGTCGGCGCGGCCTGGGGGGGAAAGTGCCGCTGGGAGCCGCAGGGAGCCGCAGGCGCGATGCTCTCCTACCTGGGAGCCGTGCGGAAGTATTCTAGGAGCCGGAAGAGGAGAGGAGGGGCGGGATCAGGCAGGGGAAGCAGGAAGCTCTCTGCTTCCCTTGCCTGACCCTCCTCTCCTCTGGCGGCGGCTTGCGGGGGTCGGCTGGGGGCCCCCCTCCAGGCTTGAAGGGGCCCCCAGCCGGTCGGGGCCCTGGTGCAGCTGCACCAGTGTAGTTCCACCCCTGGAATGGACATTTGGGGCCATCACAGATTCATGCGTTTTCTATATAAATTGAAAAGACATTTGGGGATAACGCATCTCCAACAAACTCCAGCTTTAGGACAATGAACTTTTGACACTTCTTATATGAACACCCTTGCCTCCTTTTATTGCTTTCCTCAACTCATTTAAGTATTTTCAGTTCTGCACAGACCACTACCATTATACAATTTGTTCCGCGTATCTTAAACTTTTAGTTTCAATTCCCCAGGCCCATCTCTGCCTCCGCAGCCTGACTTTGGTTTACGTCACCTGTCGCATTTACTATAACATCTAAAACTGGTTTTTTTTTTTGTTTGTTTTGTTTGATTTGCTTATGTATATATGTACCGTATGTGTCTTCAGAATCTGTGTCATTATCAGCCTGACGAAGAGGCCTAAGTGTCTCGAAAGCTTGCTATGTTTACCATCCTTTCAGTTAGCCATTAAAAGGTATCAACCACTGAGGACTCTCAGATTCCAATATATTTTTTATATATATATATATATATATATATACAGTACAGGCCAAATATTTGGACACACCTTCTCATTCAAAGAGTTTTCTTTATTTTCATGATTATGAAAATTGTAGATTCACACTGAAGGCATCAAAACTGTGAATTAACACATGTGGAATTATATACTTTACAAAAAAGTGTGAAACCACTGAAAATATGTCTTATATTCTAGGTTCTTCAAAGTAGCCACCTTTTGCTTTGATTACTGTTTTGCACACTCTTGGCATTCTCTTGATGAGCTTCAAGAGGTAGTCACCGGAAATGGTCTTCCAACAGTCTTGAAGGAGTTCCCAGAGATGCTTAGCACTTGTTGGCCCTTTTGCCTTCACTGTGCGGTCCAGCTCACCCCAAACCATCTCGATTGGGTTCAGGACTGGTGACTGTGGAGGCCAGGTCATCTTTCGTAGCACCCCATCACTCTCATTCTTGGTCAAATAGCCCTTACACAGCCCGGAGGGGTGTTTGGGGTCATTGTCATGTTGAAAAATAAATGATGGTCCAACTAAACGCAATCCGGATGAAATAGCATGCTGCTGCAAGATGCTGTGGTAGCCATGCTGGTTCAGTATGCCTTCAATTTTGAATAAATCACCAACAGTGTCTCCAGCAAAGCACCCCCACACCATCACACCTCCTCCTCCATGCTTCACGGTGGGAACCAGGCATGTAGAGTCCATCCATTCACCTTTTCTGTGTTGCACTAAGACACGGTGGTTGGAACCAAAGATCTCAAATTTGGACTCATCAGACCAAAGCACAGATTTACACTGGTCTAATGTCCATTCCTTGTGTTCTTTAGCCCAAACAAGTCTTTTCTGCTTGTTGCCTGTCCTTAGCAGTGGTTTCCTAGCAGCTATTTTACCATGAAGGCCTGCTGCAAAAAGCTTCCTCTTAACGGTTGTTGTAGAGATGTGTCTGCTGCTGGAACTCTGTGTGGCATTGACCTGGTCTCTAATCTGAGCTGCTGTTAACCTGCGATTTCTGAGGCTGGTGACTCGGATGAACTTATCCTCTGCAGCAGAGGTGACTCTTGGTCTTCCTTTCCTGGGGCGGTCCTCATGTGAGCCAGTTTCTTTGTAGCACTTGATGGTTTTTGTAACTGCACTTGGGGACACTTTCAAAGTTTTCCCAATTTTTCGGACTGACTGACCTTCATTTCTTAAAGTAATGATGGCCACTTGTTTTTCTTTACTTAGCTGCTTTTTTCTTGCCATAATACAAATTCTAACAGTCTATTCAATAGTCTACAATAAAGGAGACACAAGAGGCGCAGATTGTGCCTTATCACAAGAGACACACAATTCACGATGGTCACAATGAGTTCCACTCACCTTTTCAGGTTGTGAAACCCACAACCAGCTTGAGCGCTTTAGATGGCAGCTGCTGCAGAACCTCTACCACCTCGCAACCGCGGGAAAAACAGAAGTTCAAAAGGAATGGTTCAATGGTCCGCGCTGCTGCTTCAATAAATGTACTCGCAAAGCATTGCTTTCTCCATCTCCTTTTTATTCCTCCACACAAAAAACCTTGCACCTTCCTCAGGGTGCATTACATGCTACATACAAAATCTCTTTTATATGGTTTACAGAGCGGATGTTGTTCACAGAGTAGAACATTTTTTTTTTTTTTACATCGGCATCAATGACATCACAGAGGGAGGACACCTCTGACTTATGCTATGGATAATATATCAAGTTCTAATTTTATATTAATCTCAGTATATATAAATCATAATGTCACATTAGTTCCATAATGCAAAAAGAGTGATGATTACATACAGTGTAGATTTTGATTAATCCCTGTTGGTGGAAGCAGCAGGAGATTTGGGTTACATCCCAGTGGAGACTGAGTGCTGCAGAGTGATTAACAGATCCGTGTGCAGGATTGATTATTTGCATGGCCGTTTTTCCTCGAGGGAGAAATTGATATTACAGATGTGGCACCCTGTACCAGGTAACCACAGACTTCCCTGGGACACTGAAGGATTCCCCACAGCGAGTAAATCACCTACACACAACACCTTCCACTCCAGGCCTGTAGGGGGAGCTCCACTGGCTGCCTTTAAGCCAGTTCCCCCCATAAATACAGGAGACAGACAGAGTGTGCAGTCACTACAGAACTGTGAAGAGCTCAGAGTCTAGTGAGCTGAGCTGGTACTGGAGCCGTGCTAGGCCCAGACCAGCATACACCAGAGGCAGTGGTAGACCCACAGAGTAGAGGTTGAAGGCAAGAGGAGAGAAACGTGTTACAAAGGGGACAGAGAGGTCATACCGACTCACCCCACCAGAGTTCCAGTCACTGGGTCAGAGTCTGCAGGGACAGAAAGGATAGACCCCGCAGAGAATCCAGCACCACGAGGAGGCTTAACTTCTCGGACACCCGCAGCACACCAACAGTTGAGAGCCAGGGACCGTTGAAGACGTCAGGCGGGATCCCAAGAGAGTGCCCTCCTTGCAGCAACCAGGGTGTGGAGAGATAAAGAGAGAAGTAACAGTCGGGTTAGGTTCCATGCCTGCCGGACTCCCAAACAGGAAAGTTAAACAAGGAGGCCTACAACCCTACTTGCTGTGAGATCCTAAATTGTTTCCCTCATTCCGGACAAGTGTATCTGCAACCGAACAACAGTAAAGGTACCAAAAGACTTTTATGTCTGCGTGTCCCTCCTTCCACCTGCACCACAGTGACTGCGCTCCCCTACTCCAACCTTACACAGAAACGACTGTGCTACCCTGTTCCACATTACAACTCTCAGCCCCGGGGATTCCTCTCCTCCTGTAGGGAGCTAATCCATCTTGCTGCCGCCCATCACCCCGGAGGCCCAAGCAGCACCGGTGCCATCACCGGACTCTACAGGTGGTGTCACGACTTGACATTTTTATTATTTTTCATTCCCCATCCATTGCTGTCCCCCGGGCCCACAGCCTCAGGCATCGCTGCCCGTGACATCCCAACACCATGCCTGAGATCTGAGTATCCCTGGCTCGGGTGGAACACAGACTATTGGAGCCAACAACACGGCTTGTATTGAATTGGAAGAGGTACAGGAATTGTTCTCTGAGAATGACATCAAAACAATGAAGGAGCAGTTACATGCTCTAGAACAGAGGTCCCCAACTCCAGGCCTCAAGGCCAACCAACAGTGCAGGTTTTCAGGATCTCCTTAGTATTGCACGGGGGTTGGAATCATGACCTGTGCAGATGATCACATTAGCACCTGTGCAATGCTAAGGAAATCCTGAAAACCTGCACTGTTGGCGGGCCTTGAGGCCTGGAGTTGGGGACCTCTGCTCTAGAAGATCAACTAAAAAAAGAAATTCAATATGGGATTGATGCAAGGTTTTTAACAGTATACATGGAGGAGAAAAATTGCCCAGAGGACTAAGATTAGTTTTGGCATCACCTTTTCAAGATGATTGTGATTTTACAAAAAGTTGGGACAGTATTCTCAAGAGATGTATGCATCAATTATTATCTATATTATGTGTTAAGAGGTCTGATTTAGCTGAACAAGCTACTAGGGAAGTAGAGAAAATCAGCAGAGATTTATATAGATTTGAAATACATCCGGAATACAATAGAGTCTGCTCTAGCATGGGCATTAATCTTACTCAAATTGAACATGAAACAATAATGAGAAAATCAAAAAAATTAAATAGAGATAGATCTGACTAACTGAATAAAACAACAACCTCAGAGAATAATACTCTAATACTCTAATTCTAATAATGAAGATAACATGCAAAAAAGGATTCAAGAGTAGGAAATTTTCAAATAGCTATAGATGTAAGGAAAATGAAAAAAATCCTAAAAGAATCCCAGAAAATGTACCCAAAAATAACAGTCAACAAAATACAGATAGTGATCACAATAAAAAAGTTGTTGCACCACAAGCAAACTTCAAAGAGTGTGAGCAAACAATACGAAATATGGATGCAAAAGATAAAGCAGTAGAAGAGAGAGAGGATTTAGAGAACAATGAGAATGATAGTGATGATGATTATGGTCTCATAGTGGATGAACTCTTTTGTGAAAATGATACCCCTATAACAATGGTTGATTGAAATAAAAACAACACTTCCAACCCAGAAAATCACACTTTGACAATAAGAGCACAAATACATAATACAGAAGAAGAAATAAATGCAATAAGGAACGACTCTTCCCCAGGTAAAATGCATAATAATAATGAAGGTGAACACCTGAAAAAAATAAAGGAACAAATAGACAGGATTAATAGAGAAAAAACATTAGATCCCATAGTCCTGCATAACAATGGAAAGGTGACATCAATTACCGTATATTCTCGTGTATAAGCCGAACCGTGTATAAGCCGACCCCCCTACTTTTGCCCCCAAAAACTGGGAAAACTTATTGACTCGCGTATAAGCCGAGGGTGGACTCCAGCACAGGTATACAACCCCCAGCAGTGAGGTATACAGCAGCCTCCCCAGTGGTAGTATACAGCAGCAGCCCCAGTGGTAGTATACAGCAGCCCCAGAGGTATATACAGCCCCAGAGGTATATGCAGCCCCAGAGGTATATGCAGCCCCAGAGGTATATGCAGCCCCAGAGGTATATGCAGCCCCATATGCAGCCCCAGAGGTATATGCAGCCCCAGAGGTATATGCAGCCCCATATGCAGCCGCAGAGGTATATGCAGCCCCAGAGGTATATACAGCAGCCCTTAGGTAGTATACAGCAGCCCCAGTGGTGTATACAGCAGCAGCAGCCCCAGGGCTGTATACAGCAGCAGCCCCAGGGCTGTATACAGCAGCAGCCCCGGAGGTATACAGGCCCCCCCATCAAGCTCCAGGGCCCCCCCCCCCTTGCGCGGCAGCCTGTAAAGTAAAATCATACTTACCAGTGTCCTGTCGCGCCGTCCGCAGCTTGCCGACACACAGATCCCGGGCTTCAATCCGCGTCTTCCGGCTTCCGACTTCCTGTGGTCGCGGGCAATGACGTCATTGCCCGCGACTACAGGAATCCGGAAGACGCGGAATGAAGCCGGGGATCGTGTGTCGGCAAGCTGCGGACGGCGCGACAGGACACTGGTAAGTATGATTTTACTTTACAGGCTGCCGCACAAGGGGGGGGCCCTGGAGCTTGATGGGGGGCCTGTATACCTCCGGGGCTGCGGCTGTAAAATTTATATACACGCGTATAAGCCGAGGGGGGACTTTTCAGCCGAAAGTTTGGGCTGAAAAACTCGGCTTATACGCGACTATATACGGTACTATAGATAAACCTGAAATGAGCCTAATTAGATTTGAAGAGGAATCATCTGAAATACAAAATTGCCAGGAAGAAAATGTCACTTTGGATATATGCAAATTTGCACTTCACTAAGGAAGTTGAGAAACTCCCGTGCCACATTTAAGCAGCTTCCTCAAAGTCATAATCGCTTTCCTACAAGCTTTTAATATAACTAAGGGATTTGTGCCAGATCAGAACCCCAAACTACAGACGCTGCGTTTCAGGGTACCTGCCCCTCATCAGTGTAGTGTGTGGGATATTCTGATCTGGCATGAGTGAGTGGGCTAAGACAAGGTCTGGGAACTTGCTATCAACCTTATGGACACAGCGAAGTAGGTGAGGAGATTGTAAGCCACTTCCCTCCTCTCAGATATATACATATATGCAAATTTGCACTTCACTAAGGAAGTTGAGAAACTCCCGTGCCACATTTAAGCAGCTTCCTCAAAGTCATAGCCCACTCACTCATGCCAGATCAGAATATCCCACACACTACACTGATGAGGGGCAGGTACCCCGAAACGCATCGTCTGTAGTTTGGGGTTCTGATCTGGCACAAATCCCTTAGTTATATTAAAAGCTTGTAGGAAAGCGATTATGACTTTGAGGAAGCTGCTTAAATGTGGCACGGGAGTTTCTCAACTTCCTTAGTGAAGTGCAAATTTGCATATATGCATATATCTGAGAGGAGGGAAGTGGCTTACAATCTCACCTACTTCGCTGTCTCCTTAAGGTTGATAGCAAGTTCCCAGACCTAGTCACTTTGGATAATTCTAGTAACGAAAATGCAGGTGTTGTTCCCTTTTTCATCCACAGCCAAAAGTGGGAAAAACCAAATCACACAATTTTTCAATCCCATTTTGGGAAAACAAAAAAAAGAAGAGGAAATAGAGGAAAAGGAAAAGGGAAAAAAGAAAGGGAGAATCAGCTTTGTAGATTGAAATCCAAAGAAGCTGAAGAATCTACTGAAAACAGTAATGTAATAAACCTTTCAAAATATACTCCCACTAGAAGAGAAACACAGTTACTCAATAAAGGACTCCTTTTCTGCCCAGTTAATAAACCTGATGACTTCAAATTGTTTATAGATGTACACCAATACAAAAGACATTTCATTCTCAACCCTATAGCATCAAGCAAAAATTCAGAAACCCCTGCTAGTAATCAGCAGAAGTTGAAGCCAAAGTTCTCGTATTATCCCACAGAAAGTAAGGGCCACTTCCTAGAGACTTTCCAAGATTTAATTCTAATAAATGGAGAGGAAGCGCACAATAGCGTCTTATCCGATATAATCAGTCAGTTATAAGTATGGTCGCACTCACCTGTGTGTGATACAACCACTAATAAACCAGACAATTGGATCCTGTCGAATGCAGCAATCAGCCAGAAGAGTTGTATAAATCATATGCATTGATATAGGAATCCGGCTTGTAGATCGCGCTGTTCGAAGATTTGGCCAAGAAAATCACTCCCAAGGAACTCGGATCTTAAGACAAAGATTAATTCTTAAACTCCTGAGGAAGTGTACAGTGGGTACACGAAACGCATCGAGTCTGTGGAGGAATAAAGATCTTTGTCTTAAGATCCGAGGTCCTTGGGAGTGATTTTCTTGGCCAAATCTTCGAACAGCGCGATCTACAAGCTGGATTCCTATATCAATGCATATGATTTATACAAGATTTAATTCTAAAAGATTAAAAAAATGAAGAATTATTGAAAAAAAGTAAAATAAAACACAAGGATAATTTATCTCTCAGAGAAAAGGAGGCTTTAAAAGATCTACAAAAAAATAAACATATTGTGATTAGAGCAGCTGACAAAGGAGGGGCAATTGTCATACAAGACACTGAGGACTATTTGAAAGAGGCCGCACGGATTTTATCAGATGCTGACTATTATGGGGTGATAGAAGGAAATCCCTATCCCCCATTGATTAAAATTTATAATGAAAAAATCATTCATGCTTATGAAAGGTCAATCATAAATGAGAGTGAAAAGAAATTTCTTATGAACAAATATCCCACCATTCCTTTTTTATACCATCTACTGAAAACTCACAAGAGGCTTACAGACCCTTCTGGAAGACCAAATATTTCTGGTATCGGTTCTTTGACCAGTAATTTAGCTACTTTTATCGACACAATTTTACAATTTCACGTTTTTAAATTGGAGAGTTTTTTAAAGGATTCCATAGAATTAATAAAAATTTTGAGGAATATCACATGGAAAGAAACCTACAAATTTGTCACATTGGATGTATCAGCTTTATACACTAATATAGAGGAATAGCTTGCACTGCACACTTTCTCACAAATGACACCAGGTTTAATGATTCACAAAAAGCCTTTATTCTTGAAGGGCTCGAATTTATTTTAAAGAACAATTATTTTACATTTGAGAAGAAAGTTTATCATCAGTTGAAAGGTACAGCTATGGGGTCGAAAGTAGCTTGTTCATATGCAAATTTTGTATGGGGGTATTTGAAGAGATATACAAGTTGAATAACCAACAGAGTATTGGTTTGGTCATTTATGAAAGATATATTGACGATATTTTTTTCATATGGGATACTGACAAAGGTGATTTGGAGAATTTCTTGTATGACGTTATGAATAATCTGTGGGGGTTAAAATTTGAGCCTCACATACACAGCTCAAGTATTGATTTCTTGGATATAACTGTTTTTGTAAAAGAAGACTCAATATGTACAAAAACATTTTATGCAGATCGACAGGAATAGCTATATACATTTCTCAAGTGGACACTACAACAAATGGTTAAAAAATATACCCATTAATAAGGTCAAAAGAATAAGAAAAAAACTGCACAAATGAAAGTGATTTTGACAAACAGTCTAAAGTACTCAGAGATAGATTTCAACATAGAAAATATCCCAAAAGGTTGATAAAGAATGCACAAACAACAAGTAAAGGAATTCAACAAGAATCTTTGTTGAAACCCAAACAAAAATCTGTCACTGATAAGGAATATAGTTATAATTTTATAACCAAATATACCGTATATACTCGTGTATAAGCCGAGTTTTTCAGCCCAAAAAATCGGCTTATACACGGGTCAATACGGTGGTGGGGGCTGTGGAGGCTGGAGGAGGCGGGGGAGACTGCTTCATGAGCGCCCCATCACGTGGGGCCGCTCATTATATATGCACTGCTTCCCCCTGTCAATCAGCGGCAGGGGAAGCAGTGCATATCTGGCCCCCAAATGCTGGCACTCGCCCCCCCTCTGTGTAAGGGCCCCCCCGCAATGTAAGGGCCCCCCCCCCACTGCTTATCTTACCATCCCCGGTCTTCTGCACAGCGCCAGTCTTTGGTGCTCCGTCCTCCATGCTCCCGTCCGGCTGCATTCGGGATCCCCGGCCGTCGCAGGCATATGACGTCATTGTGCGACGGCCAGGGATCCCGGATGCAGCGAGGACGGGAGCATGGAGGACGGAGCACCGAAGACCGGCGCTGTGCAGAAGACCAGGGATGGTGAGTTAAGCAGCAGGGGGGGCCTTACAAGGAGGGGGGGTGAGTGCCAGCATTTGGGGGCCTGTATATCCCTGGGGCTGCTATATACCCCTGGGGCTGCTATATACCCCTGGGGCTGCTATATACCCCTGGGGCTGCTGTATACCACACCACTGGGGCTGCTATATACCACTGGGGCTTGTGTACATACTGCTGGGGCCTGTATATACCACTGGGAAGACTGCTGTAATACTGCTGGGGTCTGTATATACCACTGGGGAGGCTGCTGTATACCACTGGGGCTGCTGTATATACTGCTGGGGCCTGTATACCACTGGGGCTGCTGTATATACTGGTGTGGTCTGTATATACCACTGGTGAGGCTACTGTATACCACTGGGGCTGCTGTATATACTGCTGGGGCCTGTATACCACTGGGGCTGCTGTATATACTGCTGGGGCCTGTATACCACTGGGGCTGCTGTATATACTGGTGGGGTCTGTATATACCACTGGGGAGGCTGCTGTATACCACTGGGGCTGCTGTATATACTGCTGGGGCCAGTATATGCCACTGGGGAGGCTGCTGTATACTACCACTGGGGAGGCTGCTGTATACTACCACTGGGGGGGCCTGTATACCGCACTGCTGGGGGCTGTATACCTGTGCTGGGGTCCACCCTCGGCTTATACACGAGTCAATAGGTTTTCCCAGGTTTTGGGGGCAAAAGTAGGGGGGTCGGCTTATACACGGGTTGGCTTATACACGAGTATATACGGTAATAGGTATCACAAAAATATTAAAGATGTTCTGAATCGGCATTGGTATATTTTAAAGAATGATCCTGTCCTGAAAAATATCATTCCATCCAGACCAGGGATAACTTTTCAGAGGGCCCCCAATATAAAAAGGATAATAGCGCCCAGTCAGTTAGAAAAGAACCTTGAGAATAATGGAAATAAAGATGAATTAAAAACAAAGACATCTACCGTATATACTCGTGTATAAGCCGAGTTTTTCAGCCCAAAATTTGGGCTGAAAAGTCTACCCCTCGGCTTATACACGGGTCATATACGGTACATGGTTGGTGGGGGCTGTGTCCCGGGGCTGTGGAGGCTTCAGGAGGCGGGGGGGGGGGCTGCTGTATGAGCGGCCCCGTCACGTGGGGCCGCTCATTAAATATGCACTGCTTCCCCCTGTCAATCAGCGCAGGGGGAAGCAGTGCATATAGCCCCCAAATGCTGGCACTGTCCCCCCTTGTAAGGGCCCCCCCCCAGGGCGCTTATATTACCATTCCGGTCTTCTGATCCGCGCCGCTCCTCGGTGCTCCTCGCTGCTCCGTCCGTCCGTCCTCCTACATCCGGGATCTCCAGCCGTCGCAGGCATATGACGTCATCGCGCGACGGCTGGGGATCCCGGATGTAGGAGGACGGACGGAGCAGCGAGGAGCACCGAGGAGCGGCACGGATCAGAAGACCGGAATGGTAAGAGAAGCGGGGGGGGGCCCTTGCCAGCGAGTGCCAGCATTTGGGGGCTGTGGATACCCCCTGGGGGCTGCTGGGTACCCCCAGGGGGCTGATGGGTACCCCCAGGGGGCTGATGGGGACCCCCAGGGGGCTGCTGTATAAACCCCCTGGGGGCTGCTGGGTACCCCCAGGGGGCTGATGGGTACCCCCAGGGGGCTGATGGGGACCCCCAGGGGGCTGCTGTATAAACCCCCTGGGGGCTGCTGGGTACCCCCAGGGGGCTGCTGTATAAACCCCCTGGGGGCTGCTGGGGACCCCCAGGGGCTGCTGTATAAACCCCCTGGGGGCTGCTGGGTACCCCCAGGGGGCTGCTGTGTAAACCCCCTGGGGGATGCTGGGTACCCCCAGGGGGCTGCTGTATAAACCCCCTGGGGGCTGCTGGGGACCCCCAGGGGGCTGCTGTATAAACCCCCTGGGGGCTGTTGGGTACCCCCAGGGGGCTGCTGGGGACCCCCAGGGGGCTGCTGTATAAACCCCCTGGGGGCTGCTGGGGACCCCCAGGGGGCTGCTGTATAAACCCCCTGGGGGCTGCTGGGTACCCCCAGGGGGCTGCTGTATAAACCCCCTGGGGGCTGCTGGGTACCCCCAGGGGGCTGCTGGGTACCCCCTGGGGGCTGCTATATGTACCCCTGGGGGCCTGCTGTATACCACTAGGGCTGCTGTATACTACCACTGGGGCTGCAATACCACTGGGGCTGCTGTATATAGGGGCTGCTGTATACACCACTGGGGCTGCAATACCACTGGGGCTGCAATACCACTGGGGCTGCTGTATATAGGGGCTGCTGTATACACCACTGGGGCTGCTGTATATAGGGGCTGCAATACCACTGGGGCTGCTGTGTACACCACTGGGGCTGCTGTATATAGGGGCTGCAATACCACTGGGGGCTGCTGTATATACCACTGGGGGCTGCTGCATATACCACTGTGGCTGCTGTATATACCACTGGGAGCTGCTGTATATACCACTGGGGGCTGCTGTATATCATACTGCTGGGGCCTGTATACCACTGCTGGGGGCTGTAAACCTGTGCTGGGGTCCACCCTCGGCTTATACGCGAGTCAATAGATTTTCCCAGGTTTTGGGGGCAAAAGTAGGGGGGTCGGCTTATACACGGGTCGGCTTATACACGAGTATATACGGTAAATGTGGAAGAAAGAAAAACTGCTTATGTTGCAGAGTGATACAGGAGACAACTAGTGTCAGCTCAACTGTCACTAATAAAAGTTTTCCTATTAAGCAAAACATGAATTGTGGGACTGAATATGTGATCTATCTGATTGCAGTACATAGGGAGAACTACACAGACGCTTCATGCTAGACTCAATAAACAGAGATCTAACATAAGGAGATGCTTCAAACAGCATGGGGTTTCATGGCATTATGACAAATATGATGATAGAGATTTCAATCAAATGAAAATTATACCCATTGATTATATACCGGAATGTACAACCAATAGATTTGAGACTTTGAAGAAAAAAGAAACGTTCTGGATGTTTAAATTAGATTCTCTGAAGCCAAAAGGTTTGAATCTAGTAACAGAATTAATCTGATTGCAAAGATCACATCTGTATTTTTTATAGTTATTAATATACAAAACTGACATCCACAGTTGTGGCCAAAAGTATTGACACCCCTGCAATTCTGTCAGATAATACTCAGTTTCTTCCTGAAAATGATTGCAATCACAAATTCTTTGGTATTATTATCTTCATTTAATTTGTCTTCAATGAAAAAACACAAAAGAGAATGAAGCAAAAAGCAAAACATTGATCATTTCACACAAAACTCCAAAAATGGGCCAGACAAAAGTATTGGCACCCTCAGCCTAATACTTGGTTGCACAACCTTTAGCCAAAATAACTGCGATCAACCGCTTCCGGTAACCATCAATGAGTTTCTTACAATGCTCTGCTGGAATTTTAGACCATTCTTCTCTGGCAAACTGCTCCAGGTCCCTGATATTTGAAGGGTGCCTTCTCCAAACTGCCATTTTTAGATCTCTCCACAGGTGTTCTATGGGATTCAGGTCTGGACTCATTGGTGGCCACCTTAGAAGTCTCCAGTGCTTTCTCTCAAACCATTTTCTTGTGCTTTTTGAAGTGTGTTTTGGGTCATTGTCCTGCTGGAAGACCCATGACCTCTGAGGGAGACCCAGCTTTCTCACACTGGGCCCTACATTATGCTGCAAAATTTGTTGGTAGTCTTCAGACTTCATAATGCCATACACACAGTCAAGCAGTCCAGTGCCAGAGGCAGCAAAGCAACCCCAAAACATCAGGGAACCTCCGCCATGTTTGACTGTAGGGACCGTGTTCTTTTCTTTGAATGCCTCTTTTTTTCTCCTGTAAACTCTATGTTGATACCTTTGCCCATAAAGCTCTACTTTTGTCTCATCTGACCAAAGAACATTCTTCCAAAACGTTTTAGGCTTTCTCAGGTAAGTTTTGGCAAACTCCAGCCTGGCTTTTTTATGTCTCAGGGTAAGAAACGGGGTCTTCCTGGGTATCCTACCATACAGTCCATTTCATTCAGACGCCGACGGATAGAAAGGGTTGACACTGTTGTACCCTCGGACTGCAAGGCAGCTTGAACTTGTTTGGATGTTAGTCGAGGTTCTTTATCCACCATCCGCACAATCTTGCGTTGAAATCTCTTGTCAATTTTCCTTTTCCGTCCACATCTAGGGAGGTTATCCACAGTGCCATGGGCTTTAAACTTCTTGATGACACTGCACACGGTAGACACAGGAACATTCAGGTCTTTGGAGATGGACTTGTAGCCTTAAGATTGCTCATGCTTCCTCACAATTTGGTTTCTCAAGTCCTCAGACAGTTCTTTGGTCTTCTTTCTTTTCTCATTGCTCAATGTGGTACACACAAGGACACAGGACAGAGGTTGAGTCAACTTTAATCCATGTCAACTGGCTGCAAGTGTGATTTAGTTATTGCCAACACCTGTTAGGTGCCACAGGTAAGTTACAGGTGCTGTTAATTACACAAATTAGAGAAGCATCACATGATTTTTCTAACAGTTCCAATACTTTTGTCTAACCCCTTTTTTATGTTTGGTGTGGAATTAGATCCAATTTGGCTTTAGGACAATTCTTTTTGTGTTTTTTCATTGAAGACAAATTAAATGAAGATAATAATACCAAAGAATGTGTGATTGCAATCATTTTCAAGAAGAAACTGAGTATTATCTGACAGAATTGCAGGGGTGACCATACTTTTGGCCACAACTGTATGGCCATTATTCTGATACTGAAAGATTTTTGACACAAGTTACACCTGTACATTATTATAACATTAATACTTCTTCAACAGAAAATAACTAGGGAGACTACTCTATCGCCACCTAGTGGTGAACATTTGCACACTGGGTACCAGTGTATCTCTTGAATAGGTCGTTATGGGAACTGCATCCAGCAAAAGACTCTCTACTGCCATCTTGTGACCTTTCTTCATAACGATATAATTTCTACATTCTTTTATATGAAATGAACATTTATATCAGAGAAATTTATGCAGGAGAACCCAAATTTTACAGAGAAATTCTATTTTTTTATATGATCTTCTACAATGCTCCTTCATTTTAATATACCTTTACATTTTATATATTTAGTAACATGTCTTTTACTTGTTATTTTTCCAAAATTTGATATTAGAATAGTTTTGAGTTTCCAATTAGTTTAATTTGATGGAATAGACAGTGGATTTGAACCAGCTGCCATGAAGACTTCTCTTGTGGGTTGTTCTTCATGTCGGGCGGTGTGATTTGCCTTCTGAGCCATGGGAACACATACATATTTTATGTCTTTTTTGATGTTTTTAGACCCAATCCTGTGTTTTTAATTTTAATACACTTCTTTGAATTAAAGTTTTTATAGTAGCATAACATGTTAGGCTATGGGTTGAACTAGATGGACTTAAAGTCTTCCTTCAACCTTAAAAACTATGTTACTATGTTACTATAGTTTTTTTACCACCCATTTCCCTCCACACTAAAAAAAATGAGATTTATTGATGAAAAATAGTTTTTATTATCATTTTATTTCAACAATCAATCACAGTTTTTTCTTTTTAACAATCCATTAATATATCATCCTTCCAGGGTATTTTTTAGATGCTTCACATGATCCAGAGTCCAAGGATCACATATGTGTCTATAAGAAATTAGAAATATAAACGTTAGTCTTTACAAGAATAAATGTTTTTTCAAGAAATCTGATCATTTTCAGGTCCTCATTGCTTTAGGCTGTTATACATTTCTACATTTGTCCGGGTGAATATATACCAGATATAAAACATTTAGCTTTTGTCCATAGAAACAACAATCCTGGATAGCGCAATAAGATAAAACTACATGTTTCCATATAAGGACTTGTGAACAAAAACACATTTTTTTGTGTCAAATTCTGGTTCGATCCCTGTGTAGATAGACTGTTTTTTCTTTATTTTTTATATTTATATATTTTCATATAGGAATGTAATCATCACTCTTTTTGCATTATGGAACCAATGTGACATTATGATTTATATATACTGAGATTAATATAAAATTAGAACTTGATATATGATCCATAGCATACGTCAGAGGTGTCCTCCCTCTGTGATGTCATTGATGACGATGTAAAAAAAAAAAACATTTTCTACTCTGTGAACAACATCCGCTCTGTAAACCATATAAAAGAGATATTGCATGTAGCATGTAATGTATCCTGAGGAAGGTGCAAGGTTCGTTGTGTGGAGGAATAAAGAAGGAGATGGAGAAAGCAATGCTTTTCGAGTACATTTATTGAAGCAGCAGCGCGGACCGTTGACACCATTCCTTTTGAAAGTCTATTCCGTAGGACTATCAGCTGAGTATCCACCAGACTTCTGCACAACACAACTGATGGTCCCAACCCCATTTATAAGGCAAGAAATCCCACTTATTAAACCTGACAGGGCACACATGTGAAGTGAAGACCATTTCCGGTGACTACCTCTTGAAGCTCATCAAGAGAATGCCAAGAGTGTGCAAAGCAGTAATCAAAGCAAAAGGTGGCTACTGCGAAGAACCTAGAATATAAGACATATTTTCAGTTGTTTCACACTTTTTTGATAAGTATATAATTCCATATGTGTTCATTCATAGTTTTGATGCCTTCAGTGTGAATCTACTATTTTCATAGTCATGAAAATACAGAAAACTCTTTGAATGAGAAGGTGAGTCCAAACATTTGGTCTGTACTGTTTATATCAATATATAATACTAGCAAAGCTAGAGAATTAGTAAATGGTATTTATACTTCCATAATGATAAAACTAAAGCTTAGTTCAGTAATGACTTCGCTCCCTCATAGGTAGATGAATGTAATAATATTTTGCATTAGATCACGGTGGATATATAAGATATTTGAATCATTTTATCTGTGGATCGAATCTTATTTTCTTTATATTTCTCTAGAATTTCATTTCAAAACAGGACTGTGATGGAATTTTGTTTCCACCTTGCAGTTTATAATATTCTCTTTTTACTTAGAAAATTGTAGGTATATTTAAAATAATAACATGTGTGTGTGTGTATATATATGTATACATACATCTAATATATAAAGCTGAGTGTACATGTGTATGTATGCATCATAGCCACACCCATCCACATAGCCCCAACCACTTATTCATTCTGCCTCATACATAGCCACACCCCCTTCATAGTTCCCCCTCCACATAGCTCCATCCACTTCATATCTCCGCTTCCCCACATAGCCACACCCATTAATAGATCCACCCCTTCATATAGTTCCACCTCTTTGGCTAGCCACGCGCCCTCATATATGTATCATAGCTCTGCCTCCTCTAGATAGCCCTGCTTACTTTATAGCGTCACCCCTCCATATAGCCCTGCCCCTTCATGGATGCATATGGCTCCACCCCTTTGTTTAGCCATGACCCTTTATTACACTCCCTTTATTATTGTGATGTCACAATAAAATGTTAGCCTATGGGCACACATAGCCCCGCCCCCTTCATAAATGCATACGGCTCCACCCCCTCCAGGAAATGTTTTTATGTGCAAAATAATCATTGTATATTGTTATTGTGGTGCCCTGCTCACACAGGTAACCACAGACTCACCTACAGCACGGATTGATTTCCACAGTGGGTACACAGACACAAACAAGACCTTCCACCCCAGCACAGTAGGGGGAGCCCAACTGGCTGCCCTTAGGCAAGATCCCCTATAAATACTGGTGCTGGGGGCAGAGTTAGTTAGAGTGTGCAGACGCTACAAGAGTTGTGAAGACGTTCTGGTGGTCGGTGCCATGTTAGGCCCAAACCAGTGACCCTGAACAGCCTTCGAAGTAGTACTGCAGGGCCCAAGAGTGGGGTCGGAAGGCGAGGAGAGAAGAGAGAGCAAAATGGGGACCGAGGAGCCATCGTTAGGGTCACCCCAAACAGCACACCAGACACCGGAGTCCGAGTCTACTGGAGGGCACCTGGTCCAGTAGAGAATACCGAACTACCGTGGAGACTTCAGTCTCCAGGGCATCTGTGCAGTCACCAACCAGTGAGCCAGGCACCGTGAAGAGAGGAATAGCGGTAGTCCATCGAGGGTTTCCCAACAACAGTGCAGGTGATAAGAAAGCAGAGGAGGCCAGCCAGGTTTCACACGGGGCAGGGGCATCACACACAAAGGAAAAGAGACAAGGAGGCCTTATACCCACTCACTGTGGAGACCCAGAAGTGCTTCCTGAACACCCGGCAGTGCCCTGGACATTTACCTGCAATCCCACCAGTAAAAGATAAGGAAACAACTGGTGCTGTGTGTGTCGGTTCCTTACCTGCACCCCTGCCATCCACAGAGACTGTCCCGTTATTTAGCTGCCCGGCCAAACCCCTGCTCATCCCTCAACATCACTACCAAACTCCCCAGGGATCCAGCTCCGCCTGTGGAGAGCTTCAACACCTAGCTCCCCATCCATCATCCCTGGAGGCCCCACGTAGCGCTTGTGCAGTCACCAGATACCACAGTGACGTCACGTGAACTTTGGACTTCATTCCCATTTCAACTACCCCTTTTTAATTGACCACCAGGGCTACGGATCTGGGCAGGCCACCAGTGACATCCCAACCGCAGCAGAGGGCCCAGACACCCGAGTCCCCGTATAACCCTGGGTTAGTCATTATAACTAAGAAAAGTTAGTTACCATCCTTAGTATACAGCAGGAGATCGCAAACAGCTCCCAGAGTATAGCAGAAGGCCACACCAAGCCCTCAGTATATAGCAAGAGGCAGCACACAGCCCCCAGTATACTGTAGGAGGCCACACACAGCCCCCAGTATACAGCAGGAGGCCGCACACAGCCCCTAGTATACAGTAGGAGACCTTTTTACTATGTCGGGGTAATGTTGGTTTCTACAGCTAGTATATATATGTATGGTTTGGTCCGTGGAAGCAGCGAGTCGCGCTGCGAAACGGTGAACCGTCACCAAGTCTCAGCACTCCCTCCCTCCCTCGCTTGTCATCTGTGTCTACTCGCATGGAATAAAAGCTTTGAAGATTTACTCTGCGTGCGGTGAGTTGCCGTGTTTATTTATCTTAATGATACTGCGATATATATGTATATATATATACATACACATAATCATTAGTGTTATGCATTTCATTATTAATATGTGAAGTGTGCAGTGAATATTAATGTCTTGTTCAAATTCTTCTTTGAGCCAGAACCGTGTGACAGCTGGAACTTGAAGCGAGGGAAGCTCAGTGGAGAAGCTCCCGTGTACTTAAAAGCCCTCCCCTACAGGTCTTCACTCTCTGGGGTACAATTACTACCCTGTATTTATAAATAGTTTGGCTTATCTATTTCTCTTAAATTTGTTTAAGTATTTGTGCCTAAATACCTGCATATATGTAAAGGTACATGTTACAAGGTACATGCGGAATTCTCAGTTCAGGATCTTCCAGCCAAATCCTGATCTTTTTTACTTCAGGTTTTTTTTGGTACTTTCACATCAGCGGTCTTTCAAATCCGGCAGAATTTCGCCTTTTGTGAAAAAACGGACCCGGCGACATTGCGATCTCACCAATGTATTTGTATTGGAGTTCCGGAAATGTGGATTGACTTGTGGTTTTATCTGGATCCGGTAAATCCGGCACTTCAGGCAGTGGAAAAAAACTGCTGCTAACTGTGGTTTTAAAACAAGCCTGAAGTGCCGGATTTACCAGATCCAGATGGAACCGCAAGTCAATCCACATTTCTGGAACTCCAATACAAATACATTGGTGAGATCGCAATGTTGCCAGATTCATTTTTTTTTTAATAAAGTCGGAATCAAAGAGTGGATGGTCGAGCCCTATCGTTCTTGTACCAAAACCCAACGGGGAGTGGCGGTTCTGTAACGACTACCGTCGGCAAATTGAGGTGTCCAAGTGTGACGCATACCCGATGCCCCGCATCAACGAATTCATCGAGAGGCTTGGACCAGCGAGATACATCACCACTCTTGACTTGACGAAGGGTTATTGGCAGATCCCCATGTCCCAGACGGCTAAGGAGAACACCGCTTTCTCAACACCGGATGGATGGTTTCAATACACCCGGATACCATTCGGACTCCAGGGGGCCCCAGCCACCTTCCAAAGGGGTATGGATTGGGTCCTAACCCCCCACAAGAAGTATGCAGCCGCCTACCTTGACGACATCGTAGTCTTTAGCTTAGACTGGGTAGTCATCTTCCTAAACTTCAGGCCAATTTGTATGTTCTTAGGAAGGCGGGATTTACTATAAATCCCAGGAAATGTGCCATTAGGAAGGAGGAGGCCAAATACTTGGGCTATATCGTCGGGAGAGGTGAGATAAAGCCACAAGTCAAGAAAGTGGAGGCAATCCAGACCTGGCCGCAACCGCTCACCAAGAAGCAAGTGAAAGCATTCCTAGGCTTGGTGGGATACTATCGGCGATTTATCCCAAATTTTGTCATGATGGCCGCGCCACTGACAGATCTCCTAAAAGGCACCAGATCAACCATGGTGAAATGGACCGAGGAAACAGAGGCTGTATTCCAACAGTTAAAGCTAGCACTGCGCAAACAGCCGGTCCTGGTCGCACCAGACTTTACAAAGGAGTTTGTGGTCCAGACAGATGCTTCGGAGGTGGGGTTGGTAGCTGTACTGTCCCAAGAGATAAATGGGGAAGAGCATCTCATTCTCTATCTGAGCCGAAAACGTTCATCCTGTGAGAAGAACTATGCAATAGTGGAGAAGGAGTATCTGGCCATAAAGTGGGCCGTAGATACTCTGAGGTATTACCTACGGGGCCGGAAGTTTAAATTGGAGTCAGACCATGCACCATTGAGATGGCTTAGGGAAAAGAGGAGACACAATGCCAGGGTCACTAGGTGGTTCCTGGCCCTTTAGGACTTCGCCTTTCAGGTGGAGTATAGGCCAGGGAAGTTGCACGGTAATTCTGATGCCCTGTCTAGACTTCCCTGCCTGGCATTTGTGGGTGCCCAAATTCCCGGCTTTGGGCAGATGGGGGGCATGTGTGATTGGGTCACTGGCCTTGTAGTTGAGGGGAGGTATGTTTCATGCAGGTTACTAGCCTGTGTGACCTAAAACCTGTAAAAGTTCCCCAGCATGTTATGTGTTGCGGGTTAATTTCAAAAGGGTGTGTGGTTTTAGGGGAATGACTAAGAGGGCGGGAAGTCATTCCCCCTATCTCCCCTGAGCCACATTGAAAGGTCAGTCCTGGTTTTTTTTCTGGTGTTGGGGACACTGGAGTGTGCAGCCTCCAGACTGGGGCATTCAGCTGATGAGTAGCTGGAGTTTGCTGCCAGGCAGTACAGGCGGACCTGTACACATCTGGGCGCTGTGTTTACCCGTTATGGTTTTTGTTTTGTTCTATCTTTCAAGCCAGTGAGGCTATGTTGTTTTGTGCCAAAGTCTGCTGGGTTTATGCTGTACCAATAAACCTGCAGCCGAACACCATTCCTGTGCCTACTTCTGACTGCAGCCGAGCAAGTCGTCTTGCCACACCGTAAAAAGAACCGAGAAGAACTGCTGCCCGATTCCCGAGTACCCCTGACCCTGGAGTGGGTGTGTCAGCAGCAGCGGCCCCTATTGGCCACCTTCCATGGGTGGTGTCACGACAAACACTTTTTATTCTATTTTTCATTTGCTTTCTATTTTTCCATTTTTACCCCACTACCTTACCAGACCCCTTTTTACTTACCGCCCACCGGGGACCATGGACCAAGTCATGCTACCCTGACATCCCACAGCCCCGACAACATTGAGGGGACCCGGTTCCGAGTACCCCATGTCTCCATTGGGGCAAGTCAGATTTTGGCATCACGAACAAGATTTACCGATCCGGCATCACCGGGTCATGTGCGCCTTATGGACTACAACAAAGAGACTGTGTTTTTGGGCCTGAGCAATGGCGGCCCCTAAGAGACTAAAAGCATGTGCTGGCTGGGGGGCATGCTCCGGCCTCCCATCATAGGCCGGATCAGCATGTGGAGCGAACGATGGCCCACACCCCATCCGCCCTCCAAGAGTCAGGTGGGCAGACCAATGAACTGTAATGTCCGACCCAGGGGCATGACCGATGATGAAGGAAAAGGGTCGCGCCCACGAGGGGAGGGGACAGACCCAGAATTTGGTGCGGATCGCAAGCTGAGTGGCGAGAATCCTGGCATCCATGTGCTACCCAAGATGGCTGAGCCAGACCTGGGCGGTATGGAGTGGTGGTGGCAGCAGCAGAATCCCCCGGCTCCCCAGAGGGGAACCAGATGATGCAGCTGGACCCCATCTTTCTAGAAGACAAGGTCCGAGAGCTCAGTCACCAGCTGGAGCAGGCCCACCTGACCACTATGGAGAGATGGTGACAGACCGTCATAGAGAAGGTGACCGTGAGGTGGGAGGCTTCGCGCCCCGCTTCCCTGACCTGCAGGAAGAAAGAGGGCGAAACAGCACCCTGTGGCAGGTCAGGTACCAAATTCGCCCTGTCGCAGGAGGAGGCCCCCCTTGTGCCCGTAGGCCCTAATAACCCCCTTAGCCCTGGCCCGATGCCCCACAGTTCAGCTTGGTAGGACACCCCCATCCCCGGGGAAGGGCTGCCCATCCCACTGACCCCGGTCCCTGGAGACCCATGGGGAATGGATGGTCTGTTACTGGGAGAACCTGGTAGGGGCGCTGATGGGGTTTCTGGGGGAGGTGGCAGCAGGCAAGGGTGGAGTCAAGGTGGTGCCCTGGGAGGATCACCGGAGATGGTGCATCGCACGCTGGGAGGCAGAGGATACAAAGCAGAGGGCCCAGAAGCGGGCACAAGAAGTGTGCAATATCCAGGATAAGGCTAAAGCCTGGAAGGCCTGATCCACCGGCCATGGCCCGTGACAGGAAGGGGTGGTGACCGCCTTCTGCGGGGGAGGCTGGGGCTTTCTCCGAGAACCGGAGGTGAGCCGAGAACTCATCGTCTCCAGGCAGGACGTCGACGAGCACCTGCCCAAGGACCATCCAGGCAGGGACCTGCCCCCCGGGGACCGAGTCACATTCATTTGGCAGGAAGGGGAACAAGGCCCCTATGCCCTACGTGTGTGCTTGGTCCAGCCTGAGGATGCCCCCGCCTGTGCGCCTGCACCCGTCAGATCTGCCCCAACGCCCGTGCTGTAGAGGGCAACGCAGAGCTCCGTGCTGGGGTACTCCCTACCAGCCCCGCCCAGAGTGCCGGCGGCGAAGCCAGTCGTGCTGCATTGGCAGACAGAGTAACCGGAACTGGCGGCACTACCATGAGACAATTTCCACTGTTTTGACTTCCTAGTTTCCCCCGTTGGTTCCATTTTGTTCATTTGAATGAACATTTTTAATAACGGACAGTGCATGATTAGGACTGGATGTATATAGTTAGCATGCTTCGGTGTGCCCCCTGTTGGTTTTTTAAAACCGTGCTGATAAAGTGTATTTTCTTTTAAAACCGTTTTATGTGAGACCGCGGAAAAAAAACCCACTGGCGTGGCCAGAAAAATCGGTCTCTCTAGCCCTGTCTCCACACCCAGGGTCTGTGCTGGGGGTTTGTTGGTGGTGGGTCCCCACGAAGACATGGACTTGCACAAACTCTAATGGTACCTTTACACGCGGCAACATTTCTAGGGTGTCAACAGGTAACTTACTGGCTGCAGTGAAATCATGGAGACATAATTCCATTTGTACACAGCAACAAGATAGAACCTTGTCTCCATGATTTCACTGCAGCCTGTAAGTTACCTGTTGACACCCTAGAAATGTTGCCGCGTGTAAAGGCACCATAACAATCACGAACTACCTGGTGAGGGACACTTACCGGGCCAATGTGTGTGACTTGCACATTCACCTTTCAGTTGTTTTCTTTTTTGCATTCATAACTGTTTTTCTATGTTTATATGTATAGACTTTATTTTTATAGCATTAGTTTTTTCATATTCAGTGTGGTTTTTGTTGTAACCTTAAGTTTAGCACCTCCCGTAAGGGAAGAAACACCTTTGTCTATTTTCCTTTATTGTCATTTATATGTGTGTTATAAAGAAAAGGTTTTTCAGTTCCACTTGCACGTCACTTAACCTTGTCTTAGCACGAGGACGTGCTAATCTTTGCTACGGGGAAGTGTGGCGCCCCTGTGGTCGAGTCTCCACTATTAATTTGAGGCAACGCGGATCGGTAAGTCCAGTCACCTGTAAACACACCCAACACACCTGGTCCCAGAGCTAGCGGTTGAACCCCAGGTAGTGGGATGGCTCAGGCAGCTAAGGGACGGCGGGGGGAGAGAGGTGGTGAGGGGAAAGTAAGCAGGAAGCGGTTAGTCGGAGGAGTACATGAGACAGCGAGGACAGAGAGAACACAGACATGAAAGCCTGAACCACGATGAGGCCGCAGAAAGCTATAAAGAGCCCTAGGGGCGCGGGCAGTGAGCGATCCACCGACGTGACCGAATCTGCAGTGAAGTGGAACGACAGGGCAAGAACCAGGGGCCCAGCAAGGCGAGGAGGCTTCAAGCTCCAACCACAGATCCGGGGGCCATGAGGTCTCCAAGAGCTGTGGCCAACTCCTGACACAGCGCAGAGAAGGCAGCCATAATAGGGTCAGGGGACTCAGTCGGTCGCCCAAGAACGCCTGTGGCTGCTGGATCAGGGCTCTGTGTGCGGAGGCTTGTGCAAGTAGAAGGAGAACAGGCAGCTCTGCGAAAAGCCCAAGAGGAAAGAAACACAAAGGGGGTGTACTGGACAAGCCATCCTTGTTGCCAAGAACTACTTGCGCTGTAACTGTACTTGTGCTGTAGCCTGAAGTACCTGGCGAGAAAAAACAAAGAAAACTGGAACTCAGACTGTATGTGAGACACTGATTTCCCGCCTGCGCCTGGGAAGTGGTAGACTACCAAACTGCACAGACCGCAGGGCCCTGCAGGGGACCTGTCCTGCCCCTGCCCCGCAGCCAGCTCAACCCAGCTGGCTTTCCATCAACCCAATTCTCTTCCACTCCAGATGTCGTGGGGACCCACTCCTCCCGTGGGGAGCAAAACCATCACAGCTGCAATGCCATCATCTCCAGAGGTCCCTGACCGCAGTGTGGCATCCCGCCGGGCAGACCACTACCAGAGGTACTGCACTCCTTCATTTTGGGAGAGTTGTGCCTCTGCTCTCCAGGTGCTGGGATGGCGCAGTTGAGCTTCACACACACACAACACTTGGGACCCTGTGACGAGGTGGGAGGACTCAAGCACAGCCGGGAGGAAAACAGTAGCAGGAGAGTAGAGTGGAAGCAGAAGGAGAGAGGAAGTAGAGGGAAGAGTGAAGGAGTGAGGAGGTGTTGGCTCCCGTGGGCTTGAGAATGACCACGGACACCCCGGTAGGGAACAACCAATGGTTCTGGAGTAAGAACAAAGCTCTCGGGATACGGAATGAGACGTAGATCCCCGTACATCCATATCTGGTATGAGAACAGAGGGGCTGGTGGATGACACAGGGAACCGGTCCTGAACATGGCGCGGATGCTGTAGGCCCGATCCGTTGAAACCGGAGGCCCCGAGTTCCTAATGAGAGCTGCGGCCAAACACCCAACACAACTTGGAGAAGGCGGCCGAACTAGGGAGCAATATCAGGAAGTGGTACAACTGAGCACCCATTGCTGTCAGTAGCTGAGCTCTGTGTGCGGAGGTGCTGAGGGGAGTGGAGAGACTAACTTATAGTGCTGAGAGACCACCAGAGAAAAAAACACCCAGAAAAGAGAGAGAGAGACAAGAACATCAAAAGAGGCTCGACTGCACTGTACCAGTTCTAGAGACAGCGCTGAACTGGAGCTTGGCAAAGGGAAACACCTGGCAGCCATGCTGAAACAACTAAGTATAAGTAACGGAACTCCAGCAGTGGTGTGTGAGACTTTTCTTAGCAGCAACCAACGGCCGCAGAAGCCTCATGAAACACCGGTGTGCTGATGACCTAACCAACATCTGTTACAGTACAAACTGACTTCTCCTTCCCGCTGCCCTGGGGACCATGCTCCACCTGCGGGTAGCGAAACCATCCAAGCTGCCAGTCATCGTTCCCAGAAGATCTGAAGCAGCGGCGGCCGCTCATGGCTGTGCACCGCAGGTGGCGTCACGGATACCCCTTTCCCCTGTCATCCCCATCAATCCCCCTTTTTTAAATGACACCTCCAAGGTCACGGGAGGGTCTTATCCCCCGTCTGTCCCCGTTGTGATGGAGTCACTGGCCTTGTAGTTGAGGGGAGGTACGTGTCACGCAGGTTACTAGCCTGTGTGACCTAAAACTTGTAAAAGTTCCCCAGCATGTAATGTGTTGCGGGATTAATTTCAAAAGGGTCTGTGGTTTTAGGGGAATGACTAAGAGGGCGGGAGGTCATTCCCCCTATCTGAGAGAAGAACTATGCAGTAGCAGAGAAGCAGTGTATGGCCATAAAGTGGGACGTTGATACCCTGAGGTATTACCTACTGGGCCGGAAGTTTACATTGGTGTCAGACCATGCACCATTGAGATGGCTTAGGGAAAAGAGAAGACACAGTGCCAGGGTCACTAGGTGGTTCCTGGCCCTTCAGGATTTCGACTTTCAGGTGGAGCATAGGCCGGGGAAATTGCACGGTAATGCTGATGCCCTGTCTAGACTTCCCTGCCTGGTATCGGTATGTGCCCAAACCCCCGTCTTTGGGCAGAGGGGGTAATGTGTGATGGGGTCACTGGCCTTGTAGTTGAGGGGAGGTATGTGTCATGCAGGTTACTAGCCTGTGTGACCTAAAACCTGGAAAAGTTCCCCAGCATGTTACGCGTTGCGGGGTTAATTTCAAAAGGGTGTGTGGTTTTAGGGGAATGACTAAGAGGGCGGGAGGTCATTCCCCCTACTGTTGTGAATTCTGCTTGTGGGCTCCCTCCTGTGGTTGCGGCTGGTAATGCAGTTGATCCTGTTTTGCAGTCTTGGTCAGGTGAATTGGATAATTGGAATTCAGACTGGGGTATTTAGGTTTGCAGGATTTCCTCAGTCCTTGCCAGTTGTCAATTGTTCCTGGAGGTGTTTCATCTCTGTCTGGTCTCTTCCTGCCCTGCTGCAAAACTTCCAAGGTAAGTGAATGTTTTTTTTTCTTGTAGCACACATGCTGAGTGTGCTTGTTTTGTAATTGTCTATTTCTGCTTAGAGTTGTGGTTTTTGTGGATATTTGGTCTGCATGTCTGTCTTAACTTGCTCTCTGTTAGGAAGTTTTCTTCCTAGGA
Organism: Allobates femoralis; assembly: GCA_033576535.1. NCBI lineage: Eukaryota > Metazoa > Chordata > Amphibia > Anura > Aromobatidae > Allobates > Allobates femoralis. The sequence continues at coordinate 601,369,057 of JARQOC010000004.1, forward strand.
TTTAAGTGCTATTCATTGGTTGTTGGCTTGTACAGCTTTTGATTGTGTCATCATAGTTGGATTTACAGGAGTTCCGCAGATTTAGAGGTCGCCGAGTCTTGAGTAGACTCAGGGGTATTTTTGTATTATCTGCTGTGGATATTTTTGAAAGAATTTTTATACTGACTGCAATAATATTCTGTCCTGTCTTTACCTATGTAGCTAGAGTGGCCTCCTTTGCTAAAGTCTGTTTTCTGCCTGAGTGTGTCTTTTCCTCTCTTACTCACAGTCAATATTTTTAGGGGGCTTTCTATCCTTTGGGGGTTCTGCTCTGAGGCAAGATAGATGTCCTGTTTCCATCTTTAGGGGTAGCTAGTTCTCCGGCCGTGTTGAGGTGTCTAGGGTATGGTTAGTCACATCCCACGGCTACTTCTAGTTGCGGTGTTAGGTCAGGAACTGCAGTCAGTAAAGGTACCACTTACTCCTGTGAAAGATATTCATGTGGCTCCAAGGTCACTGGATCATAACACCCTACCTCACCTGATGGCGTGGCTGAGCCACATTGAAAGCTCAGACCTGTTTTTTTTTCTGTTGTTAGAGAGACTGGAGTGTGCGGACTCCAGACTGGGGAGTTCAGCTGAGGAGTAGCTGGCGTTTGCAGCCAGGCAGTACAGGTGGACCTGTACACATCCGGGCTGTGTATACCTGTTATGGTTTTGTTTTGTTTTAACCTTCATGCCAGTGAGGCTATGTTGTTTTGTGTCAAAGTCTGCTGGGTTTATGCTGTACCAGTAAGCACGCAGCCGAACACCATTCCTGTGTCTACTTCTGACTGCAGCCGAGCGAGTCGTCTTGCCACACTTGGTGGAGAATGCGGGCAGCGCTGCCCAGGAACCCGTGTATCTGCTTCAAGGAACAGGAATAGTTGCAGAGCTGCCTAGGAGGAGACCACTGGGGAGTAGAAGACTGAAGGACCTTGGATGATATCACAGTCATATGATCCGGCCATCCAGGAAGTGCTGGGCTATGCTTGGTGAGCAGTAATACACCACAGGCTGGAGATCCTGGTTGTACCGCCCATAGGTTTAGGGTCAATCTACCCCCTCCCTCCCTAAACCATCGGGTATTACTCATTGAAGTGCCCCTCCTGTTTCTTGTCTCGTTGTGACTCACCGTGGCCGGGACTCCGAGGAACAGGCGTTTCTTCTTCCCTCTTGTCACGGAAACCGCACCTGCTGGTAGTGGGGCCCAGTGGTACAGATACAAAAGAAGACGTCATTGGTTGAACAGTTTTAGGTGTTAAATTGTTTCGTGACGCCACCTATGAGTGTTCCGGTAACGGTACCGGCGCTGCTTGGGCCTCCGGGGGATGGAATGCAGCAAGATGGAACGCTCCCCACAGGCTGAGCGATGGTCCCCGGAGCCAGGAGCTGCACAAGATGTTCTGAGGCAGCTGGGGTTACCTTAGTGCGCGGAGATAAACAGCTCTTAAGAAGGCACGGACACTAGAAGTCTCTGTAACAGGTACTTTACTGTAACCAGCAGATGGTACATGGCATACAGTTAACGGGTAACGGACCGGGTGGACTCAGCAATGACCAGTGTTCCTCAGAGCTCCGCGGTGTTCCTCCATTCTAGCTACTTGTGTTGCCTTTGTCGCCCAGGAATACCAGATCGGGTACAGGGAGGCTGCTTCAATGCCCTTCCCAGGGTATACATTCTGGGTGTTTTGGGGAGCCTTGGGTTCCTTGGTGGGTACACCGCTGGTTAGACGACTGCTTTTTGGCGTGGTGGGGTGCTCCTGTAAAGCGGTCCCTTCCACTCCTGGTTCGCATAGAAGTGCTGAACTACTCCTAGCTTCGGTACCAGTAAACCGGCTGTAAATGGCACGGGGGTTTTGGAACCCGTATTTGACGCCCGATCCCGGTGGTTAGGACACCAGCCGGGGTGATGGCCCGGGGGCTGCACGGGACTGTGCAGAGCCCCCGCTCCTACGTTACTCTCCTCTTGCTCTTTCAGACGCTGTCTGACTTCTCCTACACACTACCACTACACTCCGCCCACCAGGACCTTCTTGGCCCTCTATGCTGATGTGCATGTAGGGTATGGAGCTCTGAATTAACCGTGTCATTGCCTAGTCAGAGCATATTACAGCTTCTATCTGGGCTGTAATACACTCTTGTGACGCACTCGTTGCGGGGCGCCACATATCCATCCATAGACAGCTGTTTCGGGGTGTTGCCCCTAAACAGTGTGGAGTAGGATTCTGGCTAGGTGGGAGCAAGGCCTAGTAGACCAACATCACAAAGCATTCACTGATCTCAGGGAGACCAGTCCAAGAAAACACTGGGGGTAGTAGGCTAAAACGCTCAAACACAGTGAATTCCTTGGCACATTGCCCTCTGGGAATTATGAATATGCAAATAGAGTCTGTGGAGCCTCGGTTAGGAGTCTCAAACACAGGACTAGCCATATATCCCTCCAGGGATTAGCTAATCGCGGCCAGAATCATGTGTATCCATAGACAACTTTGGTACTGCTCAAATTTGGGACTTGCCTTGAAAGCGGGCATTTGAACCAGGTTACTGTATGTAATGGGGTTGCATAAGAGACTGGGCCCGATACCAGATTCAAGCATTTTGCAGTACAGGGGGAGTTGCTATACCGGGTGGCTAAACTAAGGGGCGGTGAAACAGTAGAACAGCTGTTAGTGCCAAGGCCATACAAAAGGAGAGTGTTAGATATGGCTCACTCACATGTTCTGGGGGACACCTAGGGGTCGAGAAAATGCAGGTGAGAATTTTGAAGAGATTTTACTGGCCAGGGTGTTACCAGGAAATTCTCAATTATTGTAGGTTCTGCCCCACCTGCCAAATAACCGCTCCCTCGACCCACTTCCGAAGCCCCTTAGTTCCACTACCAGTGATAGAGGTTCCGTTTGAGAGGATTGCCATGGACCTTGTGGGTCCCTTAGTGAAGTCCGCTCAGGGTCACCAATACATCCTGGTGAACATGGACTATGTGACCCAGTAGCCCAAAGCAGCACCCCTAAGGAACTCGTCCAGCAAAACCATAGCCCGAGAGCTGGTCCATATCTTTGCATGAACAGGGCTGCCAAAGGAGACTCTGACCGACCAGGGAACCCCTTTCATGAGCAAAGTAATGAAGGAGCTTTGTAGAGTCCTGCAGATAGCCCAGATTCGGACCTCGGTTTATCACCCCCCGACGGATAGTCTGGTGGAACGCTTCAACAAGATCTTAAAGGCGATGGTCAGGAAAGTAGTGGAAAAAGACCGGCAAGACTGGGACTACTGACTCCAATTCCTACTTTTCTCCATCAGAGAAGTTATGCAAGCCTCCACTGGATTCTCGCCATTTGAGCTTCTATATGGGTGACATCAAAGAGGTCTCCTCGACATCGCCAAGGAAACTTGGGAAGCTGAAGTATCATTGAATATGTCGCTCAGCTACTGGAAAGAATGTCAGAGGTGATGCCCCTTGTGAAGGAACATCTCCTCCGGGCACAAGAAGCCCAGGCTAAGGTGTATAACTGATTAGCGAGACTAAGACAGTTCCAGCCCGGGGACCGTGTGTTGGTGCTAATCCCCACCGTTGAAAGCAAGTTCCTGGCCAAATGGCAAGGGTCATACGAGGTGGTGTAAAAAATCAGTGACGTTAATTATAAAGTCCACCAACCTGGCCGCAGAAAGACGTATCAAGTATACCATGTGAACTTGCTCAAGCCGTACCGGGACCGGGAACCTGTAGGAACGTCTTGCTTGGAGGCAGCTCCTGAAGGCAGAGTGGAGGAAGTCACTATTGCGGAGACCTTATTGCCAGCCCAGAAGCAACAGTGTCGAGAACTACTACAGCAACACCGGGAGCTGTTTTCGGAATTGCCGGGGCATACTCAGGTGACAGAGCATGACGTGCTCATGGATCCACAGGTGAGAGTGAATCTAAAGCCATATCGGATTCTGAAAGCACGCTGGGAGGTGAAGAGGATTGTTAGACCTCCGGGTCATAGAGGAATAATAATAATAATAATAATTTTTATTTATATAGCGCCAACATATTCCGCAGCTCTTCACTATTCAAAGTTTATGTTTAAACAATCATAAGAAACAATTAGAAAATACAATATAATACCAAAAACAATACAATACAATATGAAGCTTAATATAATACAATAATTAATAATCTGTCCTGCAATTCTCCCTCAAAATAGGCGTTAAATATGTCATCATCCAACAATACAACCCCTCCCTGATAGAATAACACTAGCTCTTATACAGAGAACACGAAAGAGAAGGAAGAAAGTTCTGAGTCCTCCAACAACAAGGAAAACCCCCATAAATATAAATAAATGGTTATAAGAAATAGGCCGGTGGTGAAGGGGTTAATAACGGGAAATCTCCACTTCCCTCCACCCGCAGAGCCGCACACTGGATATGCTGAGGGTCAGACTCCGGTCACTCGATCATGGCCCAAATGAGTTCCGGGCATCAGAACTGACATCAAAGGGGGCAAATAGCCAATTTTCACATTTTTGAATGACAATAAAAATAAATAAGATAAAATCTTTGAAAATTGTCTATTTGCCCCCAGTTCTGATGCCCAGAACCCATTTGGGCCAGGCCGGAGTCACCTGAGTTTGATCCTCGGCATCAATGTCTGTGTGTCTGTATTGTGATACCAGTGGCCAAAGTAATTTAACCCTTTCAATAACAAACGTTTGCACAAAAATGGGCATCACTTTTATGATTTTTGTAGCTATTTCTTGTTCAATAGTTTTTATTGGTTTTGAATTAACATAACACATTATTACAGTATTACATTATAATATTGTTATTCTTCAAGGATATATTGATTATATATTTCCAATTCAGTATCATGTTCTCAATTAACTAACAGTTGTTTTAACATTGTTAACAAATAACGAATAAGGAGAAAGAAGAAGAAAAAAAGGGGGGTGGGTAGGAGAGGGAGGGGAGCTTTGACTTTTGGAGTTCATCTGCTTAGTTCTTATACCACAACAGAGTATTGTTCGGTTTATGTTACTCGAGTGACTGTAAAGAGAAATAACAGTTCCATTGGTTCCATTTTTTAGCATATCTTCTTTGTAAATTGTTTCTTGTGGCATGCGTCCATTCATAGGTGTTATGTGATGCTATTGATTCGATCCGAGGATGTGAATGCCGGAGGATTGGTTTCCTTCCATTTTCTTGCTATAAGGGTTTTAGCTGAAAGTAAAATGTGTGTTACCAGAGCTCTGGAGTGTATGGGGACTTCATCGATGTTAATCAGCAACAAAGCCAGTTCTGGCGTTAGATTAATTTCAGTTTCAGCGATTTCATTTATAAATATTTGGATTTTACCCCAGTATTCCTGTAACAGGGGACATTCCCAAAATATGTGTAGTGTTGTCCCCAATTTGTCGCAGTTCCTCCAACATTGGGGGGATTGATTGTCAGCAAATTTATGGATTCTCGCAGGTGTGTAGTACCATCTTGTGATAGTTTTATAAAAGTTCTCAATTAGGGAAGAGCTGAATATACTTTTGTATACAGTCTTGTAGGTAGATTCCAATGCTTCCGATGAGACAGGGCTGTGTAATTCTTTAGTCCAGGCATCTATAGCCGGAGGAGAGATTACCACTTTTGAGTCCTGATTGAACTCCAGGTATATATTCTTCAATAGCCAGAATATTTTCGTTTGGCCATATCGAATTAGTTGTGCTACGTTGTGTGGTAGGTTGAATTTGTTGTTGATTTTGTTAAATACTTGCTTAATCCTATTCCAATTTCGCTGTTCATCTTCAGGTAGATTAAAGTTGCGTTGTAGTTGTGCAAATGGCAGTAGTTGGTTTTCACCATCCATTATATCCGCAAAGGTTTTAATCCCTTTTTCTTTCCATGTTTGCGTTTCGATATCGGTTGTAAAAGCTGTTGGCGCGTCTATTGGTATCCATCTTGGGGACATCTGTGGTTGCGAGGTTGTCGAGGTTGCCACTAGGGTTCTCCATGAGCGGATTGTTGCTTTAAGTGTTGGTTCTTTTGGTAATTTTTTGGTTTTGTCACAGAGGTAGGCAAGAAGACTCCATCTAAGATCTTTTCCGTGTCGGTTAATTTTTTCCAATTCTATCCATCTTGGCTTGTTATTAGTTTCCCACCATTTTTGACTGAGTTTGATCATTATGGAATTATAATAAGCGGATATATTAGGAACTGCCAGCCCTCCTTTTCTTTTACTTTTTTCTATTACGTTCAGAGGGACTCTTGGTTTTTCCCCCCCCCCCATATGAATTTGGAGAGTTGTAACTGTAGTTTCTTACACCATGTCTGTGTGAGGTGCAAAGGGATTGATCTGAATATATATAATAATTTGGGTAAGATGAATAATTTGTAAGCTTCAATTTTCCCTATCCAAGAGAGTTCAGTTTTGGAGATCCAGATCATATCGGTCTGGATCTTTTTGTATATCGCCCGTAAATTTGCTTCGTAAACATTATTAATTGCTTTAGTAATGGTTATTCCCAAATAGCTCAACGTATCTGTCTCCCAATTTAGTGCTATATCTTGTTTAGTTTATCAATTTTTTGGCTGTTTAAGTTGAAGTTTAATACCTGAGTGTTTTTGATATTTATTTTGTAGCACGAGATGTTTGTAAATTCTTGTATTGTTGACAGGAGATTAGGCATGGAGGATATTGGTTTGGAGAGGGTTAGAATGATGTCATCTGCAAATAAACATATTTTATATTCATTTTGATTAATGTTTATACCTGTTATTTTTGGGTTTGATCTAATTTTCTGGGCTAGTGGCTCTATAAATAGATTAAATAGAGACGGGGAAAGTGGGCAGCCTTGTCTTGTTCCATTAGTTAATGGAAACGGGTCTGAAAAATGGTTGTTTGTAAGAATTCTCGCAGATGGGTTAGTATAAAGTGCTCTAATGGTGTTCAAGATGTTGCCTCTGAATCCATACTTTTGGAGCACCTCAAAAAGGTATCCCCAATGTACTCTGTCGAACGCCTTTTCGGCGTCGACAGAGACGACTACCATTTGTTAGCCTGTGGTTTCTGTGTGTGAAATTAAATTTAATAGTCTCCTTGTTGTGTCCACCGAGTTTCTATTTTGTATGAATCCTACTTGATCATCATTTATCAGATTTGGTAAAATTTTTTGTATTCTCGAATTGTTTTTGTGATTATCTTTAGATCCGTGTTCAAGAGAGAAATGGGTCTGTAATTGGTTACCATATCCTTGTCTCCTTTACTTTTAGGGATGACTGAGATTATGGCTTGTAACCAGGCCCGGACTGACAGGTGGGACTACTGGAAGTTCTCCCGATTGGCCGGTGATGGTGGTGTGGGCGGTGCCGCTGCGACCACTCCTGTGGCCGCAGACTGACTTGAAATAATTTTGTGGCCGCCACCGGGGAGTCAGCGGGCCGCAGCATTGAGCGACATGCTGCATAATGGGCCGCTTGCCCTGGATACATTAATGCTACTGGCCCTTTAACATTTTGTAATGGCGCGCACGCGCAGCCGCGATCGCGGTAACTTGGCCCGCACTCACATACCTGCCTGAGGCTGACGCCGTCCTCTGTATGCTAGCACTGACTATTGGCGGGATGTCGGCATCGAGTGGGCTGCAGCAGCTGCTTGCCTGCATGATCGCACAGGCTGCCTTGGTGAGTGAAAAAGTTGAGGACCCCGGCCCCTGCACTGCATCATACTAATTTCTCACGTCAACTCCTCACATTTACACAGTACATTAAATAGGATGTACTGAGACTGGGGCTATACCTAATGTATATCCTCAGCCCCAGTATGTCCTGTGTAATGTATATACACACTGAGGCCCAGGAATATATTTTAGATAGGATATATTGGGGCTAATTAATATATATAAGGGCCCTTTCACATCAGCGCTTTTTGAAATTCGCGGCAGATGCGGTGAAAAAACCGCATCTGACGCGATTACCGCATACCGGCTGCACTTGCGGCGCGGTTGCGGTAAACGCCATGCAAAGTATAGGCGTACTTGCGGCAGGTGCGGCAAGTGCGGCTTTGCACTTGCGGCAGGTGCGGCCGCGAAAAAAACCGCAGTCAGCGGCGGACGCCGGATATCCGGTATCGCCATAGCGACGGTAAACTACCCAAATTGCACCGCGCATGTGCGGGCGATCTCATAGAGACGCTGGACACGTGCAATGGCGGCAGGAAAGCAAGTAGGAGAATTGTATACTGCATAGGAGAGGGTGGACCAGGTGGAAGCCATAGCTGTGCAAGGTGATGAATATCAACATGTAAAGCAATCAAATAAGTATCAATATGGAACAGATAATGTAAATATATGATGTGGAAAATAAGGGCTAAATATAATGATACAAAAGGTGAATAAGTGTGCACTAGCACTGTTTTTGCACTAGAGGGCACTATATAGATAAAAAACAACTGAATGTGATAATTGGCAATTATGTGAGCATATGAAAATCAAGGGTATAAAAAACCTAGCCTTGACATTGTATAGCTGCTAGAGAAAGGGACAGGATCCCGAAACGTTGTCACCACCCACCTGATGGCTGAATAAAGGCGGTTGTTTCACAAAGAAGAGTGCTGCAGTCCTTTATTTTGTATACTTATACAGCAAGGAGGAGAGGAGCTGTGACTGCTGAGCACCAAGGGGAGCTGTGCTGCACCAATATACTAATCTACTATTGTCTTCAAAGGAGCTTTGCACAGCATTACAGAGATGGAGCCAGGTGGTATGTACTATACAGCGGATGATGAGGAGCGGATCCTACGAGGGGCAGAGCGAGATCCAGGTTTCCTAAGTACACCTTCCAATGTGATGCAGAAACGCAAGTATGAAAATGATAGCAAAAAGTTAATATCAACTGAATTACATCTAGCAACATTGGCCCAATATTACAGAGTGAAAAGAATCCCGAGAGGTCTGAGATCTAACGTCAGACCCACTCTATTTTATGGCAATGCTACATATTGTGATTAGTGATGGGCGAATCCTAAATTACTCGGAATCGCTTGACTCTAGCGAGTCCGAGCCCAGGACTCGCTACTCGTTGCGAGTCTAGCGAGTCCAATGTTAATGAATGGGGAAGCGAGTAATAGCGAGTAGTGTGAGATTTACAAATCGCAGATGTGTCTCGGAAGCTTCAGCCTGAAGCAATCCTAGTTTTGTCATTTATTTGCATTGGACTCGTTTACTTTGTAAGTAATCGCTGGGAAACTCGCACAGATAAGAGTCCTGTCTGCTCTGTGTGCTGGCTGCCAGCTCCAGGGTCCTAGAGCCCGCCTGCTGCCTGATGTAGCAGAGCTGAGATTGTTCTCAGTCTGCTCATTCCCTGTGTACAGACATGAATGTCTGTGCACAGAAATGATGTAGCAGAGCTGAGATTGTTCTCAGTCTGCTCATTCCCTGTGCATAGACATCTATATCTATGCACAGGGGATGTAGCAGATAGGACATCGCGTTTTGGACTGCGTCGGACGGAAGAGGATTTTTTTAATTAAAGATGGAGTCCCTAATGGCTTTTTTTTTTATTTCTAATAAAAAATTTTCTTTGTGTTGTGTTTTTTTTTAAAACAATTTAATAGAAATTCATGGCGGTCATGTCTAATATTGGCGTGACCGCCATAAATTTCGGGCTTAGGGCCAGCTGATAATACAAAGCTGGCCCTAACCTCTTTATTATCCAGCGTGCCACCGCTACCAGGGCCGCTGGAAGAGCGGGGTTCAGCGCCAGAGGATGGCGCTTCAATGAACGCGCCATCTTCTGGGGCGGCTGCGGGCTGCAATTTTCAGCGGGGGCTGCCCAGAAAGCTTGGGCATCCCTGCGCTGCGGATTCCAGCCCCCAGCTGCTTAGCTGTACCTCGCTAGACATAGAAATTGCGCGGAGCCCCACGCATTTTTTTAAAATTATTTCATGAAATTCTGAGATTCTGACTCTGACTCTGAGACTCTGACTCTGAAATTCATGAAATAATTAAAAAAAAATGCGTGGGGCTCCGCGCAATTTCTATGTCTAGCCAGGTACAGCTAAGCAGCTGGGGGCTGGAATCCGCAGCGCAGGGATGCCCAAGCTTTCTGGGCATCCCCGCTCAAATTGCAGCCCGCAGCCGCCCCAGAAGATGGCGCGTTCATTGAAGCGCCATCCTCTGGCGCTGAACCCCGCTCTTCCAGCGGCCCTGGTGGCGGTAGCACGCTGGGTAATAAAGGGGTTAATACCAGCTTTGTTATACAAGCTGGTATTAAGCCCGAGATTCTTAATGTCAGGCCACGTTTGACCCAGCCACTAAGAATCTCCAATAAAGGGTTAAAAAAACACAACACAGAGAAAAATTTTTATTTGAAATAAAAAAAAAAGCCATTAGGGACTCCATCTTTAATTAAAAAAAGGACCTCTCCTGTGTCAGAGACGGTCACCTGACACATCAGGTGACTCTGACATCAGGAGAGGTCCTTTGCCCTGCATGTTCTGCACTGTGACAGCCGTGCAGTCGCCGCAATGTAATGTATGCTGTGAGAGTTTTTTTTAATTTTATTTACATACCGGAGGGGACAGCACAGGGGGGAGGACGAGGGGGGAGGACAGGGGGAGCATTATAAATAGATAGTGCAGAGATAGAGGAGGGACAGATAGAGAAGAAGCAGGGACACACAGGGAAAGAAAGGGAGAAGAGGATCCACACGGATCCTGCACACACTCGGATCGGATGGCTATTTGCCATCCGAGTGCAGGGATCCGTGTGGATCCGTGCCTGTCCGTGGGATCCTCCCTTCAACACGGATCCCACGGACAGGCACAAAAACGTGATGTGAACTTAGCCTTAGATAAGGGGATGAATTTTTGTACTAATTCTCATGTAAATTGGTTTGAGGTAGAAGCAGACTTGTATAAGTTCTTTAGGAATATCAAACTGAAGTACTGGTTTCATGATAGGATGACTATAATAAAACCAAGGTCTAGTGAGATAATGATGAGGGATTTGAACAGAAAAAAGAAAAGTGATTTTACTCCAGACAGTGAACACCCAGTTATTGAGGCCTATATAGAAGCAGTCAAAAGGGATATAAAAAAGTTGAAGGCAAGACCAAGAGAGGGTTTTAAAAAACCAAACATTACAAAGGGAGAAATCCAAGCAATAAAAGAGCTGAGGGAAGATGATAAAATTATTATTAAGCAGGCCGACAAAGGTGGGGCGGTGGTGCTAATGGAAAAACAAGCATATATAGGGGAAGTGATGCGGCAGCTAAGTGACCAAACAGTATATAGACAGTTGAGTACAGACCCCAAATTTGAAATTCAGAGAAACATCTCAAAGGTACTTGGAGAAGCAGAGTTGGCAGGAGTTATTGACGGAGAAATGGCGGATTTCCTATATATAGAACACCCGGTTACACCGGTGCTATATATCAATCCAAAAGTACATAAGACCCTACAAAACCCCCCAGGTAGACCTATAGTGGCGGGAACAGGGTCCGTTTTTGAGAATATTGGGGACTTTTTAGACAAGGTCATGAAACCCTTTGCCACAAACACGAGGTCATTTATAAAAGATACCAACGATTTCCTAAAAAAACTAAGAGGGGTGAAACTACAACAAGACAACCTGATACTTGTGTCCTTTGACATAGTATCGCTATATACTTCTATAGATCACAATAGAGGCATAGCAGCCGTAACAGAGAAGTTACAACAAACAGAATATAGCGATGCTGCCAAACAATTTATCATCGATCTCCTGGAGATTGTATTAAAACAAAACTATTTTCTCTTTGGTGATTCCTTTTTCCTACAATTGGCTGGGACCGCTATGGGCGCGAAAATGGCATGTGCTTATGCCAACAGGGTCATGGCGGTCATGGAGAAAACGTAATCTACGGCTCCCATCACTTTGCTAATGTAGTAGAGTGGTGGAGGTACGTGGACGATACGTTTGTCATATGGAAGGGCACAGAGACACAACTGGAAGAATTCTTTGAGTTCTTAAATTTAATAGATCCCACCATAAAATTCACTAAAGTGCAATCGGAAGATGAGATACAGTTCCTAGACGTATTGGTGAAGAAGCATGAAAGAGGGTTCAGTACGACATTATATGTTAAAAAGACGGATAAAAATAAACTTCTACGATACGATAGTCATCACCCAGCAGCCCTAAGGAGAGCGATAGCAATGGGACAGATGCAGAGGGTAAAAAGGATAGTCAGCGAACAGACAGAATTAGAAGAAAAAGCAAACCAGTTAATGAGTAAATTTGTAGAAAGAAGATACCCGAAGAAGCTGTTAGAACAACAGATGGAGAAAGTTTTAGACAACAAGGATGAGGCCATAGAGAAAAGGCAAAGGGAGAAGAGGATTCCATTAATAATAACCTATAATGAGGAAGCACCGGAGATAGACAAGATTGTAAAAAGGCATTGGCACATCTTAAGTAGCTGTATACCGGAGGTTGAGGAGTTCAACAATAAACCTATGACAGCGTATAGGAAAGGGAAAAATCTGAAGGATGCTTTTATTAGATCAGACATTGGCTCTATGAAAAAGAGTAGACAAACAACTCTGACATCGAGAGATAGAAAGGGGTGTTATCCGTGTATCTCATGCATTGATTGTAAGTACATGCAGAAAGGTCCAAGTTTCACACATAATGGAGTCGAATATAAAATCAACCACTTCCTGACCTGTAATAGTGACCACGTGATCTACTTGCTAGAATGTCCATGCGGCCTCAAATATGTAGGTGAGACCACTTTAGAATTTAAAACGCGTTTTAACCAGCATAGACATGACATCAGAACAAAGAGGAAAGACCTGCCAGTCCCAAGACATTTTGTAGAAAAAAATCACAAAGAGAGGGATCTGAAATTTAGATTAATCGATGCAATACCCCCACTCAGAAGAGGCGGAGACAGGACCAAATTATTGAAGATAAGAGAATTAGAGTGGATTTATAAACTAAACACTCTGAGGCCGTCAGGGATGAATGTTGAATACAAAATGAGTCTGACGTTATAGAGATTTTGTAACAAAGTAAAGCAGGTAGTAAGGAAATCGGAAATAAACAAGAGAACCCTGATAGGAAAAGTAACTCGGACGTAAAAATGGTACTTGTAGATAGAGAGCACTAGTCACAATAAAGGCACAAACTACATACGAGTTTAATGATAATCAGATATTAATCACTTTTAGGTGTAATTTCGATGCACACTAGTATTCATATAGATGAATTTTAATGTATTTTAATATATTTATATGTTTTATTATTATTATTATTATTAATATTTTAGCCCATCTAATGATCCAGAGCAATGTTCCGGTAAAAAGCACAGCAAGGCAGAAACAGTGGCCGCTATCAAATTTGCAGAACAGACTATCTGGTTGACCTGTAGATGCCATGCACAAAGCACATGACGATAAGCACTTTAATTTTATACAATAACACAAGCATCTTATGGATGCAATGCATAGCACTTTAAATGTATGACACTTCAGCACTTTAAGTATAGAAAAATAAAATAATGTGACTATATTATGACTATGGTTTATTAATCATGTAACTACTAAATGGATAATCTAGGGTATCCCCAATAGTATAAGAAATCCTATTGACCCAAGATCGGCATACATGGTGAGCGATGGGGTTTCCTATCACCATGTAAGGCTGACACCTGACCGCAGTGGTATACACACTGTGGTTGGTGATTCATGGGCGAGGGATAATGACAAGTAAAATAGGGGAGACTAATAACGATAACGTTAGTTTTAAAATAAAATTAACATATAGTCTCAAAATAGATTTTAGCATGTGCACATAGCACTTTTTGGATATAAGTGACCTGCACATACACAATTTTGTTCAATTTGCACAAACTACCAAGTGGACATTGACAACAGGCATGTAAACACCGCTGAAATGCAAATGCAGGTGTAAAGGCATATAATGCAAGTCGCAAGATGGCGGACGCCGGATATCCGGTATCGCCATAGCGACGGTAAACTACCCAAATTGCACCGCGCATGTGCGGGCGATCTCATAGAGACGCTGGACACGTGCAATGGCGGCAGGAAAGCAAGTAGGAGAACTGTATACTGCATAGGAGAGGGTTGACCAGGTGGAAGCCATAGCTGTGCAAGGTGATGAATATCGACATGTAAAGCAATCAAATAAGTATCAATATGGAACAGATAATGTAAATATATGATGTGGAAAATAAGGGCTAAATATGATGATATAAAAGGTGAATAAGTGTGCACTAGCACTGTTTTTGCACTAGAGGGCACTATATAGATAAAAAAACAACTGAATGTGATAATTGGCAATTATGTGAGCATATGAAAATCAAGGGTATAAAAAACCTAGCCTTGACATTGTATAGCTGCTAGAGAAAGGGACAGGATCCCGAAACGTTGTCACCACCCACCTGATGGCCGAATAAAGGCGGTTGTTTCACAAAGAAGAGTGCTGCAGTCCTTTATTTTGTATGTAGTATCAAATATATATACCTCAGTCTTGTATATACAATATATATATCTCAACCCCATACATCAATAAGTACATACATGTATTATTGCACACACCCAGTATACACAGCTCTACAATATATGCTACTGACAGGTAGCTATATTTTAGTATGTACGGTGGAGTTGTGTACATAGCATTTAGTATGGAGCTGTGACTGTGTATATAATTTATAGTGTTGAGTCCACACTGTATACTATTCTATATACACATTGCACAGTACCACTTCTGTCCTGTATAATGGGTGTAATCCTCAATTTCTGTATTATTCTGTATATATACACTGCACAGTACCACTTCTCCTGTCCTGTATACTGGGTGTAATCCTCAGTATCTGTATTATTCTGTATATATACACTGCACAGCACCACTTCTCCTGTCCTGTATACTGGGTGTAATCCTCAGTATCTGTATTATTCTGTATATATATAGACTGCACAGCACCACTTCTCCTGTCCTGTATACTGGGTGTAATCCTCAGTATCTGTATTATTCTGTATATATACACTGCACAGCACCACTTCTCCTGTCCTGTATACTGGGTGTAATCCTCAGTATCTGTATTATTTTGTATATACACTGCATAGTACCACTTCTCATGTCCTGTATACTGGGTGTAATCCTCAGTATCTGTAATTCTGTATATATACACTGTAGAGCACCACTTCTCATGTCCTGTATACTGGGTGTAATCCTCAGTATCTGTATTATTCTGTATATATATATATATATACTGCACAGTACCACTTCTCCTGTCCTGTATACTGTGTGTAATACTCAGTATCTGTATTATTCTGTATATACACACTGCACAGCACTACTTCTCCTGTCCTGTATACTAGGTGTAATCCTCAGTATCTGTATTATTCTGTATACATACACTGCACAGTACCACTTCTCCTGTCCTGTATACTGGGTGTAATCCTCAGTATCTGTATTATTCTGTATATACACACTGCACAGCACTACTTCTCCTGTCCTGTATACTAGGTGTAATCCTCAGTATCTGTATTATTCTGTATACATACACTGCACAGTACCACTTCTCCTGTCCTATATACTGGGTGTAATCCTCAGTATCTGTATTATTCTGTATATACACACTGCACAGCACCACTTCTCCTGTCCTGTATACTGGGTGTAATCCTCTATATCTGTATTATTCTGATATATACACTGCACAGTACCACTTCTCCTGTCCTGTATACTGGGTGTAATCCTCTATATCTGTATTATTCTGTATATACACACTGCACAGCACCACTTTTCCTGTCCTGTATACTGGGTGTAATCCTCTATATCTGTATTATTCTGTATATACACTGCACAGTACCACTTCTCCTGTCCTGTATACTGGGTGTAATCCTCAGTATCTGTATTATTCTGTATATATACACTGCACAGTACCATTTCTCCTGTCCTGTATACTAGGTGTAATCCTCAGTATCTGTATTATTCTGTATATATACACTGCACAGTACCACTTCTCCTGTCCTGTATATTGGGTGTAATCCTCAGTATCTGTATTATTCTGTATATACACACTGCACAGTACCATTTCTCCTGTCCTGTATACTAGGTGTAATCCTCAGTATCTGTATTATTCTGTATATATACACTGCACAGTACCACTTCTCCTGTCCTGAAAATTGGGTGTAATCCTCAGTATCTGTATTATTCTGTATATACACACTGCACAGCACCACTTCTCCTGTCCTGTACACTCGGTGTAATCCTCAGTATCTGTATTATTCTGTATATACACTGCACAGTACCACTTCTCCTGTCCTGTATACTGGGTGTAATTCTCAGTATCTGTATTATTCTGTATATATACACTGCACAGTACCACTTCTCCTGTCCTGTATATTGGGTGTAATCCTCAGTATCTGTATTATTCTGTATATACACACTGCACAGCACCACTTCTCCTGTCCTGTATACTGGGTGTAACCCTCAGTATCTATAATTCGGTATATATACACTGCACAGTACCACTTCTCCTGTCCTGTATACTGGGTGTAATCCTCAGTATCTGTATTATTCTGTATATACACACTGCACAGCACCACTTCTCCTGTCCTGTATACTAGGTGTAATCCTCAGTATCTGTATTATTCTGTATATACACACTGCACAGCACCACTTCTCCTGTCCTGTATACTGGGTGTAATCCTCAGTATCTGTATTATTCTGTATATATACACTGCACAGTACCACTTCTCCTGTCCTGTATACTGGGTGTAATCCTCAGTATCTGTATTATTCTGTATATATACACTGCACAGTACCACTTCTCCTGTCCTGTGTACTGGGTGTAATCCTCAGGATCTGTATTATTTTGTATATACACTGCACAGTACCACTTCTCCTGTCCTGCTGTCAGAGAGGCGGTATTGGACTTTGTGAATTTCAGCATTTAAATGTTGTTTAATTATGATTATCCTGAACAAGGAAGTCATCACTTCTCTTCTGTATAGGTGATGACACTCTCTTCACGGTGGATCAGTGTTGGCAGCGGATCATTCAGGATACACTGAAAGCGTGTTGACAACAGAACTGAGCTTTAATTAGCAACAAACAGGTACAGATATGAAGGGCTTTGTGGAAACAGGAATATACATATCTTCGATGTATCTGTGCAGCATCTGCAGCTGCTTGTTTCATGCACAGACACAGGAAACTGGTTACAGTCACATGGTATTTCCTGTGTGTGAGCCTCTGAGAGTGTTTCCTTTTTTTTTTTTTAAATCCAACTTTATACACAATGCACAAACCTAGCAATACAACACTTACATACACAGTAATGGAGTTGTTGCACTAAACATATTCCAACAATCTGATCGCTGGGACTCCACAATCCTGGGAAACGTGGCTTTGGAGAGTAACATGTGAATGGAGCTGCGGTTGATTTCCCTCTGTTGCACCATTCACATGTGGCTCTTCAGATAACTCCTTTAAAAAAATGGTGAGGGGCATGACAACGTAAAAGCTAAATTCACTGATCGGGCTGATGGGTGATATAGTACGTGGGCTGGTGGGGCTTGTTTTCCAGGGCTGCTTTTTGGTCCCAGTCCGCCCCTGCTTGTAACATTTCTTGGGGGATCGTTTGCTCCTTATTTGTTTGAGAGTTTATTAATTTCGTTAAGTGGGGTGTGAGTATAGTTGCGTTGTTTGTGTAATATTCGTTTTGTAAACCATCTGGTCCCGGTGCCTTACATTTGCTCGGTGTGTGTATGGTTTGTGCAATTTCTTTTTTCTGTGTATGGTTCATTAAGCATGGAAAGCTCTTCTTCTGTAATAGATGGAAATGAAGTCTCATCTAAGAATTTTTTGATGTTTGGTAACAAGGGTTTTGTTTCTGAGATACCATTTTTGAGGTTGTACAGGTTTTGGTAGAATTCTGCAAAGATTTTTGAGATTTCTTGTGTGGTTTTTTTAATCTGGCCGTACCTGTTTTTTATCTGGTGTATATTGGTTTTAGATCTGTGAATTTTAATAAGATTTGCAAAGGTTTTAGTGGGCTTATTGATGTTGGAATAGAAATTGGATTTGGTCAGTCTGACAATTCTATCATATTCGGATGTTAGCAAAGATCTAAGCTCTATTCTAAGTTTCAACAAATCCTGATGTCTGGCTTCTGTTGGCTTTGAGATGATGCCTTCCTCTAGTTCATTTATTTGCTGACTTATTTTTTTTGTTTTATGTT